>OX578144.1:145344260-145659260 GCA_951213105.1 Amaurobius ferox | reverse complement strand
TATCTTATTCAGATGTCTTATTCAGACATGGATGAATACAAATTAAAGGGCGAAAGCATTCCAGGAAAACATTCCCCAAACCATCACATTTCTTCCACCAGCTTGAAGGGTTGAAGACCCAGACCTCACGACCAACCCTAGGGTTTACGGTAGCAATATGTGAGGTTGGAATGAAGCATGTGAAGCCGGATGTGAAGCCAGCTTGAAGGGTTGTAGCAGTGCACTTTACATCCATGCTTTCATGCTGTTTCCACTACATTCTCACTCGCCCATCTGCATGGTGTAACTGAAAACGGGATTCATCGGCCCACATAACTTGCTTACAATTATCCACTGTCCTATCCTTGTGCTCCGTTGCGAATTTGAGACTTTTTATCTTGTTAGCTGCAGACAGCAATGGTGTTCGAAATGGCCTTCGGCTTCCATATCCCATACGATGCATTGTACGGCAAACAGTACGTTTAGAGATCGTTTGAGACTATCCTTGATTAAGATATGCTGCAATTTGATGCACTGTTATCTTTCTGTTGTCTTTTACAAGTCCGGAGACTCTCTGTTTCTCCCGAACATTCACTAGTCGGTGACGACTACAAGTTGGCACATTGAGACCCCGTTTTTTGCCTCATGAACCAGTCTTTAAACACTTTAACTACAGCTGCTCTTAAACATTTCACAAATGCGGCGGTTTCGCTAATGTTCGCTCGATAGCTCAAAGCTCCTACAATCATACCACGTTTAAAGTCTGTCAAATCACGTTTTTTCCCCATATATTCACAAACAAATCACCTATACTACTGTCTCAGGAACTACACTTTCATTTTACTTTCCCTGCAATGCATGGTAATGTATAGGGAAAATATTGGAATCATGTCGAAAATCACAACTCAAGTTTTTGACGGATCTACACTTTTCCAAGACCTCTAGAATATGAAAAAAACATTTTTAACGTGACGTCTGTTTGTGTGTGTTTGTCTGTCTAGATTTTGTATCAACTTTAACTAAAAAACTAATTGACCGAATTTCATAAAATTTGGTAGGTAAGTCACTTGTTGGCGAATCTGGTGCTGATTAGATTTTGGTACGCTTCGGAATAAAGTAACCTGCCTTTTTTTGTGAAATGACCCACAAAAATCATCAAAATCTAAAGTAAAAACTATGTATGCTTAAATATATCCATTAAATGCTTGTTTTATACTTTTTAATGAAGAAAAAAATAAGACCAACCCCATTACACTTGGACTAGTCGTTCTCGAGATATTTTAGTTTTTTCGTATTTTCTCTATGCCACCAAATAAGTCCAGTTACCGAACGAGAATGAATATGGAATTAAATGTGAATTAAATTTAATTAAAATAAATAGAACGTGGATATAAGTCTGCAGAGAAAGTCATGTGCTGCCCACATCAGATTTTTTACTTTCCCTGCAATACATGGTAATGTATAGGGAAAGTATTGGAATCATACCGAAAATCACAACTCGAGTTTTCGACGGATATACACATTTCGAGACCTCTAGAATACGAAAAAACTATTTTTAGTGTAACGTCTGTGTATGTGTCTGTGTGTGTGTCTGTGTGTCTGTCTATGCAATGTATGTATCCACTCTAATTAAAAATCTAATGGACTAAATTTCATAAAATTTGGTAGGTAAGTCACTTGGGTGAGACCCTGGTGCTGATTAGTTTTTGGTAGGATTCGTAAAAACAGAGCCTGCCTTTTTTTGCAAAATGGCCTGTAAAAATTTCATGTATCCACTCTACCTAAAACACTAATTGACCAAATTTCACAAAATTTGGTAGATAAGTTACTTGTAGGATACTCTGGTGCTGATTAGATTTTGGTACGATTCGGAAAAGAACAACCTGCCTTTTTTAGGAAATGACTCTCAAAAATTTCATGTATCCACACTAAGCTAAAATACTAATTGACCAAATTTCACAAAATTTGGTAGATAAGTTACTTGTGGGATACTCGATTAGATTTTGATACGATTTGGAAAAGACCAACCTGCCCTTTTATTACGAAATGGCCCTTCTAGAATCGCCAAAATCTAAAAAAAAAAGATTAAGTAGTGTATTTTCAAATGTATCAATTAAATTCTTGTTTTATATGCAATTTTTGACTAGGAAAATAATATAACACACTCCATTATACTTTAGGACTAACTGTTCTCAAGATATTTGAGACTTCTTGCATTTTTGTTACGCCGATTTCGGAAAAATGTCCAATTACCAAATAAAAACGAAAAATGAATTAGAAATGAAAATTTAGTGTTATTTTGTGCAATTAAACTCAATTTAATGAATTATAAAAGAAATGAAGAGAACATGAATTTGAGTCGGCAGGGAAAGTCATGTGTTGCTCACATTAGATTTTTACTTTCCCTTCAATGCATGGTAATGTATATGGAAAATATTGGAATCATACCGAAAATCACAACTCGAGTTTTCGATGGATCTACAGCTTTCGAGACCTCTAGAATACGAAAAAACTATTTTTAGCGTGTGTGTGTGTGTGTCTGTCTGTCTGTGCAATGTATGTATCCACTTTAACTAAAAAACTAATGATCCGAATTTCATAAAATTTGGTAGGTAAGTCACTTAGGCAAGACCCTGGTGCTGATTAGTTTTTGGTAGGATTTGTAAAGACAGAAAACCTGTCTTTTTTTTGCAAAATGGCCCGCAAAAATTGCCTGTATCCACTCTAGCTGAAAAACTAATGGACAAAGTGGAATGGTGATAATAAGTAAAATAGGTGTCATTTGAGGATATGGGATATAGTATTTTCCTTGTATTCTTTCCAAGGGTTTTTGATGTTTTCTATGTATGATGTTTTCTATGTTTCATAAAATTTGTTGAAATTAAAATACTCATTTAATGAAACTGAAAGGAAAGAAATATCTCCCTACTTGAAACATGTTGAGGAACTATAATCATTATCTTGACGACATAAAACTTGTTGACACTGAGGAAAAATCATGTTGAAAAACTGTGATCATTATTTTGACGGCACGAAATTTGAAGAGACAGATGAAAAACATGTTGAAATCCCCTTGAAATTGGTCGGTGACACAACACTTGCAAAATCGAGACGCAGCAGAACAGCCATGGCACAGGGTGATGAATACAGTGACAAAATAGATGTCGGCACCAGACTTGTAACTGGGCAAAGTGGCAGCCAAACTGCAGCACTGTACAACACTGGGATGGCAGAGCAAGGCCAAATATTAGTAACACATCGTAAAACACAAGAAAAGTTTGTTCGCAGGACATGGGCACCCTTGCACGGGGCCCGGTCCGTGGTTCTGAACTGCAAAAATCAGATCATCTTCTCCAAACGTCTACTCCCAATTGAATGTCCCACCAATAGGATGTTCGCTTCCCAAGAGCCGCCAAACTTAGTGAGTGAAAACTTGCGCCTCACACAGAGCGCCTACGCATACACCGTGAAATTAAATATGCTGCTTTGCCAAGAACCGCAAGGTGCGAAATTGATGGAAAAGGCAACGTTATAGATAAATTTCGAAGCCTAAAGATGTACGTAGAATTTAAGGAAGTACATCATGGTAACAGAAGTTGCTTAGTAGTAGAATACAACATCATAAGAATGGTGTGAAGATACTCAGAGCACGACAAGGTTGGTTTAAAAATGAAAAACTTTTTTTTATTACGTATAAACTGAAGCATAACCAGCATAAATAACTTGTATTATTAACTTTGATACAGTTAACAGGTAATTAGATACAGCATTGTTTAACATTGTCTACACTGACTAACTACTGATATAACATCATCAGTCATAGGATCTAAGTCAAATAAACCATGATTAACATAGATTCAAGGCCGCAACTGGCCGACTGTAATGATCTACATATTGATCTATTGACCTGACTGACCTACTACAGATCTACTTGCTCACCGATACATCCTCACACTGGATATATTTATATCAGTTTGAAGTTCAAGTTTTTCCCGGATTATGTCAATTTTCTGTTGAATGAAAATTAGCATATTCCGGTCAAATTCCATCACAATCTGCAGGAACCCAAATGAAAAAGAGGTGAGACACAAAACAAATGATCCAAATTCCAGACAGTTAACCGGGAGAAAATTTAACCTTTAAATTTTGACCATATCTTTAGTCAGATTATCGAGTTTTTTTACCATGTGTTTCTAACATTCGGCCCCCTCCTACAGATTGTGTCGAATAAACACAAAAAAGCATATTTAAATTTACAGTGAAGAATACAAATTTATTGAGTTTAGAAATTTCATAAAAAAAAATTTTAGTGTATAAACAAGTTATAAACAATGTTAACTAAGATGTATAAACACATTCATGATACAATTACATGAAAAATGTATCTAAAAGATCTCTATGCTTGTAGCAGGAGAATCATTTTAAATCATTTATAAACATCGCCACACAGTTGATACTTCCCGGCCGTCCAAACAGTTATGTTACATCTTTCTGGTAGGTTGGATGGTCTGGGTCTCAACAACAACACAGTTGATACTCAATAGTATCTAATCTACTGATTGAGGGGTTTGGAAAAAGATGTATGTGGTATATAAAAATTTTTAACACTTTAGACATCACCACACAGTATAAACTCATTTGTAATAAAGTTACTAAATGAGGGATTTCAAAAGTTTGTATTTCAAAAAATTTAATCACTTTATTTTATTTTTAAGTAAGTTTTATTTTATAAAAATTTCACAGAACTTTTATAAAATAAAACTCAAGAAGAAAATTTCAAGAAATTATGGAAATCATTTCCTTGGTTATTGGTTTAGTAAAACCATCAACTTTATTACTTTTACTATTAATAAATTTAATTTCAAAAAGTTTCTCTTCTACTAAATTTCTTAAAAAATGGTATTTTACATCTATATGTTTTGTATGGTGATTCTCAATGGGTGAATTTGAAAAATTAATGGCTACTTGATTGTCACAGAATATTACACCTAATTCATATAATCACCTAATTCAATTCCAAGTTTTTTACATTCCATTAAAATGTTTTGTACCCACACCATTTCTTTTGCAGATTCAGTTAGGGAAATATATTCTGCCTCCATGATAGACAGACTAACACATTTATGCTTAAAAGTCCTCCATGACATAGGAACATTATCAATTAAAAATATGTCCCCTAATGACACTCTGTCATCGCGATTGGCTGAAAAATCGGAATCAGAAAAACATTTAAGCTTTGTACTTTGGATATTAGATAGGTTTAATTTTAAATCTTTAGTTTGATCTACATGCCCTGGATTTTCTTGAAATTGAGAAAGGATGTTAACTGCATAGCAAATATCAGGTATAGTTCTACTAGCAAGAAATGAAAGACATCCTAATAAATTCCTGTAGGGTAGTTTTTTCATTTGTTCACTTTCAAATTGATTAGCAGGACAATCTGCTTTGCTAAGTATAATCCCTTTGGATATTGTCAAACTTGATATTAGGTATTTGAAATTTGAAAATTTTTCACAAATTTTTCTAATGTATTGGGTTTGATGAATAACATAGTTATGCTGGTTTTCCTCAAACTCAATACTTAGTAGCTATTTTAATTTTTCCCAAGACTTGAATATCAAATTTAGATTTTAAAAGTGAAGTAATGTTTTGTAAATCATTTTGATTTTTAGCAAATACTATGATGTCATCAACGTAGACAATTAACAAGACATTGTTACTATAAATATAAGCAGAATTACACCATTTCAATTTACAAAGTTCATCTTTCTGAGAACATGATCAAGTTCTAAGTACTACTCTCGACCACTTTGATGTAAACCATATATGGCTTTATTTAATAGACATAGTTATTCTTACTTTTATCAAAAAATCCAGGAGGCTGGTACATAAAAATTTTCTCATTTAACGTTGCATAGAAATATGCACATTTTACATCAAGTTGAATGTGTAACCATCCTAACATACAGACAAAAATAGTGAAAAACTTTCTTACTATGGTAAAATTTATAACAGGATTAAAAACTTTACAAATTTGCCCTTTTTCCCGACTGAATCCCTGGGCAACAAGTCTAGCTTTGAATCTGCTAATTTTCTCCCCTTTCGTCTCTTTTGAGTGTATACACCCAATAGCAGCCAATTACTTTGTCAGAAACAGGTGCAGGCACTAAGTCCCAGACACCTCTTTCCTTCATGACGCCTAATTCGTCTGCCATGGCTGTATTCCACTCTTTGGATTGGGGTGAATGAACTGCTTCCCTGAAGTTTTGGGGGAATCTTATTTCCACACTATTAGCTTCAGGTTGGTTACCCTATGTACCCTGATCTCCCTTGAAGTTAAATAATCTTTCATTAAATGTAATATTATTTCCCTCACAAAATTTTTTAATATCATTCATGGATCTGAGTCTTGGACCTTTCCCTTGATAGAAATAATAAATATCAACTCGAGATTCTGTTTTTCTAGGAATTTGCTTTCTGAGCCAAGTAGTACATGGAGAGGGAACCAAATGACTATCAACAAAAGACCCCGTTTTCTCACTGACTGTATCAGTGTCTTTTTCTTTCTCTGTTATTTCATCTGCATCTCTATCTATATACTCCTCTTCAGACAAATCTAAATATCTCAATTTTTGAGGTGTAAATTTAACCTTTTTTCAAAATTAATTATATTTGGTTTTTCACCTTCTACGGGTCCCAGACCACTTTCCTCTGTTTTGCTACTCTCATTAAATTTTACATTACTAGTTTCAATTATTTTGCAATCATCTAAAAGCCAAATTCTGTACCCTCTTGTCTTAAGTGCATATCCAACCATTATCCCTTCCTGAGCTCTCATGTCTAGTTTGTCCCTAAGCTGTTTTGGTTTACAAAAGCATGGCTTCCAAAGACCTTTAGATGAGATACCAATGGTTTCCTGCCACTATATAATTCCAGAAGTGTTTGGTTTTTGAATTTGTGACAAATGCGATTTTTAACATAGGTGAAGTAGAGAAGAGCTTCTGCCCCAAAATCATCAACTAAATTGCTGTCATTAAGCATAGCTTTAATGCAATCTAATGCAGTTAAATTAAAACGTTCTGATACTCTGTTTTGTTCAGGTGTATAACTATTTGTTCTTCTGCTTTTATTCCCTTACTTTCTAAAAGTTTGTTAAATTCATTGTTACAAAATTCCATACCATTGTCAGTGTGTACACAAATAATTTTGTGATTTAAGAATCTTTCTGTTCTGTTCTGAAACTGTTTAAACTTATCAAAAACTTCCAATTTTTGTTTCATCGGGAATGCAGTAACTTTTCTGGAATAATCGTCAGTTATGCCCAAAAAATATTGAGCCCCTCCACATGATGGTTTCGGCATAGGACCACACACATCCATATGGATTAGCTCAAGTGGTTTTTGAGCTCTGATTCTTCCTATTGATTTGAATGAAACCCGTTTTGATTTAGCAAGTCTATAACATTTACAGTTAATTTTCTTTTCACTGATTTTTAGTAATCCATTAACAGCAGAAATTTTACATGTATGGTATAGATAATCAGAATTAATGTATCAAAACCTTTTATGCCAGAGTCTAGCATTTCCCCCTACCTCAGTAGTAGGCCTAACTTGCATTTTGCTTTTAAATACATCATATTTATAAGGTTTTTTACTTTTAAAAACATTTGGACTAGAACTTATCTTTTTACTCTTAAAGATTTTACTGGAATTAGTATTACTATCCAAAATTTTGTCACTTACATCATTAATCTTATCATTATGCTTCACAATTTTACTTTTAAAAACACTAGAATCATCAATCTTAAAATTATTATGATTTGCAGCTTTACTTTTAAAATCATTAACTTTAAAATTACTATGATTTGCAGTTTTACTTTTAAAATCATTAATTTTAAAATTACTATGATTTGCACTTTTATTTGCACTACAATCATTTACCTTAAGATTACTGTTTTTAGCAGTCTTAGATTTTTCGCTTTTACATTTTGCTTGAGGCTTAACACTTTTAGTTTTAATTTCTTTCTTCAATATTATGACTTTTAACCCATATGTCATACTGAGGTCTGAGGAAATACAGACCCTCTTTCCTTCTTGCAGCATAAAAATACTCAAAACCATCTGCTGTAAAGAACATTATGGTACCATTAATACCCACAAAACCACATTTATTTTCTTCAAGAACTGAGGCAGCAATTAAGTTATGTCTTTGTTTAGATGAATACATTACGCATTTAGAACAATTTTGCTTTTGTGACCATTTAAATTCGCATACATATTTATCGTACTGACACCTTCTATCAGGCTTTTGTAGTCTCCAGCAGCTAAGAATATTGATGTTTCTTCTAATTTATTAAATTTTGTAAACAGATCTTTATTATTACAAAAGTTATGAGTTGCTGCCGCCTCCATTACCCAACCGAACTTGTTGATCGATTCTATATGGTTATTTTCTAAATAGTAATTGTTTTCAACTAATTCACTTATATTAGCATGAAATTTCTTACAATCAGATTTTAAATGTCCAAACTGTTTGCACAGAAAACATGGACCTATCTTTTTAGGTTTGACATTTTTACACTTAAATTTAGACATAGATTTAGTTTTAACATTGTATTCAGAAAGGGTACTCACATCCCGGCTTCGGTCTCAATGTTGTTGAGCAAGGTGATCTTCCTCAGCCAAGAGCTCAACCTCGATTTTATCCAGGGTGAATTCTTTATCTGGAAGTCTATATATGATCTGTACAATGCCCCTGAAGTCATCTGAAAGGTGTCTAATTGTTTGGAATTCAACTAGGATCTCATCCAGATTATGTCCAACATCTCTCAATTTTCATACTTGTTTCTTCATTCTGGCAATGAAGAGTCCAATAAGTTCATCAGAATTAGGACGTTGATTAAAAAATTCATGTAATAGCCTCATTAAATTAGCTCCAGATTTAGGTTCAAAATGTTCCTTAAGTAAGTCCCATGCTTCTTTGTGATTTTCCGTCAATGATATCAGTTCTCTATATTCAATTGCAATTCCATAAAACAACATCGACATCAATTTGTCCTGTCTCTGTTCATAATCTAATTTTTCTTTTCTTGTAGATGTTTCATTTAACTCGATTTTAGCACCAGTTACATAGCTGTAACAACCCTCACTCATTAGCGCATACTTCATATTGACACTCCATGACGAGTAGTTCCCGCTGTTTAGTTTTTCCATTTCTGCTGCCATGGCTACTTCTGTGCTACTAAACTCCAAACCTTTAGACATAACCAAAGATGACCACTTCCTTATCGTTGTTACATTCTCGACCCCCTTCTAGGAGCTCAGTGCATTGATTGTATCAAACTTTTAACACATACTTCTTGTGAAATAAACAGTTCTTAGACTGGAACAGTGCGTAAACTGGGCGTCTGGGACCCATAACCCGTTGATAGAAAAGGCAACGTTGTAGATAAATTTCAAAGCCTATAGATGTACGTAGAATTTAAGGAAGTGCATCATGGTAGCAGAAGTTGCATAGTAGTAGAATACGACATCACAAGAATGGTGTGAAGATACCCAAAGCACGACAAGGTTGGTTTAAAAACCAAAAACTTTTTTATTACTTATAAACTGAAGCATAACCAACATAAATAACTTGTATCATTAATTTTGATACAGTTAGCAGGTAATTAGATACAGCATTGTTTAACATTGTCTACTCTGACTAACTACTGATATAACATCATCAGTCATAGGATCTACGTCAAATAAACATGACTAACATAGATTCAAGGCCGCAACTGGCCAACTATAAAGATCTACATATCGATCTATTGACCTGACCGACCTACTACAGATCTACTTGCCTACCAATATATCCTTACACTGGGTGTATTTATATCAGTTTGAAGTTGAAGTTTTTGCTCAATTATGCCAATTTCCTGTTGAACGGAAATTAGCATATTTCAGTCAAATTCCGTCATGATCTGCAGGAATCCAGATGAAAAAGAGGTGAGACACAAACGATCCAAATTCGGGCAGTTAGCCGGGAGAAAATTTAACCTTTAAATTTTGACCGTATCTTTAATCAGATACTCGTTTGTTTACCATGTGTTTCTATCAGAAATTGCCGCCAAGCTCTATCTGCCATGTACGGTAAACCCAATGGAATGTCTGGCACCCCTTTTGCAGGTGTTTGAACGATAAGCCGGGGAAAGGCCAAATTGCTCTTAAAAGTGTGTTTTCTTTTCGTAAACTCGTGAATGAAGTTAAGTGAAGTTAAAAGGAAAGGCAATTGGCGAAAAATTCCTGGGATATAATTATTGTTTGTAGATACATTATGCATAATTTAGAATAATGGAAATGCATAAAAGCGATAAAAAATTGATGTTAATAAGGGATAAATCGCCGAAATGTACAATATCAATAAATTAATTTAGAATTTTGAAGGGAAAGGGGAAAATCATGAATTTTTAACTATTAATTTATTTGGAAAAGTAGCATCATTGAAAACCGGCATAACAGATTCCTTTAAATCACCGGAAAATTTTTTTAGAATAAAATTTTTCAAAACGAAGAGCCAAAGTTGACCAAAAGTGAACAACATCCTGGTGGAAAAGAAACTGTAAACGTATGGGAAACGCTCGCTTCACTTGGCAACGCCTGGGATTACAAGTAAAAAAGTATGTTGATAACCATGTATATATATATATATATATATTACATACAGGAAAGGCAAACTGATCATGATGGAAAAAAGTTTAAAACTTACTCCTCTCCCCCTCCCCCCCCCCCCCAAAAAAAAAGAGGAAGAAAAACAATTCATTAAATGTTAGAAATCTAAGAATTTTAAAATTGAAATTGAACCTCGAGAAGTAAAAAAAAACAAATCATCTGAGTCCTCACTAATTTCAATAAAAAGTTCAAACTGAACAAGGAAAACACACTGCGTGTACAAAAACAAAAAAAAATCATAAAATCCCCCAATCCAAACAAAAACCAAACAACCCCAGTAGTGTGGAGCAGAGCCTGGGCAGTGTGACATATAAAACCAAGTTGTTCTGGCCAGTGTGATTTAAAAAATCCGCTTTTTTCATGGCGCCCTCCTATTGGAAAAACGTATGTAAACATTGCAATTTACTTTTCCCTTGAACTTGTTTTCCATCTTTTAAATTCTTGGTGAACGACTCACTTCGTTCTCGGGAGTGAATCGCGATGTTTATCCGGCATGCGAATCATGCAAATCGTGTACTCGACGGGTATGCAAGTAATTTGCATATTCGGGGGCATTTCTGTCTACAATGGCATTCCGAAGTGGCCACATCCATGGATATATATAGTAGACTAATTTTAAAGGACTTCAGAAGATGATCAGTCAGTACAGTCGGTTGACTTCAGACCATCGAGACTCCAGAAGGCCATCGACCTTTTGCAGAGATGATAGACGATCTGACCAGTAATTTAGGAGTCAGATAAATGCAGTCAAAAGCTGTCAGAGATGCAGTCGTATACTCATGTTGAGTTTGGTGTTTTTACGGCATTGTAGAAGTCACAAACGAAGTTTTTACGGTGTTAAATTTACTTGAAACTATCTCTTTAGAAGTTATAGAATTGCCAAGTGTGACACCAATTACTGTGGTTTTGACAAAGAGCATGCATCTATATCTAGGTAATATACTTATGTTTTTCTATTACCTGGAACTCTGAGCTGCTTTAAGATGGTCATGTAATGTATGCACGTATCAACAACTTTTGAGCATGCTAGCTCATTCAATGTATATATTGTTGCTTTACTTTTAATGATTACCAAGTGTTGTGATAATTACATCATAATGGATTTCTTCATCATGAATAAAAGTTATTACTTAACTTTGTTTTCATTTTGCCTACTACGGACATTTTTCACTCTGCTATGCATCAATGCAACTAAACTAAATTTCATTTCTTTATGTTGGAAATTTCCGACAAACATGAAAACACCCCAAGCATTCCTCGCTTTTTGGGTTCGCCTCCTTTCATTATTTACAATATGAGCCCTCTTGGCTTCATGCTTACAACAACCTCAGCTCTGCCATGCACTACACATTAAAAAAACAAATGGTCACCAAAATTTGGAATTTAGAATTGCACTGTGCCAAGGTGACAGAAATCTCAAAGCACTTAAATAGTCTGTCATACCACAGTTCTACACCACTTCATTACACAGCACAGCACAATACAACACAACATGATTCAAAAGAAAAAACAAATGTAACTAAGTGGTATAGAACCTAACTATGCCAGACTTCCTCACTTTGGACTAGATGAAGAATTTAAAGGGTCAAAACATAAAATTTTGAGAAGCGCTTCAAGATTAACAACCAAACAACTGAAACCCAATTTCCACAATCTCCTCTCCTACATGCGAAGAACACACCTTCACCCAGAAACAAAACTTTTAAGAGCCCAAAAGACTTTTAAACTTAAAAAAAAAAAAAAATTCACCAAAAATGAGTCAAATTAAAATAAAATTTCTCAAGGAATATTACTCTAAAGAACAGTTTCCATTCCCCCCAAACAAACCTTCTGAGACTGAACTTGGAGACAGCAGTGCGGACCTGGCCTACCTCTCGGTTTACAGGTTTAGTTCCGCACCCATGAGAACTTACAGACCCACATGTTTAGCGTGATCGTACTCCGCGTGAACACGGCGGCAGTTTTTTTTTTCTTTTTCCAACGGAGAGAATCGAACCCGGGTCTACCGAGTGCAATTCCCGCGCGCTGACCAGTGAGCTACCGCGCCCCCTCTTCTCTCTCTGAGACTGAACTTGCATAATTAGCCCAAAAATTTTGTGCTACTCAAAGTTGATCGCTTGGCTGAAGGATCATTGACACAAGAAAAGAGCAATTTTGAAGCGGGCAAGTATTAGCGGGCAAGTAAAGGTGGGGCATCAATGCACCAAAGTGACAGAGTTAACATGGCCAATGAAAATTTCTTAACAACACATTCTTGTGTGAAGGTGTATTTTCTTTATCAAGACTTCCCAGATCTCAAAATTTTCCTGAGTGACCATGAATACCAACTCATTAGCCACACCTTTAATTTCACCCAAAGCCAAGAGTTGTGACTAATTCCTCAAAACAAGATAAAAGAAAACTTTTGATCACTGTCCTTTCCCTTTTAAAAATTTTGAAAACAAAATTTGAACTGAAATCTCAAATCCAAACCACCATATTCCAAAAGAGAAAAAGTTTACCTCTCATAAAAAGAAAAAAAAAATCCTAACATTTAGGACTCCGCAAAATAACTAAAAGCCAAACTAATTGGCAAAATAATTAATAGCCAAAAGATCCCAAAAAGTAAAAAAAAAAATTTTACTTAATAATTAAATCCCCATTAAAATTTTCCAAAATTAAACTGAGTCAAAACTCCAAAGTTTCAATTTAAAAATTCCACACAAAAAAAACTTCCCCATCAACAAACAAGTAAAAACAAAATTTTACTTAAAAACAGCAAGCTATGATTAGCTTAATTAGAGGGTGAAAGAAAAATTTCGACTGGTTGAAGGCTTAAAAAAATTCTTTTGAATAAAATAAGAAACAAAGGACAAGGAGCTCATTCTCTCGAAAAAAATCCCATTTACAGACTCAAAGGAGCTGAAGGTAATGTAGACTGTTTTGAAGTCAAGGCATACCTAGTGCCTAAAAGATTAGCCTGAAAACTCTACCTTACCCTACATAACTATTTGAAATGAAAAAAAAATTACAGATTAAATGCAAATTTCTATATACTACCTCACTACTTCCTAATTTTATTTCATGAAAAAAAATATACTAAAATACTACGTCACCCCTAAAAAAATAAATTATACAAAGACCTTGTGCCCTTCCCTATAGTATACACATAGAAATATAAGAAAACATATTGCAATAACATTTCAATCAAAAAAAAAAAGAAATTCTCCAATACTGATTACTTTAAGAAGAAATTATATGGGTGGACAACCCAGAAAGAAAAATATTTTATTCAGTGGACTGCCCAGGCAGAACCAAAGAGGTGAACGGCACCAAATATGTCATGAGGGAAGTGATATCCTTACCGTAAATTATATTTGATTATTATTTATTTAATTATATTCAGATTAACCTAAGTTGTTATTATATTTCATTTAATTAGATTACACCTAAGTTATTATTATTTATAAGCCTGATCGTATAGATTTATTAATAAGGTTATCTTTTAAAATATTCAATATTATTTCATTATTTCTTCTACTATTTGCTTGGCTTGTGCATGTTACTTCATTGTTTATCTTTCAGAATATATACAACAAACCAATTCCAAAATTTCACCTACCTTTAATACTTACATTCAAAATTGCACAACCTTTAAACCTAATTAATTAATTGCTCAACCACAAAAGGATCATACTAAATTTCTGTTAAATTAAAAATTTTACTTTATTAACAACACTTTTACTTAAGAGCTGCAAAACACAAACAGGTTAATTTATTAAATACTTAAACAATTAAATTCCGTAGTACATTGCGATAAAATTAAAAAAAAAAAAACTTCAGTTAAAATAAACCCAATTAAAACACACCCTGAATTCAAATTTAAAACGCAGGTTCAGAATCCACTCTGGTCTGAAGACCAGAGTTTGGTCTGCCTGGGGAGCTGTTCACCAAAAGATTAAAGGTTAAACTCGGATTAGTAAAAACAAACACCAATGTAAAAATTTCCAGTGTACACATTGCAAAACCCAGAGGAAAACAAAACCAATCTTAAGTATAAAATTTCAAGTAATAAATTCAAAGTCTGTCATAGTGATGCAAGTGCCAACAAAAAAATAGATTCATAAAAGTTGTTGATATTAAAATACTCATTTAGTGAAACTGAAATATCTCCCTACTTGAAACGTATTGAAGAACTATAATCATTATCTTGATGACACAAAACTTGTTGACACTGAGGAAAAATCATGTTAAAAAACTGTGATCATTATTTTGATCGCACAAAATTTGTTGACACTGAGGAAAATCATGTTGAAATGCCCGCGAAATCGGCCGGTGACACAACACTTGCAAACTCGAGACACAGCAGAACAGCCACGGTACAGGGTGATGAACTTATTGGCGAAATAGATGCCGGCACCAGACTTGTAGCTGGACGAAACAGCATCCAAACTGT
Source organism: Amaurobius ferox (assembly GCA_951213105.1). Lineage (NCBI taxonomy): Eukaryota > Metazoa > Arthropoda > Arachnida > Araneae > Amaurobiidae > Amaurobius > Amaurobius ferox. Next base: position 145,644,134 of record OX578144.1, on the reverse strand, counting down.
AGCACTGTACAATACTGGGATGGCAGGGCAAGACCAAACATTAGTAACACAGTGTAAAACACAAGAGAAGTTTGTTCGCTGGACAAGGGCACCCTTGCATGGGGTTCGGTCCGCAGTTCTCAACAGCAAAAATCAGATCACTTTCTCCAAACGGCTGCTCCCAATTGAATGTCCTGCTAATTGGATGTTTGCTTCCCAAGAGGCGCCAAACTTGGCGAGTGAAAACTTGTGCCTCACACAGAGTGTCTACGCATACACCGTGAAATTAAATATGATGCTTCGCCAAGAACCGCAAGTCGCAAAATTGCCTCCAAGCTCTAGCTACCATGTACGGCAAACCCAATGGTATGTCTGGCACCTCGTTTGCAGGTATTCGAATGATAAACCGAGGAAAGGCCAAATTGCTCTTAAAAGTGCGTTTTCTTTTCACAAACTCATGAATAAAGTTAAGTGAAGTTAAAAGGAAAGGCGATTAGCGAAAGATTCCAGGGATATAATTAGTGTTTGTAGATACATCATGCATAATTTAGTATAATGGAAATGCATAAAAGGGATTAAAAATTGACGTTAATAAGGGATAAATTGCTGAAATATACAATAACAACCAATTAATTTAGAATTTTGAAGGGAAAGGAGAAAATCATGAATTTTGAATTATTAATTAATTTGGAAAAGTAGCATCATCAAAAACTGTCATAACATCCCTCTTCATATTTTACTACTGCTCCTTCTCTCTTTGGTAAAAAGTGCTTGCAGAACACTGTAATGTTTCTTTTTTTAAGCCACATTTCTAATATTGTTCACATACCAATCGCTCGCTTAGGAGAAGGCCGTAAAGCGGACTTTCTTTTAGAAAATATCTCTTTTCTTTCCCTGTATTTCCCCCATATGTTGAAAATTGTATGCACTACAGCTTTCATTAATGAAAGTTGTAGTGCTGCCATCTAGTGACAATTCCATCACTTATTTCCAATATTTCTCGATTCAATTGAACAAAAAATTTAGATTTTTTTCAATAGAAATTGTGATAAATCTATATAACTAAAAAAATAATTTGGGGGTGTTTTCTCAAGGGTGCTGTGCTTCCCAGTACCTTCCCCCAATGAGCGATCCTGATGGAAACACATTCCGAGAACTCATTCACTGTCGAAACTATGGAACAGAACTTATTCTGTTTTGCAATACTTAACTTTAAACCAAAGTAAGTTCTACAATTTTTGAATTCCGAAGTTACGTTCACATTCCTATTACAATGTTTTCATGAGAAAAGTGCAGAGGAAATGAGTCTGCTCAAGAATGAATGAATTCTGCAGTTCATTAAATCTATTGCAGTCGACTCTTGTTAGCCCTTAACCTTATAATCCTTGAACGCCCATAATATACAGTACAGTAATATGCTGTACAGTTAGGATGTAAACAATTAAATTTACAAAAAGTTATAAATGTGTATTAAATTTATTAAATTCTGAAAAAGTTAATTCTGATGATAAAGGTCACTTTTGAGCAGGGCCTCGCTCTGGGATATAAATAAATGCCTTGACTCTATACAGAAACAGAGTTTTATTACAGAGCAAGAAATACTGATTGTTCATAGACTAAGAAAAAATATTAAATCAAAAATCCTTAAATGACAATTTTAAAAACAAGTAGCAAAATTTATAAAATTAGCTAATTTTGTTGTTGTATTGTAGAGTGATTTTTAATTAAATAATTTAGGATTTACCAGGCTTCCGGAAATCGCCCATCCTTCCTCGCCGGACTAAAATTCGGTGAGGATGGCCAATTTTCGGAAGTTACCATCTTCTCGGACGGCCTTGAGATTAGATTCCATAAAAAATAAATAAATAACAAGTTGCATCATAAAATTATGGCGAAAGCCGCCATTTTCTATGCCATGAATAAAAATGAAATGTTGTCCCTGCAAATCGCATACCCCCCCCCCCCCCCATAAACTTAACTAGTGTGCATTATTAACACCTTCTTTCTAGGAGAGCCATCAGATCTGCATTGTAGCCACAGGTGTTAGTTATTTTCCTCAAGGTCTACATGTGCGAAATTTCAGATTTTTCCGACCGATAATACCAATGCTTAAACCCGGGTCAAACCCAAAGAAATTTATAAATGTAGAATGAACTCTGCTTGAAGATAACTGCGTCTCGACAGGTCCGAAATTATTTGTATTCAAATATGTTAAAAACAAATTTGCGAAAATTTTGTACTGTGAATTGAGTTTGTTTTCTTAAACATTTATCTTTACATAGCTGAAATAAACAGAATAAATTCATGTATTCAATTTAAATCCATTGAAAATTTTTTAAAAATAAATATGTTCAGCCCCATCGTAAAGGACATTAAAAAAAAAGAAAGACTCAACCTGGCCTGAAAGAGTAGAAAACTCAAGACCAGCCCGGACCTAAGCCCAAACCCGTGCAGAGCGATCCCTTTTTAACTTTTTAAAATCAAAGCTATAAAATTTCCATTTGCTGTAATAGACAGGAGTACGTAGCAAGTTTGAATTTTTGGAATGGATTCTTCTAGTTTTAGCCAGAAATATTTTCTTTTCTTCCTCATTTTGGTTTCAATTTTAAAACTAATACGTTTACAATTCATTCATGGCATTCCAGTTGTCTGACAAATGAATTTAAGGTATGAAATATCTATTCAGTCCAAGAAGATTTTAATCTTGATTCTGTCACATTTCCTAGAAATTAAGAGTGTCAATGAGGTTTAAAGTGCTTAGAGACAAGAGGATTTATATGTTTATTTCTTTACCTCTCCTTCAAGTTACCAAACATTGGAGAAAGGAGAAGATTCATTACATCTCTTACCCCTCTGCACCCACTCATAGATCGGAATTCTGCCGGGTTTGGTCCTTCATCAGACTCTATGTCGGCAAGTTTGATCGCAGCAGTTAAACGTTGTGGGTGTGGTGAATGAATATGCAGTTATCGCACTTCATCGTGAGGCAGTTGGTTCTAATTTATTATTGTTGTGCCATGTATTTAAGCACATATGTTAATGAATATAATGTGAAAAAATTTTTTAGGAGGACGGGTAAAAATTTTCGAGGAGGGGCTAGATTTTACTGATTTTTTGAAGCCTGGGATGTACCAATGTCATTTTTGAACATTAGTTTACGCAGCAGTGATCTATAAAATTCTATTATTCGCACAACCTCTTCTTCCAAGCTTTGTGAAATTACAGGGAGTCTACTGTATACAATTTCCCAATTTATCATATGCTGTAAGTAAACCTGTGTAAGTCAAACATATGCTTAAAATGAAATCATAATGCTTGTTTTTTTAACTCTATACTAGAAAATCTATTTATAACATAAATAAATCTTTATTAACGAAATTTGTCAGAGAAAAGATTTTTTTTTTTGTTAGGTAAGGTTCTGTTTCTGGCAGATTTGAATATATGTTCTGGACACATGTTAGATTAATCCATTTTCCCCCATTATTCTATTTTAAATACATTTCATATTTTATACCATCCTAGAGGCTCAAATTCGATTTTCTGTTGCCAAATGGGTTTTTTAAGTAACAATAAGTTTAATATTTTACTATTTGCATCGAAACAAAAATATAAAGTGGAAATGATTGAAAATACATGTGTGCTCCTAAAAAATTTCTTTTAAAAAAGCAGAATATAAGTTAATTTGAGAAAATTTGTTAAATGTTAGAGTGTCAAACTTTGTCAAACTATTGTTTTTCTAAAGATTTTTAAATTTAAGATGTTGAAGGATAAATATATTTTAAGACCATTTGAATCCATTTTGAACGCCTTTGGAAAATATGCCTGTTTCTCTCTCTCTCTGTGTGTGGGAAGTAAAAATAAATAAATAATTTGCCAACTGAAGTAATTTTTACATAAATAGTACAGTTGCTATAGTATACTCAGTAGTATAATTTAGGTAATATACTCATGCATTGCTGAGAGTCCACAAGCATCTTTTTCCATCCATTCATCTCTACACATACTTTCATATTTTGTTTTCTTTTAAAGAAATAGTTCACATAATTAGCCATATATTATGATAAGTAAAATGATTCTTATAGTTAGCATTTTCAAGCAGCACCTTGAAGCTAATGTATTTTTCTCGGTTTGAACATTTCATATTTTTAAATGATACATTTGTATTTATTATAGTAAAGTTTATTTTAAAATATATTTTATAGCAAATTAACCAATATAATCAATGTGCAATTTAGCCATGATTTTTTTTAAAATAGAGTTGTTAATGACTTGAATTGGGTAAATTTTAAATCTTCTAAAAGTTTTTCTTTTTAGCATCTTTCAGTCTGTTATTCAGCAGGTCAATCAATGTCAAGTCACCTTCATTATTTTTATCTGTGCATCCTGTTGGAGCGATTTTGACCAACAAAGGAATTTATTTAACTTTACCTTTAATCTTTAAAACATTTACATCTTTAATTTACATATTTAAACTTGAACTTATTTATCATTATTTTTTAGCTTTAAAACATTTTTATTGTTATTAAATTATTTTGAACTTAAACTTTCTCTCTAGTTACATTAAAACACTACATTTAACATTTAATCATTACTTTAAGCATTTACTCTCTATAACATTACATTTAACATTTAATCATTAAAAAAACTATGAAAGTGGTTAGTACATTTTTGGCATTGTGTATACTCTAAAAGGAACATAAATTTAATCAAAACACAGGTAAAAAAAGTGTGGATGTTGTAGAACTGGACAGAATGAACGCAGAGGCTGGTTAAAATTGAAAGAAAAACATTTATGTTTAAAGCAAAACTACCCACCCTTTATACATTTTTCCCAACAGGTGCAGGGAGATCCAGATTAGATCAGCTGAAAGATCTTAAACATCATTCTGTATAAACTGTTTATAAATTTAACATAAAGAAAAATGAATCCGAAAGTTATTAAAAAAAATTGTGTCCAAGGGTCCGTTGGCCCAATGAAAAAAAAAAATTTGAGCTCAAATAAAAAAATACAACCTGGTACCCAGGGTGTCTTGTAGAAGCGAACATGGAGCTGAAACTTCATCAAAGGTTTTTGGACTTGGCACTTGGGTGGTTTCTCAGCATGGCCTGAACACTCAGCGAATGAACCTCACTACCTGCCAGAGAACTAGAAGTCCCTGCGCAAGAGAGAGCCCACTGCCTTTGCTCGTTTTTCACCTTTGGCTGAATCTTCTGCAAAAGTGATGTTACAGATGCTTTCTAGTACTTCGACGAATGGCCCCCTTCTCATCAGAAATGCAGATGTGAGAAGACAGAAATCTGTGTGTAAGAGAGAGCCATTGCCTTTTCCTCACCTTTTTGACTCTCTAGAAAGTTGGCCCACTGCCCGAAAAACTCCAAAGCATGGTCCTGCTAGGCCCGCGAGGCGGCCCCACCAGAAACGGGAGGCCGCTCGCCTACCTCTTCATTCCTCTGCAACTCCTCTGAGACTGTCAATTTGCTGCTCCAAAGATTAGTGCGTAACCCTTTCCCAGGAGTCACCAAGCATGAGCATTTCTCGCCTAGGCACTTAGTAAAACATGCAACACGTGCTACCTTAACGAGGGTGAAAAATTACCAAAATGCCAACTACAGCACTAAACAGGAGCGCTGGAAAACGCCCTGCGCACACAACCTACACAGTAAGCCCTCCGTGTGAAGCACAGGGGAAAATTACTGTAAAAAACACAAGATGGTGGCCACAGGACAAAAGGGATGGCATGCATCAAACGAGATTTGAAAATTGTTTGCCAAAAGGAATCAATTTTGAAGGCCACCAATCTAAAAATGGGTTTTGAAAACATGATTTAAATGTCAAATGATGGGAAAACGAATGTTAATTAACCAAAATAGGAAAACAATTCAGAATTCAGAAAATAAAAGGGAAAAATTAAGTAAGCAATAACTTAGGAATTTTGAAGAAAAACTGTAAAATTTGGTAGAATAAACGGATTAAAACTGAAAATCAAAACGCGGCATGACAATCCTATTTTCTTTTACTTTGCTTTTTAAAGACTTCAATACATTAACTCTTAGCATATATTGTTTAATATGCAGATATCTGCATTTAGTTCTGTTTTAAATCTGTTAATTATAATCATAGGGAATTCATATTTCAGTTTTATTTGTTGAAAAGTTATACTTACTATATTTAGATTGAACTGTCAGAGATGTACTTTTTGTTGTCATTTGGAGAAAAGAGCCCACCTTTCTTTATGAAATGGCCTGCAAAAATCATCAAAATATAAAATGAAAGACTACGTGTGCTCAAATGTATCAATTCAATGCTTTTATACGTAATTTTTGATGATAAAAAAATAAGACTAACCTCATTACTCTAAGACCAGCCATTCTCGAGATATTTAAATTCCTTGCAATTTTGCTATGTCGCCTTTGGAAATTCATCCTGTTATCCAATGAAAACAAAAATTGAATTAAAAGTGCCCATTCAGTGTCATTTCAAATAATGGTGCGTGTTATTTTGCACCATAATTTCAATTTAATGAATTATTAAAGAAAGAAAATGAATTTGAGTCTGTTGGGAAAGTCATGTGCTGCTCACATCAGATTTGTAACACTATATCCTTTAAACTATCTTTTTACAATCGGCTTCTTACACTATCTGTTTAAGTTGGTATTCAATGAAAAAAAAAATGTTTTGGGCCTTTTCATTAAAACAAAATCGATTTCTCCTTTGGAACAGAAAGAGGGGAGAATCATGGATTTACGTAGAGTAAAATTGAGGATTTTTTTCAATGATTTCTTGTTTTATTCTTTTTAAATGCCAGTCATTGGAAGATTCTTTTAAACAGAATAAAGAAATAGCTACAAACCTTATACAGTTTATACACTTCCCACATATGAACAGTGTTTCGCTGTAAAATCATTCATTTGAAGTAGATTTTTTGAAAGCAAAAATTCAAAATGATATTATAGATGTATGAAAATCCTTTTGGTGTAAAATGAGAGAAAGTAAAATTATGCAATATTTATAAATTCTTTGAGCTTAAAAATCTGTATCAAATTGTTGTTCTACTTGCTCACTATGTCTTTTGACATTAAATTCTCAAAAATTGGCCTCTAAATTGAATATAATACTGAAAATTGACACTCGGTGAGCAGTAAAAATAATGTTGATTTTCATTATAACAACTTATATTTTAGCATTGTTTCACTGTAACCCGCTACTTGTAAAACTAAACAGATGTAGCATATTACTAGCATTCCAATATGTATTGCACTTTACTGAATTTTCCCAGGGTTATTTATTTTTGTCTGGTGTTATAACACAGTCAGTAGTATTTCTTATATAGACGAATTAACCTTTTTCCCCCCAGTTGAACTGCATTAGTACAGAGTTCACTCCCAAGAAGCATGGTGGCGAGAAGGGGGCGCCATTCCGCATTCAGATTGAAACATTTTCCCAGGCTGAAAACTATTCTCAGAGGTTGCATGTAGCTTCCTGTCAAGTTAAAGTTTTTAAGGTAAGTCAGACCATTCTTTTGCACTCCATTCATTTGGTTTGGTTTATTTAAGAAGGCTTTATGTTCAACAGCTTCTGTAATTTTAATTTCCCTCTATTATAGTTCCCTCTGTTATAGTCTATTTAGAATAGTTAGGGTTGAAGGTGAAGGTATGGCTACATAAACTGTTATAATTTTTCGGAAGATTTGAAAAGATGGACTATTTTGAATAAAAAATCAAAGGGAGGAGAGAATATAATTTCACATTCAAAGTTCCAATATCCAATTACTTGAGAAACTATCTTGAGTGAAATTTTATTGTGTTACAGGGGTAATTTTGTTGTGTTGCTGATAGGCATAAACGGATCATTGTGAATCTTGCCCATAAATTTTGTGATGCACACCAAAACCTGAAAAGCTAATAAACCATAATGGACTCCCAACTGAATGGATGGTTTGACACTGTTAATTGTTGCACTGGGAATGCTTGTGTCACAAAGAAAAATATGTATTTATCTTCAATAGTCACTCAACTTTGTCTAAAACAAAGTTCTTTGAAATAGCAAGACTAATTTTGTGATTGAGAGCATAAAACTCAATGAAGTTTCGTATGATGAATTGAGTGTGGGACATAAAATGTTTTATAACTTTATCAAAGACATCCATTTGTGGGATAGACATTCTGCAATTTTATTTTATTTCTAGCAGTAGCACTTGATACAATGCTCATTCGCTACACACAGCACAAAACATGAGAGGAAAGACAAAAGGAATACACAATAATACAGAACGAAAACAAGAAAGACAAAAAGCAAACTGTAGCTCTATAAAGTCTCTAAATCCATAAAGCAGGTCTATAAGTCTATAGTTCTATAAAGTTAATCAGTCTGTAGAGCTTATCTTCCTTTTGCATGCTAATATCTTCTATATTTCCCACCAAAGGCGGGCAGGTCTTGAGATGGGATCACAACTCCATCCCTGCATGCAATGCAGCTGGGGCTAGGGAGGACGTAAATTATTTTAAAAATTTAGCCAACCAGTCATGGTCTGTCTCCAGCCACAACTTCCACAAATGCACTCATTTATGGGTATTGGTTCCACAAACGTACTTACTAATCAATACTCATCAGGACATAGTTTGGTGTATTTAATTAGACAATTTTATGCATAAGTATTTAAATGCTACTTTATTGTGTGTAATTAATGTTAAAATTTTCCGTTTCATGGCAGTATATATAAATATCAAGATTATTATTTCTTTTTTTAGCCTAAAGGAGCTGACAGAAAACACAAAACAGATCGAGAAAAAATGAGTAAAAGATCTCAAACTGAACAGGTAAAAAATAATCTGTAAATTATTTTAAAGGAATCAAAAGAATTGTCAAATATAAGTTTTTCACAGAATTGTAGCAACTTTTAATTTGCATCTTCTCGTTTATTTATGTTCTTTGTCACAATCTATATATGTATGAGGCATGTCCAAAAAGCAGGGTTGGCAATTTCGCGGGAAAAACTAAGTAAATACCAGTTAAAAGCCGGTTTTTACCCGGTATTTACTTAGTTTTTCCCAGGAAATTGCCAACCCTGCCCAAAAGTAAAGATACAACGGCTAGTATTCATTCAAAACACTTTTATTGGGCAAAATGTTCACTACAAATTATTTACTGGTACAGGCATTATTTTTCGACATAATTGCCACCATTGTCCAATCACATGTTAAGTCTGGGTTCTAGCTTCTGACCACCTGCTTCCAGAACCACATTTCAACTTCATTTTTCATCTCATTGTCGTAAAAGTGTTGTCCTGCAAGATGTTCTTTCAGGTAAAGAAATAAGTGGAAGTCACTAGACGCAAGGTCCGAGCTGTATGGCAGATAGTTGAAAACGTCCCACTTGAATCTTTTGATAAGCACTTTGACAATTGCTGTGTGAGCCCAAACATTGTCATAAAGCAAACAGACACAACTTATCAACATTCCTCTCTGTTTGTTTTGAATGGCCCGTTAAAGGCATTGCAAGGTTTAGTAATATGCAGCAGCACTTCATATTTGGCAGAATTCTGAAACACTGTTGTGAACGCATACTATTCGACTCAGCATAGCAATGATGAACGACCTCAAGAGGAAAGTAAAAAGGATCAAGGTTAAAGTCAGCATTGCCAGTGTAGGCACTAAAACATTACTTTTCCGTATATAAGCGATGTATCATTACTTTTCTGTATATAAGCGATGTATCTTTACTTTTCAGTCATGCCTCATATTTCATTTAGGTACGTAGGTACGTCGCACAATAAAATGGATCTTATTATCGTTTGCTGAATGGTAATGAGTTCAGACTCAATTGAATTGTCTAAGACACGAAGGTAGAAGAAAACTCTTACCTCCATGGTTTAGAAACTAGGTTATACTGCCGTTCATAGTATTTGATCACCCTCTTTTTCCTTGTTTTAGAGCATACACTATTTTATTGTGACTTTAACATGTTTTAATTCTAACAAAATGGTAGATTACCTATTTTACAGCTTCTTCAACACCAGCATAAATGGAATGAAGAAAAAAAAAGCAAAAAACTTTCTGACATGAGAAAAAGAAACTAATAATTGTAACATTGATTTAATTAACTGGAATATTAGAGTAAAATAAAGTGAGACATTACAAAAACCAGAAATAGAAACAGAATTTTAGATTAAAAAATATGTTTATTTTAGACAAAGAACAAATTACAAAAAAGTGACTCCCAGGGTTTTCAATTAAAATATTTGAAAACTCCGTTAGGTTGTATGAAGAATGTATGAAACAACATTGGGGCTTTAAGGCAAAAATAAAATTTCTAAACAAAGGTTGCATAATATATATATTTCTTTGTTAATAAAATTGTTTAATTAGATTGAAGCCTCCAAAAAATGATAAATTTTACTGGAAGAATGTAAACAAATATCCTGCTTCACGATTCTCCTGAGCAAAGTTCAAATAAATAAATTAATTTTTGACCAACTTACTTTATTTTCGGGCGTGAATCATGGCATTCTTTCAGCAAATTGGATGTTTGATGTGTATGCAAGTCATTTGTATATTCAGGGATGATCCCAGATATTGTCATATTCTGGAGTGTACTCATCCTTGAGTATAAAGGAACTCAGTGGGAGGCATGAAATCAGACAGACAGATCAAAGCAGATCAAATTGGATCAAATCAGATCAAAATGAAGTTAGAGCTTATTTAGATTCAGGTGGACTCCGATCAGTCAAAGACCAATGTAGATGGAGATCGAAGCCAGGACTGATCAAGGGGGAATGGGAATGTAAAAGGATTGATGTAGATTGTGAAGTGCCAATTTTGAGCTCTGATGTATCATGGAAAATATCATGGATAACTGATTAATCTTGATCTTAATGTCATGTTAAAATGTCATACTCAAAATGACATGTATACAATTTTTAAGCTGTGATGTATCATGGAAAGGGTAGTCAATTATTCATAAGATCAGTCTTGATCTTAATGTCATGTTGAAATACCATATTCAAAATGACAAGTATACAATTTTTGAGCTGTGATGTATCGTGGAAAGGGAAGTCAGTTATCCAGAAGATCAATCTTGATCTTAATGTCATGTTGAAATGCCTTACTCAAAATGACACGTATACAATTCCGATATCCGCCTGTAATGAGGGATATCGGATAGAAGGCAATAAGAGGTAATATACAGTTTTTGTGTTTTCCTGTTAGTCATGTTGTGTTTTAAAGATAATTAAACTTTTGAGCAGTCAAATCTCATTCTAAAGTCATTGCTGCATATGCCAATATTAGCAGCATTTGTAAATATGCTATTTCTTAGCAAAACTTTGCATACTTAATAAAATTACAAATTCTGGAATTTTCCTTTGGAAAATACTTGCACTTATTTTATTTGGCTACAGTGTAAATTGGTATTCACACTAAAGGTTTTGCCTCCATGTTAGGCCTAGTTCTAGCAACAAAATAGGACTAAGTAACTTTAAACTTTTATACTTTGCTATTATCGGACAGCCAATTTTATGACCTGCATGAGGCTGATGGCAGATCTGCACTTGATATGGATGCTGACCAGCCACAAAAATAATTAAAAAAAAATATCTTGTCCTGGTCTGCCAACCCTATTGACTGCATCAAATTTCGAATCTAGCTTTTCAAGGGTCCAGGTGCTAAGGCAATAAACTACTTGGTAAGCTAATGTAGCCGATTCTAGTTACCATTAGCTCACAGGTGTTATTGTGATTGAAAACCCGATCTCCTTGTTTACAAACTTGAAAATGTCCCTTGGGTAGCTATCTTGAAAAAACTTGAATATTGGGAAAAATACTTTTATGAAATTCATGAAAACCTCTGTGGAGGGGCATAAGTATATGAATTGGAGCACAAAACCTTGCATCATTGGTGTATCTATAAAACACTTAAGTCACCTAAAGTCACCACTTAAGACCTAAAATTATTCCCCATTTGTTTCAATCTAAAACCTTTAGTTTCAATAATTTGTAGTCATGCTCAACTATTTGCCATGTATGCAAACAAACATCGCACTTCTCCACATAGCAATAACTATAAAACTAAAATTTTTTTTGCCATGGTTTGTAATACTGAGAGTTGAGGTAACCCAGTACCGGATTTCGTAGCTGTCCAAGGCTTAGACAACACACACACACTGATATCTTCTTTTAGTATGTGAGATTTAGATGCTGCAACGAGATTAAAAAGTGTAGAAAAATGCCATATTTCTGGGCTAAAGTCACTGTCATTTACATTCAGAACAAAAACTCGCATTCTGTTATTTCTTTGTCTTTAAAAAGTATTTCCAAATTGCATTTTTTGGAAATGTTTTGATCTTCTTTTTTAATAAATAACTGCAATAAATTGAATGATTGAGTACTCTCATTTTACAGCCTATTTTTCTACTAACGTAAGAGAAATATGGATGTGTATGCATTTTTGTCTTTGATTGAATGTTGATCTTATCCAAAAATGATGTATTTTTCATTTTATTTCCAGGACAAGTACAAGACTTCATATGATTGTACAGTGTTTTCTGAGGTATGTATATCTATTTTCATGGTAAATAGTTTTCATATTCCCATTGATTCTTTAATTCTTTTGTTCACTTGAATGGGTTCAATATGGGTCTGAATGCAGGAGTAGAATAATGCCCAATATTCTGCAACAAGAATTCCCAAGGTTATAAATGTTCTGCAGTCAAACTCTACATATAGGAATTTTGTCGCTCTCGAAATTAAAGCTGGAGCCTTCTGATTGTACTGTAAACTTAACACGTGTTTTAAAAGAACCTTCAAATTTTGAGTTGGGTAATGTTAACTTTAAAAATAATTTACCAATTGAAAACTGTATTAAAACTGAACATGCTATTAGAATATGTCATGTACCGAGTATAAATAACTCCATTAGGAAAAAATATATGTTTATCACAAGTTGAACATGGGAGATATCAGACAAGTTGTTGGAATGCATGTTGTATTTACATCAGGTTTCAATTCCAAATTTTGTTTAAGTTAACCACACTTTTATTATCACAGTTGTCGTAATTAATAACCAAGGCTTGACTCCTAGTGAATACACATCATTCATCCTCCAAAGTTCAGACATGATCTTTAAGATACCCGGGAGGTCTTTCTTGCCAGGAGCACCAGATGGTGTTCCCGTTAGCATGTGAAGAGGTAGGCAGTCAATTGATTCGCTAGTTTTTCTCACAAACATTATTTGAAAGTTGGCTGGCAATGATTTTTTCGAGTCTACCACCATCAAAACTTTCATTTGGGACATTAGAAATACTCTTATTGATGCCAGGGCTCTGGCTGAACTGATCAGGAGAATGTGGTGTCAATGTTGTTTGCGACCATCTGGTAGCATGATTTCATAGTAACTGGTCTGTTAAATGATGTTAGCATTCGTGGGGTCCACTTATTCTTTTGTGGTAGGTAAGATTTTGAGAGGACAGCATCATTCTTTTCTAAGCCTCCTTGAAGGTTGAAATGGTTTATCTTTTTCTTTCCCAAAATCTATGCTATCAGGAATCTATGCTATGCTATCTTATCTGTCGATAAGAGTCTTAGATCTATGTTTCATAAGTTGTTCAGCTGGATTAAATTCAGTTGTGGCTGATGGCGAAGAGCGAATAGCATGCAATATTATAGTTTATTCCAGTTGTGTCCAAATCGAGGTATATTAATCTTAATGGTTTGTACTGTTTTTTCTGTCTGTTCATTAGAAGACGGATGGTGAATTGATGTTAGGGTATGGTGTGCCCCATTGCCTACTGTTATGGTGCTTTCTGAAGAAGTTAACTTTGTATGCTCTTAAAGCAATAATAAATAAATTTAATCTAACTTAAGCTAGAAAATTTACAATGTTTATAACTTTAAATATATTATAATCTTAATTCTAACTCTTAATTAAAAAGTAACTCTTAACTAAATGATAAGTAAACTAAATTAACTCACTTCCTTTAATGAATTTCTAAACTAATAACTCTGTTGAATCTTATGTTTGTTTGCCTTCAGTGTACTTAAAACTGAGCAATCTGTAACTTATCTAAATAAATTTAACTCAATATTGTTTTCTCTAGTAATTGCTCAGATCAAGGAATTATTATTTAAGCTTTGAAAGGTGTAAATAAACTTGACTTTAATATAAATAATTATTTACCCCTGATTAACAGGACTTTGTGATCATTTTTAATTACACCTTTTGCCAGTAATTGTTATACCGGCTGAAAATCTCCCTCCCCAAAAATGTGAATATGAAACTGCTTTTTAAGCAGTCATCAAGTGAACAAAGAGTACATACTATGTAACCTACAAGAAAGTCGATTTTGTAAACATGTTTTCATTTTTACCCAGGTTAAATTTAATGATGTTTAAATAATATGTATATGTTTTTGTGTTCAAAGCCATATTTTTATATTCTTACGGAGTTTTCACACATCCATGAATGCTTTTATTTCCAAATATATAAGAAATAGAAAGATGGTGGCCAAAACAATGTTATCTTAGCGTTGCCGGCAACATAAACAGATATATCAAGTGTCTAAGTGAGAAAACATCTTTGGAATGCAGGACTGATCGATTGGCAGCCTTTATGCCAAGAAGTTCGTTGTCAAGGTAACAGCTGCACTCTTGGAGATCGAAGTTCAAATTTTACCACTCCAAAAGAGGTTGCTGTTTCAGGACCTTGCATCAAGCAAGAGGATTCCCCCTCAGTCAGGACAAAAGCATCTGCCATGAAAGATCGCGACTAAGTTTCTGCACTTTCCTTTTTACAAGGACCAGATACCCTCACTTCATGAACTAGCAATGAATATATAATTTGCAAGGCAAGGTATCCCTCCACAGACACTTCTTCATGCTTAAAAAGCGATTACAAACTGCGGGCAGGATGCCCCTTTCACATCCTCAACAGATGCAGCATTATGCTTCCTTGTCTAGCTGGACTGCAGCATTTGTTGCCGCCCTTCTCCATCATTTGTGAGCCCTTGCATTCGTCTGAAGGCACACCAGACCCAATCTCAGACACCCAAGATGCCCTAATGCTGCCCGAGTCTACCTGCACCATCCGAATCTTCGTCAGGCTGAACCATGGTGTTTGACACCTTGCTCCATCATTTGTGGCTTCACGGGAGAGGCAGAAAAATGTGTGAGTTTGTGGCCTCCATGTTTAACTATATTTTGATAATGTACCCTCACAGAGTTTCTCTCAATTTCCCTTAAAATTTGTGAACCGTGGGTGATTTTTTATTTTGTTTGTTAAGTTTTAATATGTTTTAAATAAATCCTATTTTTAATTAATTTTAAATTTGGTTTTTATTTTGAAGTTCAACCTCCATGTCTCTGCGTAGTTTAATATTTAATTAATTCTTTTTTTCCATTACACAATTCAAATGTTTAGTTTTCTTTTCCTGGATTTCGGCCTTGTTCAATTAAAAGTAAGTTTTAATTGTTTATTTGTTTTATTTTATTTTTATGCTGATGTCGAAAAAGGCACAGCACTACAATAAAATCTTGAACCTCTGTGGAAGGAAATGCAGTGCCATTGTCGGATGCTATTGTATCTGGTAATACATGCATTGAGAAGATGTCTCGTGAAGCCTCTTAAGATATGGCCTCTAACAACCTCTAAAGACATGGAGGCCATTATTTTGACTTTGGGCTATTTCAAATAAGCATTCACTAAGATGGAAAACACTTTTCCTTTATATAGTTCCATGAAATCTACGTGAACTCTTGACCATGGGTTGGTGGGTGTCCACTATATATATATATATATATCATTGTGGCGGGTTATGACGTGTTGGCTGGCATTGTATATTATTGATTCACATATTTAATGTCTTCATTGAGTTTAGGCCACCCTAAATAACTTTGAGTTGTTGTTTTTATCCAAACTACACCTTGATGAGTCACATGTAACAGTGATATTACCTCAGGCCATAGTTCAGTTGGTATCACCACCCTGTGTCCCCACAAAAGGCAGTTTTGAGGGGCAAGCAGTCTGTGGTATGGCAAGAATTCATTTGAGAATGCAGTAGGCAACTCTTGATACTATTCGATCTGGATCTTTATTTGAATAGCTGTTATTGGAGACTGACGTTTTTTGTATCATTGAATTATCTGCTGGCTTAGGAATACAAATATTCATTCCTTCCAAAGGTCATCTGCATTTCCCATTTGTTTATTTGGATGGAAAAGTATTTCTTAGTCATATGCTTGAAACATTTCCCATGAGCCACACTGCAATTCTTACATGTTATACCCAAAATTATGAAAAGAGTATGATGAACTTTTGAAATGTTCAAATATACTGGAAAGAACAAGAGGTACAGGTGTTTACAAAGTTGTTGTGCATTAGTTGCATTGTATCATCAATTTAAGGAAAATTATTTCTATTAGGACACAAGGTGGCTACAGAACCTGGAAATCACGGAAACATTCTGAAAAAATCAGGGAAATATCGGGGAATTCCTAAAAAAACTTATAAAATCAGGGAAATTGGAATTTTTAAGGTCATCACAGCTTTCTTTGGACTCACAACAATACACATGTGTAGAATTCCTTATTCATGTTTCACATGACAGGTGATACCTCCATAAAAAAAAGAGTGTTTCAAAATTTCAATGTTTTTCAGTGATGCATTCCTCTCATCTTGTTTTGATAGTTGTCAAGTATTTCATAGGACAGGAAAAATAGATGAAAAAAATACTGTTTCTGTCTATACATAATTTTATTGCAATAAGTGATATTTAACTTTGGCTGAATTTTACAGAACACTGCTCAGTTTATAGCTGAGTTGTATGGCTTATCTAGAATTTTAATGCTTGAAAGATTAAGATTCTCATAATAATACTGTTAACTCTTGCATAAATGTTATATTTGATTATTATACACTTTTCAAGCTGAAAGTAATTCATTTAAGTTATTTATTCTTAATTATCACTTTCAATTTTTTTTAATTGACTTTTAATCAGTTTTTATGCTTGTTAAATTGATATTCAGTAAAAGTAGATAGTTATGCATATCAGGAATTTTTTAAGATATTATCTAGAAATCGGGGGAATATCAGGGAATTTTTCATCTGAAATCCTGTAGTCACCCTGGGAGAGACAGAGCACCCAATCTGACTAGACTAGCAATTGGCTTTGTTAATTTATTAGAAAAGCATGTTGGTCATCCGATAACAGGATTCCACTGCATTATTCATCAACAAGTACTGGGTTTAAAAGGGGAGACTAACGATTTCAAAGTGATATGAATTGTTGACTGAATTTTCAAGAGTCAACAATTCATATCACTTTGAAATCGTTAGTCTTCCCTTTTAAACCCAGTACTTGTTGATGAATAATGCAGTGGAATCCTGTTATCGGATGACCAACATGCTTTTCTAATAAATTAACAAAGCCAATTGCTAGTCTAGTCAGATTGGGTGCTCTGTCTCTCCCAGGGTGACTACAGGATTTCAGATGAAAAATTCCCTGATATTCCCCCGATTTCTAGATAATATCTTAAAAATCTTATCTAGAATTTTAATGCTTGAAGGATTAGTATTCCTGTAATACAATACTGTTCTTATATAACTCTTGCATAAATACTATACTTTGCTTATTATACTTTCAATACTGAAAGTATTTAATTTTAATTATTTTTTCTATATCATCACTTTTTATTTTATTAATGAACTTTTTTATGCTTGTTAAACTGATATTCAGTAAAAGTAGATAGTGATACATATCAGGGAATTTTTAAAGATATTATCTGGAAATCAGGGAAATATCAGGGAATTTTTTATCTGAGAACTTGTAGCCACCCCAATAATATTAGAAATGTGGAATAACATGCTTGATGCCTTTATTTCCATTAAAAAAATTAAGAATATCACTCTTAGCAATTTTCTTTTCCACATACTCTTGCGAAAGTATTTTTTCTGTACTGAATTATGTGCATTCAAAGAATACAAACAGATTGATTTGGCAGCATGCATCCCCTTGCAGTTAACAACATACCAGCTGGATACAAAAAATCAAATAACATGAAGCAAAAGACTTTGAATATATTTTTGTATATCTACATGTGTACTATTATTTGCTAATTGTACTTATTTTCTATTGTACCATTTTCATATGTTCAATAACTATTATTATATGTACCCCCCTAAGTATTGGCATGCACCCCCCCCCCCCCCCTCCATATTAATTTTGGTTTTATTTTGGCACACTGATTAAATCCTATTTGCCAACCTTGAAATAATATATATATATATATATATATATATACCTATATCAATATGAAAAATTCTTTACTTCAACAGATTATAAAATTTATAGATATGTAGATGATCTGATTTGTCTTGTATTTACTGATAACTATGTCATAGATATAGATTTCTATCCGGATAATTTGGAATTAATACCTAATGAAACTTCTATTAGTAATAATATTTATTATTTGGATTTAAATCTAATTATAGAACCTGCTCATGGGATAGTTACTAATTTATATGATAAAAAAGATTTTTTTAAATTTAATATTAATAAATTATTACCTTTTAATTCCTGCAACTCGATTCAATTGTTTAGAAATATTATACTTAATCAGCTTTTTAGAATTTATAGATTATCAGATAAAAAATTTCATGCTTTACACATTAATAACCTCAAAATTACCAGTAAAATGTATCAATATCCTGCATATTTAGTAAATAGTATAGTTAATAAGTTTCGATTAGCCTAAAATTCTCATATTCTCCCCTTATTATCTTATTTTAGCCGTACTTCTTCATTCTCTTGCAATTATATTTTCATCTTTTTATCTTGAAGCTTTAACTGTTGAATTACTCATTTTATTGCCTTTACGCAGTACAGTTTTTATTTCTCTCTTTGGCAACAGCAAATCACATCTTTTCATTTTGGCATATGGCAACATTGGCCTAGTCATATTTTGCTCGTCATGGTTGCGCTGATGAGGTGTGTTTTGAGGTATTTATGTTTCCTTTATTGTTCCAATCTATTTGCTTGTCATCCATATAACACAAGTTTATAGATAAAATCTATCTTGTGTTTCAGAAACAAGCATTTTTGTTTTCATTTCGAAGGGATATATGGACCCGAAGAGAATTTTTTCGAAATGAACCTATCGTAAGCCTAAATCTCTTCCATGTGCAAGCTTTTTTGCTTGATTTTTTTGTTTCCTTATTTGCATTCCTCATTTTTGAAATTTGTTGATTGTCTTTGTCTTTATGACCTGCATTATGCTTTATTATTTCCTCTTTATGTCTTAATTTCTTTTATTTCTTTGTATTTTGTAGAAAAATTTTGGAATAGTGTATTATGAGTTACTACATGCATTCTAACTTTGGATTTACTAATTTATATTTATATGTATATATATATATATATATATATGTAAATATATATATATATATATATATATATATATATATATATACATTTTCTTATCACTTATTCTTTAGTTTTATGTGTATTTGACAAAGTAGCTGATTGTTTTTTTTAAATACCATTTTGTTCCTGTAATCTGTAATAATGAGAAAATCAAATGCATCTAACTATTATTTCAACACAGTATATTACAATGTTTTTGTACTTTTCAAACAGTCTAAAAAACTTTTTTTTTTGCTAAGCATTTTATTTGTGACAAAATTATTGTTAATTTGGTAGTTATGTTAAAACTGAACTAGCTTTGTCAGACCCTAAAATGCAGGGGTGTATTTAAGGGAGGGTGTTAGGGGTCCCCCCCCCCTCTGAAACTGAAAAGTTTCAAAATACTTCCTAAACACACATGTGATAAAAAAAGTCTACTCAATCCCCATTTAGTTTGACGTTCTGAAATCCTTGAACTAGAAAAACAACCCTTTTCTGCCTTTAATAAGTAAAAGATAAATAAATAAAGTGAAGATCAATGTTTTATTTTGAATTCAGAATGTTGTTGAGTAATCAAGTCTGCAATGTCATATCTGAAATGATACTTTTTCTGCGCCTGGAGCTGATTGACCCATCTGCATTCTTCGTACAGAGCAATTTTTTATCACTTAATATGGGACGAGAAGACTTTCATCCACAAATTGAGAATTTTGTTTCATATGTAACTTCAAATTTTTCCGTTTCAATGTTGATCTATATTTGGCTGTTTTATTTATTTTGACCTGGCCCAACCTGAATGAATGAATGACATGAAGGTGGGTGGCTCCAGAAGAGCCCAGCACATCGACCAGAGGTCTATTGTACTACTTGGCCCAACCTGAGCCGAAGTTAATAAAGTATGGCCTAAGCCTATGCAGATTTCTAATAACATGAGGTCAGACTTCTAATAACAGACTTCTAATTAGACCCTTTGAGGTTGGTATAAACCTAATTTAAACCTAATAATAACTTAGACCCTTTGAGGTTGGTATAAACCTAATTTAAAACTGATTCTCCCCCCAAAGTGAATTTCAAAACATGCTACTACTAAAATGTCTTAATATATTGTAGGGAAAATAATTAAGATTTGATAACGGGAGCAAGCTATACCCTATATGATAGTAGGCATGTATGGTTAAATAATGAATTTTGCTGATATTTGTGTAATATTTTTCAAAATAAAATGAAAGTGTTAAAAAAAAAAAATTTAAGCTCCTAAATAATAAAAATTATGGGCTCTCCACCTCTAATCTCTCACTACCTATAATTATGTTTACTTTTCACTTAGATTCATTCTATTTATTTAAGTGTTCTCCCGACTCTTTGTACATAACAAGCACTCCGTCAACAGTGACATCATCCCCTGCTCCTTGTTCATCAGTCATCAGTCATTTGTTGTTTTTCTCCTAAAGCAAGCCCAGAGAGTAAAGTTGCATAATAAAAATTATGGGCTCTCCAGCTCTAATCTCTCACTACCTATAATTATGTTTGCTTTTCACTTAGATTCATTCTATTTATTTTTTTAAGTGTTCTCCCGACTCTTTGTACATAACAAGCACTCCGTCAACAGTGACGTCATCCCCTGCTCCTTGTTTATCAGTCATTTGTTGTTTTTCTCCTAAAGCAAGCCCAGAGAGTAAAGTTGACAAATAAAAATTATGGGCTCTCCACCTCTAATCTCTCACTACCTATGATTATGTTTACTTTTCACTTAGATTCATTCAATTAATTTTTTTAAGTGTTCTCCCGACTCTTTGTACATAACAAGCACTCCGTCAACAGTGACGTCATCCCCTGCTCCTTGTTCATCAGTCATTTGTTGTTTTTCTCCTAAAGCAAGCCCAGAGAGTAAAGTTGCATAATAAAATTATGGGCTCTCCACCTCTAATCTCTCACTACCTATAATTATGTTTACTTTTCACTTAGATTCATTCTATTTATTTTTTTAAGTGTTCTCCTGACTCTTTGTACATAACAAGCACTCCGTCAACAGTGACGTCATCCCCTGCTCCTTGTTCATCAGTCATTTGTTGTTTTTCTCCTAAAGCAAGCCCAGAGAGTAAAGTTGCTCCTGTTCCAATTGCGTAAGTAAGCATCTGGAAACATTGCTTCTGGAAACATTGTTGTACCATCATGTAAAGTGGTCCAGCATTAATTGCATGAATATTTAAAAAAAATAATTTTTGATTTTTTTGCATGTGATCATGCTTATCATCTAGATTTTGAAACCATGAGTATTTCAATTTTGTGTTGTTTTAATTAGAGATTGTGGCTATATTTATGTTATGGCATATAATGATTTTAACAATGTTTGACTTTTAAGCAAACCTCCATATCTCAGCTTCAGCAACTCCTAGGATCATCGTTCATAGACCATTGTCTTAAGCACAACACAAGTTAAACTTTTGACTGGGTGCAATTTTTCTAGATAATTTTCCGATGTCATCAAAATTGTGTGCCAAAACAGCGAGGAAGCAAGCCATGGTAGTAACTTTATAGATTACAGAATTTTGGTAACCTCCTCAAATGAGTTCAAGTGTGCGTATGATGCAAGACACATGGTGCATGTACATGTATGCACGAATGTCATTTTAAATAACAAATTATGTTTTCTGAAAAGAGGGAAATAATTTAGAATACTACATAAGTTTTTTCAAATGACTTGAAAACAGAGATTAATTTCTGAAAACGAAAAATACATTAACATACTGAGATTGGGAAACAACATTAAGATAATCAGGAATTTTAAAAGGAAAATTTAGAAATTTTGAACTCTACTAAATTTTGAGAATTTTAAGTTTGGATAAAGTTAAATTTAAGGCCCACTATCAAATAAGGTTTTTCTACTAAAATATTTAAAGTCTCAGCATAAACATATTGTTTTGCAGTAGATCCCTGGCCTTTGTGATTTGTATTATGGCAATGAACAGGCAGATTTTCTTGCCAGAAAGGGTTACTTTCTGATACATTGTGCAAAACGGAAAACTTCTTTTCTCATGACAAAATGATTTATAAGACAATGTATGGAGTCATTGCAAAGCAAAATGGATATGTATGGGAGAGGACGTCTCGTGGATGTGCCTGATAAACCAAGATGGGAGGCAGTGGTTGTTTTTCGCCTGCTAACTGCGCATGACTGCCTTGCTGCACATTTATACTGTATTGGCATTTTTACTGAGGCTACTTGCCCACTGTGTGATGTTAATGAACCTACAGACAATCACCACCTGTGCCGCTGTGAAGTCCTCCATGGTGCTATTGAGGCTTTCGGATATTGGGAGGCAAGAGGACTATTGGGGCAATAACCTTCTTTTATCTTTGAACGCTTTTTGCATTGTTTGTTACCTTTGTAGTTTGTTCACATGTCCCAGTCATTCGGAAAAAAACAGCATGACAGTAGTAACATCACTTATTATCATAAGCATTGCAATGTGATTGATAACACAGGAGGGGTACGGCTTTTAGGCCTGGTTCTTAGGTCCCTAAAAGTCCCTTTCTATAAAGTGGGTGCCTAAAGGTTCCTTCTTTTGCATTTTGATTCCTAAGTCCCTGTTTTTTCGTGAAAATTACTAGTAAACCGATTAAAAATACTATTAACTTTTATAAAAATTTAAAACTTTTACGATAAAAAAAGTATTGAGGCAAGTTGCTCAAGAGTTAATTTTCATTTCTTGCAATTCCTCTAATACCTGAACGTGTACTGCTTGAGCATATTGTTGTGAACACGTAATATTCTCTCACTGGTGCCTTTTATTTTGCCGCATCTTGGAAGACCAGACAGTGACACAGTCTATGAAGTGAATATGATGTAAGCATGACGTGAGCCAAGGGTTTCCATAATTTCTCCAGTTCGAAAAAGGGTTACCAGATTTTTTGATTTATCGCCAATTTAGCGACATTTGGTGACTTCTGGAATGTTTGAGAAACTCCACGAAATAACGATTTGTCTAAGAGATATAGAGAGATTTCTAGAAGTTTCTATAGAGAGACTATAAAAAGGAATCATCACTCCATTGGAGTTCAGTTGACGAGTTGACAAGATATGAGCTACAGTAAACTGTAACTTTTGTCAATGTTTTGAGAATAGTACCTGTTGTTTTCTGAACTTATTTTTGTCAGTATTTTGAGAATAATGTCGCATATTTTGTTTAATTAGTGGAGCATTTAAGTGCTGTTTGACTGTATATTGTTTACTTTGTGCTTGTGCATAAATGTGTTTAGTTATACAGAAATTTTCCAGATGATATGATGGAACAATATTCACGTTTCAATATAATGAAGTTTGGTTATTGTCTCCAATGAAGTAAACTGGGACATTTAAATATAACCTGTGCTCCTGATTGTCTCAGTACAACAGATAATTTTGTTATATTTTAATTGCATTTCTGTGTTAACTTACTTTGCTTCTTTGTTCACAGGCAAGGACGTATCCAGAAATTTCATTTCGAGGGGGGTCCAAAGTATAGTAAACTTTCAATCTAAAAAAAAAAGTTTGAAAAAACTAACTAGACTTGACTAAATTGATACTGGATCACAATTAAATGAGAAAACACAAGAGCACAGGCAAGGACATATTCAGAAATTTCATTTTGGGAGGGGGGGGGGGGAGGGCACCAGATCCCCTCTATGAATGCGTCACTGTTCACAGTGTTTAAATATATTTATGAAATGTACTCCATTGTATCCTATATATTAAAATGTTTAATTTAATAAGAAATAATCACAACATTAAACACTTTAATTTGAAAATCCCTAATGCACAGAAATGGATAAGTGCAAAATGAAAGATGAATGGTTAACGAACACTAACCATAATGGATATTGTTTTCCTTTTTTTCGACCCAGACAGTCTGACCTACCTGCAGGTGTAAGGTATCTTTTTGGATGGCCGGGAAGTGCTACCCAATTTAGACCAGAGCCTAGTAGCGGCAGTATCCACAGTGACCATACCCTTCTTCCCCTACAACCAACTTCTCGGAAGGACTTACGGAGCCATATATTTAATGTGATTGTACTCCGTGTGAACACAGGAACAGTTTGAGCAGAGCTGGGAATAGAACTCTGGTCGCCTGAGTGCAATTTCAACAGACTACCCACTGGGTTGTTCTATGTCTAAAATGGATATTGTATTGGTTGGACACGAAAAGCTAAAGGAAATCAACTATTTGGTGTTGTTTGTGACAGTATGATTAATGTGGATCATGGATAGTGCCTAGTGGTCCAACATGCACAAATGAAAAACTATGTGGCCAATTTCAGGACAACATTACCCGCAGATGAGAGACTTCAGAGATGTGAAGTGAATATTCATCAGGAACCCTCTATTAGATCAACTACTCCACGAGTAATTTGGTTTCTGTATGACACAAGTCTTCTCTTCAGTTAACATTGTGATGTCTTAAGGACAAGGGAAAGACAATGAAAGTTGAGTTGGTTTGGACTTTGAAATCAGTCCTTTCACATAATCCACTGAATTCAAATAGGGACACAACTGAAGTATTTGAAACAATGTTTGGGCCCTTAGTCCCTGATGAATTTTCTTTTGAAACAATGCATTTTCTAACAGAAGCACTTGGACCCTATTTTGGGGAACAAAAACTGTTAATAAAACTCAAGGTTCATTCTATTTTATCTGTTTTGACAAAACAACAAATAAATTCAGAACAGAAGATTGTTGTTACGTATTGATCACTGGAGGCTGAATTTAAAGTTAAAGAAAACTTGAGCAACGTATATAACTACAAACAAAATGATAATGCAGCATACAGATGTTTTAAGAATGCATTGGATCCCCTTCACCAGTACAAGAGAATCAACAAACCCGAAGTCCAAAAGAGGAATGAGTGCAAAGAAAGCTACAAAGGCCATCCGCCTAACCAGAAAATTTCTGCTTTCTTCTATCATGCTTTGAATGTTTGTTCTGCTATGGATTTTCTCCATTCTGAGATTATTTAAATGAATTATTTAAAAGTTGTTAATTGTTGAAAAGCTGTTACTGTCAATCGTGGTTTCTATCCCAACATTGTTGATCGTGCAATTCAAAAAATTTTCTAAACCCTCCTCCAAACTAACTTCTGAAAAAGATTTAAATAACATTATCTCATTTTACTATTTTTTCCAAAAATCAGTCAGTAGATTACTAAATTTAAAATTCAATATTGTGTTTAAACCTTCTAATAAACTCAGATTTTCTAATTTTAAAGATCCTTTAGAAATTTCTAATAGTTGGGTCATTTACAGTATTTCTTGCCAGTGTGGTCTATCTTATGTGGGTCAAACTAAGCATCTTTTAAAATTTTGTATTGAAGAATATGAAAACCATGTCAAAAAACAGGACTTAATAAATCTTCAATCATTCCTCTTTTGGACTTTGGGCTGGTTGGTTCTCTTTCACTGACAAAGAGCGGTCCAACATATCCTCGAAACAGCTGCATTCTTGTTTTGTTTGTGCTTCTATGCATTGCTCAAGTTTTCTCTATCCTTCGCACAGAGTGTATTTTACTTTTTGAATGTAGAGTTGTTGAAAGGCACCTTCAAATATTTTTTATTAGGCCAACAGAAGCAGATGATAAGATATTATCAGCTTTACATAATGCTTACTTACAATTATGAAACTTACTTATTGTCTATGATGGCTCAAATGTAAATAAGAAGGTTATTTATATTTAATTAGATGTATGAATGAAAGTGTTGTAGAAATGGGTTTGGTGGATATTGGCACTTGCAGCCTCCATAAAATTCAAAATGCATATTTTAAAGGACTCTATTTAATTATTTAATTATATCCTTTTTTCATTATTTTGATGGTTCACCAGCAAAGTGAGAATATTACATAGGTATTTAGTTGGCGTTGTCAATCATCATTTTAGTACTTTGCTGTTTAAGCCATGCTTTCTCACCTACAGAAAGGATAGTTTATTTTATTTATTTATTTATTTTTATTTTTTGCTTTTCACTATTTCAGAAATTGAGGTGGTTTGAGGAGGCATATGTATTATTTTAGTAGCTGGTGCTTATTTAGGATCCGGGCAATTTGTTCTAGTAATATCATAAAACTAATACAGTCGAACCTCCCTGTAGCGGACACCATCGGGACTGGAGCTTTTGTCTGTTAAAAGGGAGTTTTTGTTATTGGGGAGGTATCTGTAGACTATTTATTCAATTATTCTAATACAAACCTTGTGGAAGTAATATATTTAAGTAGCATGGGAGGAGCTCTGCACATACGCTTTAAATTAAATTTAAAAGCTTTACACAAATTTTATATACATAGTATAGTACATTATATTGACATATTTAAGTTAATTAAATGTAAAAACTTCCCATTTGTAATAAATAGAGAGCAGAACAGAAATGAATTTTAATGCTGTTTATTGAATAACTGAAAGAAATCAGTTGAAACTGTTTGCTTAGCGAGTTTTCCAACATAACATTATTTTTGAGGTAAATTTTCAATTTACTGACAATGTTGAACCCTTCATGCTCTTCAGTGTCCAGGTGTTTTTGACATTTTGTATCAGTTCATTATTTTTTTTTTGTAGTGTTCCTGTACTCCTCAGCGTGTTGTTACTATTGGGTACAATGTCACCCCCCCCCCCTGTCAGTATTTATTTCGTTTTTACCATCTCATTCTTTATTATCAGTTTTGTCTTATTTTTTCTTTTTTATGAGACTGTTGATGTCCGCATATTTTCAGTGCATAAACCATTCTCCACAGCAATGTAAGGAGGAAGTAAAAACTTTTCCTTCACTGGGCAGAAAAAATCTCTTCCCCCCTTTTTACAAACTAGATGAGAAAACACCATTGGGAATAATGCGGTCTCGTTTTTCTACTGCTGCGAACTTGTAAAATAATTTAGAGTCTTTTTTCCTCCTCCTTACTTTTGTCACTTTCAACTTCCAGATGGAGAAAACACATGTACAGCATCCTTTTCTATGACATGAGACTATTGTTGCCTGAATGCCGAAGGTCAAAGAAGGGCTGCCATATTTGGCGACTTCTCAAAGGTTCTGAGAAGCACTCCAAAATAATCAATAGAGATATTAGAGATTTTCAAAAGTTTCTATAAAAAGAATCGTCACTCAGTCGGAGAGCAGTCGACATGATACGAGCTACATTAAACTGTGATTTTTGTCAGTGTTTTGAGAATAGTATCTGTTATTTTGTAAAATTAGTGAAGCATTTAAGTCTTGTTTTACTATGTCTTGTTAAAGTCTTGTTTACAGTTTATGCTGTGCTTGTGAATAAACGTGTTAGTTATCCAGAAATTTGGACTTACTACCCCAAGAATAACTGGTAGTTTCTTCACCTGTTCTTTTGTAGTTTAATTGGTATGAAACGAAGTCAGAATTATATTTTTTTGATTTCTAGAAAGATTCACAACTCATGAAAGATTATTTTTATGACAAAAATTTGTACTTGTAGCAGGAAATAAATACACTTCCTACAGAAAGCTACTAAAAACACATGAACTTATGTAAGTTTACAAGGTTTATTTTAAATAATTTAATTTCTAAATGTACAGAAATCCTGACAAGAATGCATTTGTCAGTCCGAACTCTGTCCGCTATCTGGGAGTGAAATACATTAGCTTTCTATTTCAAGGAATTGGAATTTAGAAATTGTTCATAAATAGGGAGTGTCCGTTAGTAGAGGTTCGACTGTACCATAAAAAAAAAAAAAATTAAGCCATATCTATTTTAGAAGTCCAGTTGAGTCACAAACTTATATCATTCAAACGGGGGGTGATGTAAACATTTATTATCGCATTGGAGTTTGTCGAAAGCCCAACACCGTCCGACTCATCCTAGAACATGAGTAGCACTTTGGACGACCGGACATTGGAGTTTGTGAACAAGTTGTTTTAGTTGCTGTTTCCAGTGAAAATTCAACAAAATAATTTTGGGAAGAAAATGGATACCAACCATTGTAATGAATTGCTTGTTTTTGTAATAATCATTTCGCTAGTCTACAATTTGTATGCAAGCTCAAATATTTATAAGGTATTATCAAAAATAGAAAATTGTAAATTTACATTATACTATAGATAATAAAAGAATTAAAACATAAGATAACATTAGAAAGTTAGGAAACTCATCTATTTTTATTGAGCTTAATTAAGCTTTAATTTAATTTGTATTTGATTCTAGATTAAATGGAATGTGGCAGACACGACTCTACATCTATTAGTAGCCCCGTTATATTTTTGCAGTAGACAATCTTGCCAGATTGTGAAGGTTGCTTAGTTGAAAATCTGTTACTACAGAGACACTGTATATTTGTCAGCTCTCTTATTGAGTTGCTGGAATTCCTCTCATGATGGCATATTTCCTAAGTCACTCTGTGTTCAAGCTCACCTCCCTAATTCACTTGCAAGCCCAGCTCCCTAATGCACCAAGGGGACCGGACCCCCCCCCCCCCAGAGCCTTAAATTAAAAACAAAAAAGTATTGATTACAATAAAAATAACTACTTTTTTTTCTCATTTTTGGTATTTATATTTTTACTTTTTCTCGTACTTCGTTCAAACAAATTTAATTCCCCTAAAATTTTGTTTTTACTCGACACTTCATTTTTGGTTTAATGGAAATTCCCTTTGGAACGGAAAAGTCCTTCAGAAAGGGAAAAATCCTTTGGATAGGGAAATTTCCTTTCGAAAAGAATTTCCTGCTACCATATGTCTGGTCTTGTTTTGGAAGCACGTGTTGAAGCTTTAAAAAATAAAACCTATACGTTTTTCGATCAAGGGATCTTTAATCTGTTCTTTTATATTAGCAATTGTATAATGAATAGCAGCAAAGATAAGTTATTTGAGAGTAGCATATACAATTTCTTTAAAAGAGAAAAAAAAGAAGATAGTGAATGTAATGAAAATAAGCTGATAAATGTTGAATGCTCTGAAGATGACAGTTCAGAAAGAAAAGCTCCAATAGACGTTGAGACATCATTATTTACACCATCTGAAATCGACGTGAATCCCAATGATATTGGGTTATTGTAGGAAAAAAGGTAAGGGCTGTTTTTATATAGTTGTCATAATAGATCGTAAATATAATTTGCAAGGCTCGGATTTTCATGCATGAAATTTAGCTCAAATAATATGCAAATATGCTCAAAATTACTACACAATATGCACAAAAATATGCAGAAATATGCAAGTGCATAGAAATCCGGACCCTACTCATAAGCATTTTGTACAATGCAATTAACAAGTGTGAATTCGTTATTTCCCTACATATTGTTAAAAAACTATTTTCGTATAAGTTTACCTTTGTCGAAATATTTACAATTTGAAAAAATTGATCTTTCCAAAGCCATTGGTTATGCTGAAGATACACGAGCAATTATACAAAGTTTAAGGGACAATTCTGAAAAAGAGTTCTCCGTAATTTTTAAAGATGTTGAAACATTTTGTGAAAATTATGAAATCCCCATATCAGTACCAAGAACTGTAAAATATCAAGCTACACGAATTAACGTTGACTATGATACTCCTGAGGTATATTATAGGCGAGCTGCTTTTATACCTTTTATAGATCATTTTCTAATACAGCTCTATGAAAGATTTGTGAAACATAAAAATATATTAGCTTCTTTTCGAATCCTATTGCCGAGCAAAACAGCTCAAGATCAAGACCTTACAAAAGAAAACAGTGAAGCAGTGAAGACGTTATGTTCCCGGTATTCAGAAGATATTGGTTATTTCACATGTGAAAATTTGTATGGTGAGTTAAAAATATGGCACAGCAAACTCGAATGACTTCAGAATCCAGAATATCCGACTTCAGAATATCCAGATAATGCTTTGGAAGCTTTTCATGAATGTGATGAAATTATGTTTCCAAGTATACGAAAACTTCTGCAGATAATGATTACACTTCCAGTCACAACGTGTAGCGCAGAGAGATCTTTCTCCACCTTACGATGTTTAAAAAATTATTTAAGAAATTCAACAGGTGAGCACAGAATAAATGGACTGTCTATGTTATACATCCACAAGGACGTTGAAGTAAACCCTGAATAGGTTTTAAATGAAATGGCTAAGAAGCCGAGATGACTTGATATTAAACTTTGAATATTGTATACTTTCATTTATAGAAGTTATCAGTTGTGTTCTTATTTAGTAAACGTAATGTTAAATAAATAAATCTATTCGGCGATAAATTGATTTATTTCAATATATTGTCATTTGACATGCGTAATAATATACAATGAGGTTTGACCCGTCCCCCCCCCCCCCCCCCCCCAGAACGAATTTCTGGCTGCGCCACTGCATCAGTGTACTGTACAATGTGCTTCTTTTTGTTGTAAGAGTCTTCCTCCAGTCATCCCATGAAGGGACCTGAATCCCATAAGGTTTGCCAAAGGCATACCTAACAAGAATGCCATCGGAGGGCATATAAAAATATGGATGATTCATAATATTAATATTTAGATTACTCCAAGACAAATATTTTGAGTAATATTTCCAGTGGCCCAAGTATTTCAGTCTTTTCAGGCTTATGAGAGCCTCAGCCTCAATATGCATGTAAAGAGGATGCAGTATGAGCAAAAGTTTGAGAGTTGCAGTGGGAATAGTTTTCATGCATCCAGAAATTGCAATACAAACCATCCTTTGAAGCTTAATTAAATCTAACTTGGCAGTTTCACACTTGATCATAGGCCACCAAACAATAAAGCCGAGCCATAGGTAATGATACGACAGATCACCATGGAATAAATCCAATGGATAGCTCTGTGATTCAATCCTCAGGTTCTTTTAATAGTACTTCTGCAGAACCAGAAAATTCTTCTAGCTCTAGTCACACAGTAATTAAAGTGTCTCTTCCAATTAAGGCCCATATCGAAATGAATTCCTAAGAATTTTACTTGCTTAGAACAGATAAGCTTCTGACCAAAGAAACAAATGTCTCTGAGGTTGAGAATACACTTCTTGGTAAATGCAACCATGGCTGTCTTCTGTGGATTAACAGAGAGACCCGCACTAGGTCTCAACATTCCTAAGGGCACCAGACATAATGTCAGAGACAGTGTTACCAAACTTGCCTCTAGCAATGATTACAACATCATCAGCATATCCAATACAGGATAAACCAGAACAAGTAATGTTCTCCAAAAGAGGAATAGCAACTAGACACCATAAGATAGGTGAAAGAACACCCCCTTGCTGACAACCTGCAAGAGCATGAACCATCATGTTATCACTAAGTAAATAGGCACAGATATACATGGTGGATAACAGATTTTTGATCCAGTGGGAGATGGTCATATCGACACCTTTCCTGTCAAGAGCATGAAGGATGGTGTCAATGGGCACTTTATCAAAGGTGCCCTGAAAAAAAATAATAATCAATACATACAATATGCTTATATTATAAATGCAAAACAAATATTGGTAATATTTATAAAAATAAAAAATAGCTTTTGCGTGAAGGAGTTCATAATCTAAAAAAAACAATAATAACCAATGACAAATTTCTTTTTGTACAGGCTATTTCATTTGTAAAAAACTATCAAGAGTTTATCTGAATGTTATACAGATATTAGTTTTTGTAGTTAGTGTAGTTGGCACCAGATGGTGCAACCTGTAAAATATTTAATGCAATGATTTTTATAACAACACATTCCCATATGCATTAAATGTTGTCTACATATGCCTATTTTGAACAGTTGAAAATAAATTATCTTTCTATAGGCGAATCTCCAAGTCTAAAAATGACTCCATCGATCTGTCAGATGTCTCCTCTCACTCCCCCGAGAAATTTCCATCGACAGACAGCATTGAAGTGTTTTCCAAAGAAGTGGCTGTCAAAGAGGTGAAGATGCCTCCTCCCCTTTGTAGTGTAATAAATTCATTTTTTTACTCATATGCTTTAATGTATTTTGCAAATATTTATGTGCTTTTTTTATATTTTTCATTTTACTAAAATATATAGAGAAATGACCATTTGAGATATTGGCAGCAATACAGAGTCAATAAGAAAGTCTCATAATTTAAATATTTTTCTTGAATCTAACAAAATTTTCTTAATTTTCTATATTTCAGCTATTTACAATTCCGAATGCTAACAATAAATATTAGTTTTGGATCATGCACATTTCTTTTGCAGTGCAAAATGCAATGACTAAAAATTCACACATTTTGGAAACTCTCAAAATTCCCTTCCCGAAAAACCTGTTTTTTTATTTTGTTTTGACCGTCAGTCTCCTTCACCATTGGTTTCATCTACTTGGTTTTCTTTTATGAAACTGTCAACGGCTGTTCTGTATGAATCATTGTCCAGAGCAATGTGTTGCTCTACATTGACAGAAGAGTCGAAACTTTTGACTAATGTGAGAAACTGTTTTCTTCATTTTTTTTTCTTTGTGGATTTCAGTTTTGTCATTCTTAATGAATCCTGCCTTCTTGAAACACTTTTAATTGCTTCAGATGCTGATTTGCTTCAGATGTTGATTGCTTCAGATGTTAATTTCTTCAGATTCTAAAACTTTTAATTGCGTCAGATGTCCAAATGACCACACCCAGATCTGTGACAGGTTTTGCTAAGTCCTCGTTTTTAGAGCATATCAATATTTTGCATAAAATAATGGATGAGAAAACACCATTTGTAATAATCTGGTCTCGTGTTTCAATCCTAAGAAAGATTAGCATTTCTCTCACTGTTTTTTGGTAGTTTACTCGCTGCGAAGTTTTAATTGTATTTTTCTGATTTTTAATAAATACATATCCACTACACATGAAAGATTATTTTTATGACTAAAATTTGGACTTGTAATATGATATAAATGCACTTCTTAAAGAAAAATACTAAAACAAATGAATTCATGTAAATCTACAAGGTTTATTTTGAACAATCCTAAATTTCAGAGCATACCAAATTCCTGACAATAATCCGTTAGTCAGCCCGAATTCCATCTGTTATTGGGAGTGTCGGTTAATCTACTCTAAAACGTATTGCAACCTTTGCTCATTTTTTTCAGCTGCTTTGTTGATCATTTCGTCAAACTGATAAGAAAAGCCACAATGACAGGCTTTCATGAAAACTCCAGCTTCATTTCTGAAATATTCAACTAATTACTGCTTGCCAAAGTGTTATTTTTGTATATATATATATTATTACAACTATTATATATATAATATATATATATATATATATATATATATATATATATATATATATATATATATATATATATATATATATATATAATATATATTTTTTCCATTTGCTTGAGGATTAGTTGATTTTTACTTTTGTTTTGTAAGCCAGTTAGATAGTTGAATTTAGTTTAAGTTTTTCTTTTTTTTGTTTCCATACCTTTTAATTTTGTTGATTTTCTGTAACTTGATAGCTTGTGTTTTGTATTTTTTATCCATTTGATTGTTGATATGCTGTATTATATTTTATTCTGTGGGTGTCTTAAAAAGTTAGGTTTATCGTGTTACATCTTCTTACTTTTCGTTCATTGGATTTTCAAACTTCTATTATTATATATATATATATATATATATATATATATATATATATATATATATATATATATATATATATATATATATATATATATAAAAATAAATTATTAAATCCAAAGTTAGAATGTATGTAGTAACTCATAATACACTATTCCAAAATTTTCTACAAATACAAAGAAATTAAGACAAAAAGAGGAAATAATAAAACATAATGCAAGTCATAAGGACAAAGACAATCAACAAATTTCAAAAATGAGGAATGCAAATAAGAAAACAAAAAAATCAAGCAAAAAAGCTTGCACATGGAGGAGATTTAGGCTTACGAGATTAGGCTTACGAAAAGTTCATTTCGAAAAAATTCTCATCGGGTCCATATATCTTTTCGAAATGAACACAAAAATGCTTGTTTCTGAAACACAAGATAGATTTTATCTATAAACTTGTGTTATATGGACGACAAGCATAAAGATTGGAACAATAAAGGAAACATAAATACCTCAAAACGCACCTCTTCAGTGCAACCATGACGAGCAAAATATGACTGGATCATCGTTGCCATATGCCAAAATGAAAAGATGTGATTTGCTGTTGCCAAAGAGAGTAATAAAAACAGTACTGCGCAAAAGCAATAAAATGAGTTATTCAACTGTTAAAGCTTCGAGATAAAAAGATGAAAATATAATTGCAGGAGAATGAAGAAGTACGGCTAAAATAAGATAATAAGGGGAGAATATGAGAATTTTAGGCTAATCGAAACTTATTAACTATACTATTGACTAAATATGCAGGATATTGATACATTTTACTGGTAATTTTGAGGTTATTAATGTGCAAAGCATGAAATTTTTTATCTGATAATCTATAAATTCTAAAAAGTTGATTAAGTATAATATTTCTAAACAATTGAATCGAGTTGCAGGAATTAAAAGGTAATAATTTATTAATATTAAATTTAAAAAAATATTTTTTATCATATAATTTAGTAACTATCCCATGAGCAGGTTCTATAATTAGATTTAAATCCAAATAATAAACATTATTACTAATAGAAGTTTCATTAGGTATTAATTCCAAATTATCCGGATAGAAATCTATATCTATGACATAGTTATCAGTAAATACAAGACAAATCAGATCATCTACATATCTATAAATTTTATAAGCAGTTGAAGTAAAGAATTTTTCATAATGATATAGGTATAAATTAGCTAACATACTGCTACTACAGCCACCTTGTGGAACACCTGAGACTTGTAAGTATAATTTATTACCTTGAAAGATATAATTATTGAAAAGAACAAAATGGAGAAGCTTAGGAAAATTGGTAAATTTTGTAAGATTAGAATGTTTAGTAATATAAGCATTATATAAAGCTAAAATGACATCATATAGATCAGTGATCTTAATATTATTAAATAGATCTTTAAAATCAAAAGTTTGAAATCCTATTATTTTACCATGCGTTTTTAATTTATTTTTTAATTCCTTACTGTTATTTAGAATAATGTAGCTATCACCAGAATCTCGTAAATTGCTATTTAGTACATTTAAATAATTTAGTAATAATTTACTAGCAGTGGTAGAGTATGAATTATGACCACTAGTAATAGTTCTAAATTTAATAGGATTTTTATGAAATTTAGGTATAAGCACAATATATGGAAATGTCAAAAATTTATTATTAATATCTAAATCACTATACATATTGATAATTTTCAATTTGATACTATTAAGAGAGTGTGAATCAATTTTAAATAGTCTATTATTTTTTAAATAATCTAGCAGATATTGAATATAGAATTTTTTACAAATAATAGCATAATTATTAGAGGCTTTATCTACATAAGTAATAACAAAAGATCTATGTAAATCATTAACAGAATGCTTTATATTATCCATATTATATATGGATCTAGATAAATTAATACTACAAATGGTATTTTTAATAGATCTTAAAATAGTAAATTTCCACATATTAAATGCCTCTAAAGGCTGAGCATATTTAGAAGCTAATCCATAAATAAATTTATCAAGGTCCAGATTGATTGACTTTAACACTTGTTTAGAATTATTACATGAAGGTAACCTGAATTTAGTGCCAAATGACATTATAGTTCTTAAAGATTTATCTTTTACAATGGCTAAGTCTCCAGTAACTATATGACCCAATTGTGGATTTATAAATTCAGCATAATTATCAGCACTACAAATACATTCACCATCTAAATTTGTTGAGGAATCTATGTCGACTGAGAGAGATTTTGAAATTGCATTGTAATTAAAAATGGTTCTTCCAATAGGCTTGTTATATTTAAAAGTTTTTGTAACATTCAAATCCTTTACAGGCAATAAATGATGAAATTGATTAAATAAATTCTTAAAGTTTATGGAATTATAAATAGGATGCTTAAATGATATTACACAATAAGAATTGGAACAGTTATTATGATGAAATTGATTAAGTTTTATTTTTAAATATTTTGATCTAGTAATGAGCAAATCATAGAAAATATGATTAAAATGTTCATTAGTAAGATTTAACTTTAAGAAAATAGCATAAACTGTGTTTAATTGTTTTTTCTTAACTGCAAATACCCATGATTTAATAAATTTCCATTGATATGTGTTATTGAATTGTTGATGCATACTTTTAATCTCCGCTTTAATATCATATTGGGAGGAGCTTCCTTTACCGCGTTTAAATCTTTTGAGTTTAGCCAATTTACTATTATGTAAAAGAGGTTTAAAAAAAAGGTGATTAAAAATAGAATATTTATTATCTACAAAATTATTCTTAACAATATTACCATTGAGATATAACTGATTTAATCCATATGGAAACAGAGTACAATGTGATTTAATATAGAAGTTTTCAAAGAATAATCTATCAGCAGTATTTATTTTAATGTCCAAAATATGTATAGTTATATTTTCAAAACCATGATGAGCAAAGTGTTTATATTCGATTTTATTAGAAGTAGGAAGAAAATTATTATTGTGGATATATTTTTTAACGTGATCTCTATGTACATTCATACGTAGATGAATAGGATTACTGGTTTGTCCTATATAAGATATATTACATATATTACAAGATAATTTGTAGATGCAATTAAAAATTTTACAGAAAGTCTTATGACTATTTAGATTAGTAATTTGTGAGTTAGAAGCATATGGGCAGGTTTTACAATTTTTATTCTTACATTTATTGAAGTTATAATTTTTAGCTGGGCAATTATTATATCCAAAACAATCCATGGCACACTGTTGGTAAAATGATAACGGTCTAAACAATTCCCAACTAAATTGCAAATACCGGGCAATATTTATCAAATTATATAATAACAAGAATAAATATATTTGCCAGTCACTAAATCAAATAAGATGTGTAATTCATAAGAGTTAAAGTAATATAAAGAGAATAGCATTAACATTTATAAATAATATAAATAAAAATAAAATAATTGCTTATATATAAAAATATATACAACTAAGTCCATGTAAAACCTAATAAAATGTAATAAGTAGGATATTACAAGATAAAAAGAATTGATTAACAATATAAATATAATCAGTTCTAAACTAGATTAATTAAAACACAAGGTATAATAAAATATATACTGTGTAAATCTGGAATTCACATAGAATCCTGTCCAAAAAAGTAATAAAAAGATTGCACTAAAAAGTACAGTTTATAAAAGGTATCTATAACATCAATACAAAAATCCCAATTGCAGTTACCCAGTCATAAAAACACAAAACCAATAAATTAGTAAGAAATAATAACGATAGATGGCAGCACTAGAATAAGATACTTCTAATATTTAATTACTAATAGCGAAGAAAATTTGCAGTTAGATTTAAAAAACGATAGATGGCAGCACTAGATTAAGGAAATTCTAATATTAATTTACTAATAGCTAAAGAATAATTGCAATACAAATATTTACCAAATAATAAAACAGAAAGGAAGACAATAATTAATAATACTTTAAGCAAAAATATAATAAGTAACCTATGCAAATAAAAGAAAAGAATAAAATAGGAGAATGAGCCACAATAAACTACAATTAACAATGGATGAAAGTAGAGAAAGTATTACATAATAAAAAATTAAAATGAATTAAAATAAATTCTATTACTAAATTTAGCGCAAATGCAGCATAAATTTGAATAGATAGCAAATAGAATGTTTCTTTAATACGAAGCATACAAAAGGAATTAGGAATAAGGATAGTTCATAAATGAAAAGTTAGATAAACTAAACAGCGTAGTATAAGAATGTGAATGACAATGCAATATACATTTAATTTATTGCGCAAATGCAGCTAATAAATAAAATGTTTTCAATATAAAAATAAATTATTAAATCCAAAGTTAGAATGTATGTAGTAACTCATAATACACTATTCCAAAATTTTCTACAAATACAAAGAAATTAAGACAAAAAGAGGAAATAATAAAACATAATGCAAGTCATAAGGACAAAGACAATCAACAAATTTCAAAAATGAGGAATGCAAATAAGAAAACAAAAAAATCAAGCAAAAAAGCTTGCACATGGAGGAGATTTAGGCTTACGAGATTAGGCTTACGAAAAGTTCATTTCGAAAAAATTCTCATCGGGTCCATATATCTTTTCGAAATGAACACAAAAATGCTTGTTTCTGAAACACAAGATAGATTTTATCTATAAACTTGTGTTATATGGACGACAAGCATAAAGATTGGAACAATAAAGGAAACATAAATACCTCAAAACGCACCTCTTCAGTGCAACCATGACGAGCAAAATATGACTGGATCATCGTTGCCATATGCCAAAATGAAAAGATGTGATTTGCTGTTGCCAAAGAGAGTAATAAAAACAGTACTGCGCAAAAGCAATAAAATGAGTTATTCAACTGTTAAAGCTTCGAGATAAAAAGATGAAAATATAATTGCAGGAGAATATATATATATATATATATATATATATATATATATATATATATTTTATTACAACTATCAGAAACCTTACTCCCCATTATGGACAACTGATTCCTCTGAAACTTTTAACAACATGCTTGCAAATGGAGGTGGGGAACAAAATACATTAATGTCCTATTTTTAGGGAGTGGGGAAGCTGTCCATTAGTGGAGTTTCGACTGTATCAGCAATTCTAAGTTTGATTTTATAGAGATGTTCTTTAATCCAGTTCTGAAAGTTCTATAGAGAAGTAAAACCAGTTTCAGTAAGATTTGTTTACCAACCAAGGTCCAATATTTAGTATGACTCTAAACCACCTCAGGGGAGAGTTCAAGTAGTCTGTTATAGCACAGTTTTGTAAAACAAGTCTCAAAATGTTCATCCAAAATTTCAAAATAAGTTTGTAGGTTCCAGAGGTGGAAATTCCCTTTGTTAAAGTAGGGTAGATCAAGATTTCACTCTAACTTTTAGGTGTGATTTTGTGTTTCTAGATTATGTTAAAAATTCTCAGAAGAATGGTGTGAACATTGTAGATGACATTATTTATTAATCAGAAATTAATTTTTAATACCATCAAAACCTGGTGCTTTGTGAAGTTTAAGTTTTTCGATCACAGTTAAGAGTTCAGTTTCTAAAATATCAGAATAGAGAATTGGATCACAAAATGGAAAGTAGGTTAACTCATTATTAGGCAGAAAAGAACTGTTAAAGTAGTGAGCGAAAGTTTTTTGTGTAACGGCAATAGTTTGTTCCTTTCAAGGATAGAAAAGATTAATAATTGACCAGAGAGTGCTTAAGTCGGGGCCTGAAAAATCTCTTAAATTATTAGGAGTCAAGATAGAAAACTTTGGAGTCAGAAAAAACAGTGAAATATATATATTTTTAAGTTATTAATACTAACAAGATCATACTAAGTGGGAAAATATAAAATTTATACACACTTTATACGCTGTTTGTTTTCATTGACATGTTTCACAGCTTTTGTTTTAAAATAACAATGGTTGATAGCTTTATCAGGATTAAAGTTATTTAGATTCAAATTTATCGTCAATACATTTGTAAACTGTCTACTTCCATTTTATTTTTTTATCAGGTTCATGTGAGAAAATCTTCTCTTACATGAAGCTGTGGAAAGTGGTATAACAGCTATTTTCTTAATAAGAGAACAGAACTTAAATTTGGAAATCTGTTTTTCATGGCTTCAGTTTTTTCTAACAATTGTTCAATATTAAAATTTATTTCAAGTGTGTTTAGATCAAACCACTCTGCTGAAAGATCATTAATAGATGCTTCTTCTGTTTCATCTTTATTAAGGTGTTATTACACAAAGCAATTTTTCAGCAACACCATACATTTCAATGGGAAAAAGTTTTGCCGCCGAACTGAATCAATTTTTTTGAATTCAGCAATAAAAATAGCCCAATTTCTGAGTACAAACCAATCAGAGGATGATAAGATTGAACTTCATTCCACTCCTCTTTTCTTCTTTTCCTTTGCATTAAAGATGGCGATGGCAACTGCAAGCCCATCTCAAGCAGCTCTACTACGTTGGAATCTGTAGATGGTAAAAAAATTAATAAAACTTCTACCAAATTACGGACAATTGTGGAATATAAAATATGCAAATTATATGAAAAAAATACTAAAGAATGAGATCGGCGGCATTAGAGAAGAGTGGCCGTGTTGGAGAGGAGGGGCTTAAAATATGATTGATGGGTGAAATTGCTGAAGTTCGGCAATAAAAATTGCCCTGTGTAATAACAACATTACTTAGAAATTTTCTATAATGTAGGCCTAACTTTTTATTTATTTTCTCCATAATTAAATAAATCTGTACCATCCTGCCATTGAGATGTTTCAAGTAATGCAACGGCATCAGTAATAATTGAATTTTCTAAGAATCTTGTATTTGAAAACTGGATACCATCTTTCAGCATATTTTGCTTGTCATTTTCAAAAGCATTTGTATTCATTTTTGTTAGATGTATCTCTTTAAATTTCCCACCTGAAATTGTGTTAGATACAACTGAATGTGCCATCTCATGTGATCTTTAAAGCCTCTAGATTAAACTGTGTTTTCTTAACATGTGAATGAATTGAAGGTAGAAGTTGGCGAGATTTTTTAAACAGATGCAGTAATGAATTGAATATTCTTAAAAATTCAATAGAAAGTGCATAAATTTAACAAATTGAAACAATCAATTTCTTGGTATAGTAACGGCAACAGCAGTCTGGAGCTTTTATCGTGGTGATTATTTTTAATTGAAAAGAAAAAGAGTGGGCTGAAATGATGGACTCTAGCTCTGATTTTTTAGTCACCATGGTGACCTTGTATCTAGTATTTTTTAAACCGTGGTTTAAATTATATCACTTTAGTGTGGAACAAGTTTTTTTTTTTTAAATTTGAATAGTTTTTCAAGTGCAGCAGAATTAACTCTTATTCTTGGGGAAATTCCTAGCTGCCACTCTCGCCTTTCATATAAGTACATATGATGAAGCCAAATCTTATTCATAGTTTGAAGGTTGTGATTGCTTTGATGTTTCATGGTTGTAGTCACTCTCACGTCATCAGCAGAGTCAAAGATGCAGTTGTAGAAATGTTTACGAATCTTAAACCAGATTTTGATCACCAGTATTGTTGAAAAAATCCTGTGTCAATGCAGTGCCCAACTTTCTGTCCAACATATAGAATAAAAAAGAATTAGATAATAAAGGAAGATGTCTGTAACAGGAAATCGAAGCGTTGTACGACCAAGAAATTTGGTACACACGTACTTTAGGACCTGAATAGATGCATCTCAGTATTATGTTTTGAAATTTTGAATTAGTTCTTTTAGTTATTTTATGCTTTAGCATGATTTACAATGATTTTTGGTGATATTTACACATATCGGACTTACGGACCCACATGTTTAACGTGATCGTACTCCGCCTGAACACGGCGGCAGTTTTGGCAGTGGCGGGAATCGAAAGCCTACCGAGTGTAATTCCCGCGCTAATCACTGGGCTGCTTCGCCCTCTGTGACAATCTCTATAACTTTCTTTTTATTCACCCAATTTAGACCGGAATCCAGTGGAGGAGGCATCCACAGGGACTGTACCCTCCTTCCCCTATTACCAACCTCTCAGAAGGACTTACGGACCCATATGTTTAACGTGATCGTACTCTTCCTGAACACTGGCAGTTTTGGCAGTGGCGGAAACCGAACCGAGTGCAATTCCCGTGCGCTAATTTAAATTTTATAATGACCATATGCTAAGCTCTTAATTCCATCATCCTCATTCCATCATTTGAAATATCCATTAAATTAAAATATCCATCGTTCCATCATTTAAAATATCCATAAAATTAAAATAACCATTTAAAATATCCATAAATTAAAATATACATTTAAAAAATCCATATCGTTCCATCAATCATCCATTTCATTCCACCAATCCATAAATATAATAATTTCACCCGATGTATACAATACATCACCACAGTTCAATCCACCATAATTCAATCATTTAAATTATTTAAAATATCTATTTAAAATATCCATAAATTAAAATATCCATTTAAAATATCATATATAATAATTTCACCTGATGTATACAATACATAATCTAAGTTCTTATTTCATTTAAAACCGCCACAATTCAATCCAGTATAATGAGCCAAAAACCTTATAAAACGCAAACACTAATTCGGTTTTTAATTGTCCCTTCGCTATGCATATTCAGAACTGTGACGTCCTACCCCACCCCACTCCCTTTCTCAAAAACAGTCGCCATAGAAACGGGCACTTGTGGGTGAAAAATGGGAACTTCTTTGGTCCTTTCGCTGAGAAATTTAAAATCATGACTTCTTTAAAATTCCGATCCTGCGGCCAATTTTAATTATTTCTTGACCAGATTGGGCTTGTAAGAATCCCTGATCTTTGGGCTTTCTTAAAATGTAAATTATTAGTCGAAATCAATGGAACTTTTCCGGATGTGAGGATTTAAAAACGAAAGTTCATTTTTTTTTAACGGAAAGTGACTTTTGTTTTAAAATCTTTAAATAATATTAGAATTTGTCCCTGAGATTTGAAATTGATATA
This sequence comes from Amaurobius ferox, assembly GCA_951213105.1. Lineage (NCBI taxonomy): Eukaryota > Metazoa > Arthropoda > Arachnida > Araneae > Amaurobiidae > Amaurobius > Amaurobius ferox. The sequence continues at coordinate 145,601,200 of OX578144.1, read as the reverse complement.
TTTTTACTCGCAATTGTCTGCTCTTTCCGGTCATGTGATTTGTTTTTTTCTACGTTTGGATGGCGGAGAAAAAAAGGCAAAATGGGCAAAAAACGGTCGAAATCACATAAAACATTAAATAAAAAAAAATAATTAAAATTTTAGAAATTGGTTTTCACGTATCCCCCCCCCCCCCCCCGGTCTCCGATTGCCAAATTTCGTAGCTCTCCAACGTGCGGTCTCTGAATCTATAGTGTATAAGACACACAAACAGACAGACAGACATTGCCTTTTATTATTTAAGACTTTAAGACTAGCTGCCTTCGGCAACCAGCCTGTTCGCTACCCTTAAAAATTCTGACCGTGGCAAACTCGCTGGTGCCATAACCCCGTGGATTTGTTGGTAAGGTAACTATTTGGATGACCAAGAGGTGCCACCTAATTTGACTATGACTATGAAATAAAGGCAGGTGGCTTGAGGAGAGCCCAGCACATCGACCAGAGGTCAATTGTACTACCCCAAAAACATTGAAGATCACTAAGAAAAGAGACCAGTAGCCAATGCAAAGATGAGCAGGCACTTGACAGGAATATCATTCAGCTCCCAGGGTTCAATCCCATGTCGGCATAAGTGTTCGAATCTGTGAGCAGACCGCCCAATTTAGACCAGAAACCAGTGGGGGAGGCATCCACAGGGACCGTACTCTCCTTCCCCTAGCACCAACCTCTCGGAAGGACTTACAGACCCACATGTTTAATGTGACGTACTCCGCGTGAACATGGCGGCAGTTTTGGCAGTGGCAGGAATCAAACCTGGGCCTACTGAGTGCAATTCCCGCACTCTAACCACTGGGCTACCGCACCCTCAACCGGTGAGGTTAACAAAGTTTGGTTTAGTTTAATGACTTTAAAACTAATAATAAAATTTTAAGGCACTGTGCAATCTCCATACCAATTTAGACCGGAACCCAGTGGGGGAGGCATCCACAGGGATTGTACCCTCCTTCCCATACCACCAACCTCTCGGAAGGACTTCTGACCTACCAGAAAGGTGTAAGGTAACTATTTGGACGGCCAGGAAGTGCCACCCAATTTAGACTGGAACCCAGTGAGTGAGGCATCCACAGGGACCATATCCTCCTTCCCCTACCACCAACCTCTTGGAAGTACTTATGGACCCACATGTTTAACGTGATCTTATTCAGCGTGAACATGGCAGCAGTTTTGACAGTGGCAGGAATCAAACCCGGGCCTACCAAGTGCAATTCTTGCGCTCTAACCACTGGGTTACTGTGCCCTCAACCCCGTGAAGTTAACAAAGTTTGGTTTAGTTTAATGACGTTAAAACTAATAATGAAATTAAGATGAAACATAATGTTCTAGTGGGAGTTCTTGAAAATTGATTTGTAAAGTAAATTTATTCTAATGCTTGTGAACTGTGATAACCCCTTGGAGTTAACAAAGTTTGTTTTAGTTTAATGATGTTTTTTATAATGACCATATGCTAAGCTCTCAATTCCATCATTTAAAATATAACATAGTTTTCTGATAAATATAATAATTTCATATGACCCTATGTTAAGCTCTTAATTTCATCATTTAAAATATAACGTCTAACCCCATGCACAATCTCTGTAACTTTCTTTTTATTTATCTTTTTCTCCAAGGAAACACTGTGACATCGCCTCCAACTCCCGTGCATCTGCGCATGCATGTGGGAGAAAAATCGGAACTTCCCGAGAATTCGACCAGAAATTTAAAATCATTACTTCTTTAAAATCTGGATCGGTTGGCTATTTATAATTATTTCTCGACCAGATTGGGCTTGTAAGAATGCCTGATGTTTGAGCTTTCTAAAAATCTAAATTATTAGTCAAAATTGTAGGAACTTTTCCCGATGCGAAGATTTAAAGACAAAAGTTCATTTTTTTGAGATGAAAGTGACTTTTGTTTTAAAATCTTTAAAAAATATTAGAATTTGTTCCTGAGATTTTAAATTGATATATTTTTACTCGCAATTGTCTTCTCTTTCCGGTCGTGTGATTTGTTTTTTCTACGAAGTCTGGGTGGTGAAGAAAAAAGGGGAAAAAGCGAAAAAAAAAAACGGTCAAAATCACATAAAACATTAAATAACAAAAAAAAAAATAATTCAAATTTAAAAAATTGGTTTTCACGTGTCCCCTTCCCACCTCCCCGGGGTCTCCAATTGCCAAATTTCGTAGCTCTGCGATGTGCGGTCGCTGAACTTATAGTGTATAAGACAGACAGATACACAAACATTGCCTTTTATTATATAGAAGATGTTTTATTTATAATGATTTTTTTTTCCAGCATGTCGTGGAGTCTATTTTGCTTTCAAATATTCACTTCAGAGCATTTTATTTTCACAATAGCTCTGCAGATCAAGTTCAATAAATGATAAATCACTGGTATTTATAATACAAATAAAATCAAATTCTTAATGTATATATATATATATATATATAATTTTGCTGATTTATACTTTTATTTTGTAGGCTTGTTAGAAAGTTAGGTTTTTGGAGTTACAGCTTTTCGAGCTCACTTTTCTTTCATTGGACTTTCAAACTATTATATATATATATATATATTGTAAGAAATTTAATTACTTGTGACTTATTCTTAATTGAAAGTTGTATGAAGCATGTAAAAATAAAAATAATATAAAATAGACCTAACATTTGGCCTGAGAATGAGTCTTTTATAAATATAAGACAGGTACTAAACAGGTATTGAATACCCGTCATTCCCTGTTATGTGTGTATACATACATACATATATATATATATATACTTTCACTCGATAACATCCTAGAAAACTTTCCCAATTATAGTGGCTAACATACATTAAAAAAAAAAAAAAAAAAATATATATATATATATATATATATATATATATATATATATATATATATATATATATAATTTTTTAATTATATAAATAAATAAAAATGAAAAATAATAAACTAAGTCCAAAAAAATTAGAAAAGTCAAAAAATCGGAAAATAAGATGCATTAACATTAATGTTTTGAATTTTATTTTCGCAAAAAAATTGTAACTTCTGCCAGTATTGAAACTACGATTTGAGCGCCCTTATAATGGTGTATAGTGGCATTCTCGTTTATCCAGTTTTCCTATGAATTACTTGTTTAGTAAGAATTTTCATCTTTGATTCATGTTCATATTCAGGATTGCATATTTGGGATGTTCATATTCTGAATTGCTTGTCCGGTCTCCAGCTTAGGCTCACTGGACGGGTCTGGGAGTATTACTGTGAACGTTCGTACTGCCTCCCTGGTAGAATTTCGACTTGTTCATTCCGGTACTTCTAGATTAAGCTGTTGAGGTTGATCGTGTATACATGTGGTGGAAGAAGAAGGGTTCATGCCGCATGGTAATACAAATTTTCTTAATGTATCCTAATTTCATTTTTTCATTTTTTGATGCCTGTAGTCTGGGTTGGAGTATTTATAGTAATTTACTATTGCTCTATCTGAAACAGGCATGTGTTTGGGTTAGTTAGAGTTAAATACTCAGACCTGAGGAGGAATTTAACTCTGACTAATCATCCAATTTGGGCTGGTGCTGTTCTCTTCTCTTATCGGCATTATGGCTGTGAATTTGTATCTATGGTGATGTTAATATTACTTGAATTTTTTTTTTTATTTTTTTTTATTATTACATATTTCAAATATATATATATATATATATATATATATATATAAAATTGTAAATCCAATGTTAGAATGTAAGAATGTAATTAATATATATATATATATATATGTATATATATAGGGTAAGTCAGAACTCTTGGGCCAAACTTTAAGGGGTGATAAATCACATCTAAACCAGCAATTTTTGTCATACAAAGCAGGGTCGTTATGCAAGAGATTAAACGCTAGACATTGCTGACATTGAACGCAGTGACGACTGTGTCAGAACTAGCCAGGGTTTAAGCTGAGTTTAAAATTTCTTTAGCAAAAAAGCTAAAACCTCTTGTTTCATTTTCACATTTTGGATAGTTTATTAGCATCTTGCAAAAAATGCGATCATAGGGGAAACATTGGAACTAGCGAACGAACCTCAACTTGCAGCCTCACTCACTGTTATTCTCTTGTAATGTACTCAAAAGTACTTATTTTGTTTGCAGACAATTTTTATATACCTGTGGCAACAGCTTTTAATTGTTTATTTTAGTTGATAGAATTTTGGTTAAAAAACGGTAGAAAGAATAAAAGCTCGGAAGAAATAAACACATAAAGCGGTGGTTTTTCATACTCATCATCATTTCTATCGTGGATTGTAGAAGGAATGGCTGGTTTCACAAATCAGGAAAAGGAGAACATGCATTTTATGTATGGTGCTGCTGACGGGAATGCTCGTAAAGCCCAAAGACTATACCTGGGGCGTTTCTCGACAAGACATGTGCCAGACCGAAAAATCTTTCAGCGATTGCATCATTGTCTGTGTGAAACGTGTTCCTTTGTCAGTTGCATGCATGATACAGGATGTTCCAGAAGGATGAGGATGCCACAAGTTAAAGATAACATTCTGCAGAGGGTTGAAGATCGCCTGGAAAGCAGCATGCGGGCACTTTCCCATGCCTTAAATGTGTCTCAAAAAATGGTTTGCCTAGTATTACGGAATGAAGGATTACACCCCTACCATGCACAGAAAGTGCAAGCCTTGACACCTGCAGATTATCAGCCACGTGTCGGTTTTGCATGCTGGTTTCTGCAACAGATGGCAGCATGGCCTGATTTTAGTGCACATGTTTTATTCACAGACGAATGCACCTTTACTCGTAAGGGCATCTTTAATATGTACAATTTTCATGTGTGGGCATCTAGAAATCCGCACACCACACTTCCACATTCCTTCCAGCAGCGTTTCTCCGTAAATGTTTGGGCTGGAATTGTCTATGATCATTTGATTGGCCCATATCTTCTACCATACCAACTGGACAGCAGAACATACCTCCTATTTTTACAGGAGGTATTGCCACAGTTACTGCAACATGTTCTTGCCAACATTAAATCATGTATGTGGTTTCAACACGACAGAGCACCACCCCATTTCAGCGTGGATGTCACAGCACCTTAGATGCTACATTCCCAGGGCAATGGATTGGTTGGGGTGGTCCCATAGCTTAGCCGGCATGGTCGCCTGATCTCTCATGTCTCGACTTTTTCTTATGAGGCCATATGAAAAGTCTCATCTACGATAGCCCCATCGACTCTGAAGAGGATCTTTTTGCTAGGATTGCTGTTGCTGCCTGCGTTGTCCAAGATATGCCGGGTGTTTTTGCTAACATGCGCACACGCTACATCGCAGGTGTGAAGCCTGCATTACTGCTCGTGGTCGCACTTTTGAGTATTTTCTGTAACTTTGTCCATGCATTCTGCAATTTCTGTCAGTAAAACGTACTTTGTGCCTACTCTGTCATTTTTGTGTTTCCTCTTCTCACGAGAGAGTCATCATTTCCTCATTTCATGAGCTACCACCTAGCGGTTCATCTCTTGCATTACGACCCTGCTTTGTATGATAAAAATTGCTTGTTTAGATGTGATTTATCACAACTTAAAGTTTGGCTTAAGAATTCTGACTCACCCTGTATATATATATATATATATATATATATATATATATATATATATATATATTTCTATGATTTCTATCCACCTAATCTACAACTCATTGAAAATGTATATACATCCAACTGGATCAATTTTCTAGACGTTAGTTTAACAATTAAAAATGCAAATACAATAAAATTTAAAATCTATGACAAAACAGAAACTTATAACTTCAAAGTAAATAAACTTCAACATTTCTCTTCCAATCTTTCCAAATCTGTATATAGAAATATTATTAATAACCAGTTATTAAGAATCAAAATGTTAAGCACACCTTGTTACTACAAAGAACATCTTCATAAATTCATCAACACCGTTATCACAAATAACTATCCGCCCAATCTTATTTTTTCTTTTATTAAAACACATTTTAAATTTAAATTCAAAAACTTGCAACAATTACAGCAACATATTGACAGATCATACTCTAACATTTCTAAATAATTCATAATCTCCATGTCTTCTTCTAACAGTTAAACATTTTGTATAATTCACTGTAACCTGCTTTGAGAAAACTGCTTAGTCAGTAACAAAAATTCACTGTAACCAGTTCAGAGATGGTTGGTAATACACATGCTTTTCCAGAAGTACCACAGTACTAGGGGTAGATATATTATTCATTTTATTTTCATTATATTCTTTTGATATTACTTTATAATACTTTGCATCCTCATTTAAATAATTAGCCACAAGCTAGTGTTACAGAATATTTTATATTCATGTTTGATTTTTTTGTGTATTTGATCCACTTTGTTTTTTCTTCTACGTCGGGCCATTTACATTATTTCTGTAATACATTTTACAGTAGTGTTAACAGAAACGTAGAATCAGCATTAATGAAACATGTATGGCCCTTGATAACGTACATGGTTTCAGAAATGCTTTTCATATTCATTTTATTCCTTTTATTTTCACTAGATTCCATTTATTCAATTTCCAAATTTCTTGCATAGCTCATCGTGCTACACTAGGCTTCTGTTTTGCAATTTATTTACCTTTACCTTCAGTTTACAAGCAATTTTCTTTGGTATTTCTCGGGTATATATATATTACAAGCATAAAAATCTTCTATTATATATATATATATATATATAAATTTATTATATACATTATTTAGAAAACTATTGTTTTGGTATGATAAATTTATGCTACACAGGCTGAATCTGTTTGCTAAACATGCTAAGAAACATTAAAAACTGCAAAAAAATTGGAAAAAATAGTTGTTTACTCTCATGTATATATATTTATATTTGTTGATTAAACATAAATGTAAGATGGAAAAATTAATTTGGGAGACTTTAAAATTCTGCTCATTTCGGACTACATTCAAACACCTTTGATTAAAGGGAAATGTGGCGCTTGAGCATAGATCAGAAAGTGTTAATACAGTTTCTCTTAAATGTAAGGTTGTTTTGGTTTGTAAATCCAATTTTCTGAACTTTTTGACTATATAATTTTAAACATAGCAATTTCACTTTGTAACTAAACTTTTGAAAAAAAGTATTGCATCTCCTTAGTTTTCATAGTTTGTTGGTCTGAAATATAGTAAAAATTCTATTCTGAAACTTTATTTCTAGCACTGCTATCCAGTATAACAGTATTTAAGTACTGTACAACATTTAAATTCATATAGAGTAACTTTTTAAGAAATGGTTAAATAAAACTTTAAATCAGTATTGTTAAAATCAATAGTATCAGTTAACAAGAAAAATCAATCATGCGTAAAGCATTGATTAATGAAATATTTTCCAAATGAAATGCAATTTTATTTACATTTTAAGCTACTTCAAAATTTGCCATTGATAAAATTAATCTTAACTTCATTGTAAAAGACAATGCTAGTTACACAATATGAACTTTATTTCAATGACGTCATCAAAAGTATAATTTGTGAAGTCTTTGCAAAATGATTTTGCAGTTAATATGACGTCACAATTATAATATTTCATTATTATAGGAACTATATCATTTGCTTATCTCATGTTAAATTAGTTCTTTGAAATTGTTGTAACTATGACGAACCATTTCCTTTTATATATCATCTGGCTCTCTATGTAAAATCAATGAATATGTCACTCATATCACTTATATTCCAGACTCAAAATGCCATTTCGATAAAGTCATTTTTATGGCAGTTATCATGCAAACAGACAGGCAGAATGGTCAAAGTCATAAACACTTTTCAACTATATTAGAAAGTGTTATAAATGACTAAGTATTTAACAGATCAGTAGAAATTCTACTATTTTTTTAATGAAGTTTCAAGGGGTGCAATAGGAAGAAATTGAAACCTGAATTTTAAACATCAGCTGAGCATCTTTTTTTTATTACCTTTTCTGCTGTTTTTACACTCAATTTCATACTTTTTTAGTTTTTCCCCCTATATTGTCAGGGTCACACGAGCACTGCAGAAATTTTGTTCCCTTTGTTGTAGCAACTGTTTTATTTGATTTATCCCGACAAAGAAAGCTCTCTTTTTCATGTAATCAAGTTTTTATGCAGTTACTAATGAAGTATTTCCATTTTCTGTGTATTTAAGCAAATTTCTAATATTTTACTATAAATTTTCTGAAACTATTACACAGCCTACACAATTTTGTCATTAAATCAATACACAGTTTGTACTTTGCCTGCGTATTTGTTTGTTATTTACATTTTTTTCTATTTTTTAGGAAGCCGATGTGACATCCCATTCATTGAAAATAGCAGGAAAACAAGTACGTTGCTGCATTTCATTGGTATCCATATACGAGTTATTATATGTATATTATATGTTATTATATGTATATTCTGCTATTGCATTCTATGATCTGGCACATTTTTGGCGATCATTTTGCTAAAGAGTGAGCCTGTTATGCGTTCATTGCAAGTTTTTCCATTCTAGTCTATTTTATGCTATCCAATTTTTTTAAGGCTTCATTGAGTCACCAAGTTAGCTCAGCAACATAAAAAACTTCAGCAATGTATATGAGCATAAATAACAACAATAATGTAGCATACAGCTTTTTCGAAGATACGCTGGATCCCATTCGGCAGTGCAAAAGAATTAACAAATCTGAAGTCTATAAGAAGAATGGGTATAAATAGAAGAAACAGAGGAGATTTGGGGTTATATACCCAAGACTTGGATTAAGAGCTCACTCGAGAGATCCAATCAAAAAGCAGTATGAAGAACAGTTCAGCCAATCTGAAACGAGAAGTAACCCACAAGATTAGCTTGCACCAAAACACAATAGGAATATCCCGATAAGATGCGCCAAGTCCGAGCAAGAATAAATGAGGCCCAACGAAACCCAAAATAGGTTGAAATGACACATGAGAAACCCAAAGGAATAGAATGAGGAAAGTGAAAAAATTTGCAAGACACTCCGCCAGACCACAGACAAATTGGAGTACTGAACAAGTTATTCAATAAATTACCAGAATTTTTTTTGTTATGGAATGTTTCAAAGAAGTCAAGGTAATAGATTGATGTGCATTTTTGTAGGATCCTTGTGAAATAAAACTCAAAATGGTAGTCAAATGGATAGCATAGTTGAGCAATTGAAGATTTATCAAAATCTTTGTTTTTTGACATAGTTTTCATGTTCCTTAATAAGAAATTTTAAAGCATGTTTGTGACTTATGTCCCTCGTGTAGGGGCGGGATGTAGAATAACCCTACCACTCCCTTGTGTTTCGTAGAAGGCGAAAAATGGAGTCCCAGTGCCTGGGGGGATAGCCAAGTACCCTGCCCCTGGGGATTATATCAGGGGACTGGTCCTCCAGGTTGGGGGTTGGGCGTGGGGCTAACAACTTCACCCCAGAAAAAAATTCCTGTTATGAAACCTTTAAGAAAGAAAAACCGGACTGATCTTTGGAAACGACCGTGGAAAGGGAAAGGGAAAAATGATTTTTAGATTGCGAGTTGGAATGTGTCGAGTCTAAATCGAGCGGGAGCACTAATGGAACTTAGAGATGTCCTGCAGAGATATAGGATTTCGGTGACTGCATTGCAGGAAATTAGATGGAAGGGCAGCAATATTGTGGATTTCAGGAAGGCCACAATGTTTTATAGTGGAGGAGATAGACATGAATATGGCACAAGATTTGTAGTTGATAAATTTGTGAAGTAAAACATTTTGAACTTTGACCCAGTGAGTGAAAGAATTTGCTCCATTAGAATTAAGGGCAGGATGTTCAATGTTACAATAATTTGTGCTTATGCACTAGAGAATTCTGATATGGAGGAAAAGGAGAAATTTTATGAACAACTGGAGAGGACATGGAATAAAGCCCCGAAAAGGGATGTTAAGATGAGAGTTGGAGATATTAATAATAAAATAGGAAAGGAGGAGTGTTTTAGGCCAGTAATTGGCAGGGAGAGCTTACATGATGAGTCTAATGACAACAGTACTAAACTTATTGACTTTGCGACTAGTAATAATGTGACAATTGCTAGCACATTTTTTCTGCATAAAAATATCCATAAGACAACATGGAAGTCTCCAGATGGATATACTGAAAATCAGATAGATCATGTTTTGATAGATCGGAGACATGCATCTGATGTGCTAGATGTAAGATCATGTAGAGGTGCAGATGTAGATTCTAACTGTTTTATGATCAGGGTGAAATATAGACAAAGACTAGCAAACTACAGAAAAGAGAAGAGCGAGAAACAGATTCAGTACAATACACAGTGTCTTAGTGGTAATAAGATGTTGAGAAAAAGTTATCAGGATGCGTTAAATAGGAGAATAGAAGATGGTAGGGACAGGTTAAGAGCTGGAACTGTAGAAGAAAGATGGAGAAGTATTCAAGAACAGTAAAAGAGACGTTGGGAGAAAAGCAAAGAGATATAAGATCGGAGTGGTTCGATGAGGATTGCGAAACTACTGTTAGAGAAAGAAATAGAACAAGAGAGAGGATGCTGCACAGGAAGAGTAGACATATGGTGGATTATTATAAACAGAAAAGAAGTGAAACCAAAAAACTTCTCAGAAGAAAAAAAGAGAATGGGAAGGAAACAGACTGAGAGTTATAGAGGAACAACATGAAAGACATGCCACTAGAGATTTTTTTAAGGGAATCAAGGAGGTAAGAAGAGGATTTCAACCTAGAACAAGTATTTGTAGAACAAAGGATGGAGAGTACATTGGTGGAAGGACGGCGATTTTGGAAAGATGGTGTGAATTTTTTGAGGAAGTGCTTAAAGTTAAAGAGGATGGTTCTGAGGGGAGTTTACTGGAGGAAATTGAGCGATCCGAGGTTTGTCCGGAAAGAGAAGAGGTTTATGGTGTTATTAAGAAGCTAAAGAATTATAAGTCTTCGGGCGAGGACAACCTTACCCCAGAACTATTTAAATACGGAGGTAATGTTTTCATGGAAGAGATTTATTATATGATTAAAGAAGTATGGGATAGTGAAGTAATGCCGAAGAGCTGGCAAATGGCAATTATTTGCCCAATTCATAAAAAGGGAGATGTGACGAATTGTAATAATTATTGTGGAATTTCTCTTTTAAGCGTTGCATATAAAATCTTTGCAAAATTGATTAGTATTCGGTTGGAGGAAGACATGGAAAAACTAGCGGGAGATTACCAGTGTGGATTCAGGAAAAAACGATCTACAGTTGACCAAATTTTCTCTTTAAAAACTATACTAGAGAAATGTTATGAATTTAACATTGATATTCATCAACTTTTTGTCAATTTTAGACAAGCTTATGATAGTATTAACAGAGCTAAGTTGTTTTTGATTTTAAAGGAGTTGAGTATTCATCCCAAGTTAATAGGATTGATTCGTTTGACTCTCTCCAATACTTCAACAAAAATAAGAATTCAAAACACATTGTCAGAAGAATTCGATGTAATTCATTGCCAGAATTCATTGTCATAATTCATGGATGTAATTCATTGTCAGAAGAATTCGAAAAGGGGTTGAGACAGGGAGATCCATTGTCAACTGGTCTGTTCAACTTGTGCTTGGAATATGTAATCCGAAAAACCAATGTTCATCCCAGAGAGACACTTTTTAACAGAACTTGCCAAATTTTTGCATTTGCAGATGATCTGGTTTTGCTGAGCAGAAACCAAAGGGCACTCAGTGAGTGTTGTTCTGATCTGCTTTTGTTTTTGAGGGAAGTTGGTTTGAGTGTTAATGACTCAAAAACTCAGTATATGGTAAATACTAGAAATAGTGAAAAATTTCAAGGTATTAAACTTTTTGACTGTGAAGGAATAAACTGTGAAAGAGTTAAGGAATTTAAATATTTGGGTTCACTTGTTACTGATAATAATGAGATTAAATTAGAAATTAGAGCAAGAATTTCTGCTGGAAACAGATGTTATTTTGCCATACAGAAACTATTGAGGTCAAGCTATGTAAATATTAAACTCAAAATATTCGTCTATAAAGTGATAATAAGACCAATTGTTCTATACGGATCAGAGACTTGGACTTTAATTAAAAGAGATACCGATCTTTTGAGAATATGGGAAAGAAAAATTCTGCGGAGAATTTTCGGAGCAATATGTGAAGATGGACATTGGAGGAGTAGTACAAATAAAGAGGTTTATGAGCAGGGCTGTAGTGGAGGGTATACAGTGGTATACGCCGTATATCCTCTGGTTTTTCCAGCAAATTCCATATACCCTCTGGTTTTTCCAACAAGTTCCGTATACCCTCTGCTTTTTCTTAAAAACTACGTACACGCTTTGCAAAATGCTTTGCTTAATGAACAACATAGTAACAGATTTGAGATCATCTTTATTGATTTCAAACGTCTCCAATCTAATGTTTATTAATGCAAATCGATCACCTATAGAACACTTTCAACCGGAAAAATTTGTAAATTCTTGGTTGGCCACCCATCGCTCTTCAGTTGACAATAGATCAAGAGTATACGCTACAAAAAAAAAAAAAGACACAGAGACTGATTTCTCTCGTCAAGCAGTTTGGAAAATATTTCAATGAAAGTGATAGAGGTAGGCCTTAAAATTTTCTAAAATAAAACAGAATTACATCCTACTTTATATGTGTTTAAATATTTTTCTCTTAACATTTTCTGTAATTATTTTATATCATAGTTAAGTATTATTACAGTGAGATTTTCAAATTTGAATATTACTCGGTGCTAGTCTGCATATTTTGCTTTGCATAAATACAGTAAACTCCCAATAACTCGAACCTTGTGAACATGAATTTCTTCTTAAGTCGAAGTTTCTTCAAAGTTCCACAATTCCTTTACTAACAATTAATAGGCTATAATATAAAATTAATAGGCTTTTTCTTTCTCGATAATTTAAACTTCAATTAATTCGGACATTTCCCTCGGTCCTTCGAGTATACCCCATAGGTGCCCGGAGGGGAGGGGCAGGGGGGCAGCTTATGGATTTCCTATACATTTACATGTATGTGCATGTGTACATGTTTTTTGCCCCCCCTGGAAAATGTAAGTAGTAAGTACATGTTTCGCCTTCCCCTGGAAAAAATTCTGCGGGCACCCATGGTATACCCTCTGTTTTTTTTATGACTACAGTACTGTTTATGAGATATATAAAGATATAGATATTGTTACAACTATAAGGAAAAAAAGAATTCAATGGCTTGGACATATGATGAGGATGGAGGAGAGGAGAGTTACTAGAAGGCTTTTGGAGGGAAACCCAGGTAGGTCAAGATCCCGAGGAAGACCTAGTGTCAGATGGAAGGAACAGGTAGAGGAGGATTTGAAATTGCTTGGTATTAGCAATTATAAGAGGAAAGCGGCCAATAGAAAGGAATGGTCAAAAATCTTAAAGGAGGTCAAGGCCCTACAAGGGCTGGCTGTAGTGCCAGGATGATGATGATTATGACTTATGACTTAGAGGTGGGTGGCTCAAAGAGAGCTAGCACAGCGACCAGAAGTTATTGTACTATCCCCAAAAGATGAAACAGTCTCTAAGAGAGGAGACTAGTAACCGAGGCAAAGATCAGCAGACACTTGACATGAATATTCTGCAACTCCCAGGGCTTGATCACATGTCGACCCAAATGCTCGAACCTATGGGCAGAAAACGCTTCACACTCACTGAGTATGTGTGTGGCAGTTTCTTCGCTGTACAGATCATCGCCTCTACAGATCAGGTCCTTAGTGACACCCATAATGCTTAGGTGTCTTTTAGGAATGCAGTGCCCAGTAAGGAGGCCAACAGCCCTTTTAATACCAGTTCTATTGAGCTGGAATAGCTGCCTATGATGCACACTAGGTAAATCATGTTTAGTTTGACCCATATAAGAAAGACCACACTGGCAAAAAATACTGTAAATGCCCCAACTATTAGAAATTTCTGATCTTTAAAATAAAAAGAATTCAAATTTCTAGTCTTTGGGTTCTAAGTGACTTTGGGTTTGTTGGTTCTCTTGCACTGGCAAAAGGTTCTACTTATCTAGCCCCAGACAAGAAAGATGATGACTGGCTGAGGCCGGTTCCAAACTGCATTTTCGTCACAAAGAAAAAGTCTTATTGCCCCGAATAAAGGACAGCGATTTAATATGATCACTGATGAATCTTGACAGGGCAGTCTGCATAGCGCTCTCACCCCTAAACTCCAGTGCTGCCCCTGAATGGTCCCCATTGTATCACTCATGCAGAGGTGGGAAGATTTTTTAAAGAAAAGAATGATTTCTCTTTCAATTTTTTAAAACCTTTATTACATTTCCCCAAAAGATTAAACAGAATGTAGGGGTTAAAAAAATTACCCACTGCCTAAAACATACACCATTTGGACATACACTCGAACTTACTTAATATGAGCACAGTGTGGCAGGCATGACTCCACATCTGTTACTAGCCTTGCCACAATTTTTGCTATTGACAATCTTGTTTGTATTTGAAGGTGGCTTGGTTAAACTCTACTGCAACAGAGACTTACTTTCATGAAATAACAGACACATTTCAAAATTTAACTTTTCTATACAAACATAGGATGCTTAAAAATTATACATAAACATAAATCATAGGAGTCTGTGTGGAAGCTGATTGGCCAGTGAGCTGGACACGTTTCGCAAAAAGGGAAAGCAGAGACAGGTTGGATATCTTCACGTGCCTCGGGTCACCCAGCAAGTGATTTGCCAATGATGACAGGCAGGACTCATATGTTATGCAAATCTGAATACAAATTATTATGCATTGAGTTTGAAAGTTTATATGAAGTTGTGAAATGAATGTGTGAAAGTTAAAAGTAGAGAACAAAGTATGAGTCGCCACAACAGCTAAAGCGAGAGTACGACTAAAGTGAGCAATCTGTACAGCAAATAGGCTTCATTATTTAATAGTATTAACAGTTTCATGCATTTTACAAGTGACAGAGGAGGGATCTCAGCTAATATGAGGGAAATCTATGTGCACTTTAATGAAAATTTCCATAGGGCAAAAGCTGAAATCCTATAAACAGAACAGGAAAAGAAAAAACCTCTGTCATTATGGTTTGTGTGTTTTTAAAAATCCTTGGTCTTTAAAGTACTTGTGTTTTTAAAGTGCTTGGAAAAAAAGTTCATTTTTTTCGAATTCTTGAAAGTCCTTAAAATTGCTCAAAAAGAAAAATAGTCTTCGAATTTTGTAGTCATTTTTTGAAAAGTGGTAATATGCATAATTTTTTTTGAAAAGCCACAAATCAATCTAATTTCAATTGAAAAAGAACAAGTATTTAAGTGTGGTAAATATTAAAATTTTTCAAAATTCCAGCAATTGTATCCCTGCAACTGTGCCCCTCTCCAAATGTTAAGTAACCTTTCTTAGTGCCAACTTTTAGAATTATTTATGGTAATCAGTGTGAAGAAACTGTCGAGATATAGCAGTCACCCTATAAATTTGGATGTTACCAAATTTGAAATGCTCGAATTTGCATAATTCAGTTTACTTTCTTGTGTATTCCTGAGAGTGCTAAAGTTTGTATCCATTTTAATCTTCTAATCATTCCATATCAGAGCAATTTTATTTTTATAGTGTAGGTAAAAATGAACAAATATTCATTAAACATAATTATTTTTCCGTAAATTATGCCATTGCCCAATTAAATTTTTACTCCTCTGCCCTGCTGTGCACATAACTATTATTTTTCCATCCATCTCCATCTCCTTATTATTGCACATTAGATTGACTAAACTATCATATTTTCATATTTTGGTTAATTATTGAATTAATTTTGCACAAATAGTGCAATGGCACAATTCAGTTTATATTCTCACACATTGCCGAGAGTACAAAAATGTCTTTTTCTATCCATTTCCATCTTCTCATTATTACACATTAGATTGATTAAACCAGCTTCTTTTCGTATTTTGGTTAATAATTTTCTAATTATGTTTGCATAAATAGTGCATTTGCACAATTCAGTTTGTATTATCATAGGTGCACAGGTATCTTTTTTCACCCATCTCTAGTGCATTAACTTGTCTAATCTAAAATAGATTGATTAAACCAGCTCCTTTTCGTATTTTGGTTAATAATTTTCTAATTATGTTTGCATAAATAGTGCACTTGCACAATTCAATTTGTATTATCATAGGTGCACAGGTATCTTTTTTCACCCATCTCTAGTGCATTAACTTGTCTAATCTAAAATAGATTGATTAAACCAGCTCCTTTTCGTATTTTGGTTAATAATTTTCTAATTATGTTTGCATAAATAGTGCACTTGCACAATTCAGTTTGTATTATCATAGGTGCACAGGTATCTTTTTTCACCCATCTCTAGTGCATTAACTTGTCTAATCTAAAATAGATTGATTAAACCAGCTCCTTTTCGTATTTTGGTTAATAATTTTCTAATTATGTTTGCATAAATAGTGCACTTGCACAATTCAGTTTGTATTATCATAGGTGCACAGATATCTTTTTTCACCCATCTCTAGTGCATTAACTTGTCTAATCTAAAATAGATTGATTAAACCAGCTCCTTTTCGTATTCTGGTTAATAATTTTCTAATTATGTTTGCATAAATAGTGCACTTGCACAATTCAGTTTGTATTATCATAGGTGCACAGGTATCTTTTTTCACCCATCTCTAGTGCATTAACTTGTCTAATCTAAAATAGATTGATTAAACCAGCTCCTTTTCGTATTTTGGTTAATAATTTTCTAATTATGTTTGCATAAATAGAGCACTTGCACAATTCAGTTTGTATTATCATAGGTGCACAGGTATCTTTTTTCACCCATCTCTAGTGCATTAACTTGTCTAATCTAAAATAGATTGATTAAACCAGCTCCTTTTCGTATTTTGGTTAATAATTTTCTAATTATGTTTGCATAAATAGTGCACTTGCACAATTCAGTTTGTATTATCATAGGTGCACAGGTATCTTTTTTCACCCATCTCTAGTGCATTAACTTGTCTAATCTAAAATAGATTGATTAAACCAGCTCCTTTTCGTATTTTGGTTAATAATTTTCTAATTATGTTTGCATAAATAGAGCACTTGCACAATTCAGTTTGTATTATCATAGGTGCACAGGTATCTTTTTTCACCCATCTCTAGTGCATTAACTTTTCTAATCTAAAATAGATTGATTAAACCAGCTCCTTTTCGTATTTTGGTTAATAATTTTCTAATTATGTTTGCATAAATAGAGCACTTGCACAATTCAGTTTGTATTATCATAGGTCCACAGGTATCTTTTTTCACCCATCTCTAGTGCATTAACTTGTCTAATCTAAAATAGATTGATTAAACCAGCTCCTTTTCGTATTTTGGTTAATAATTTTCTAATTATGTTTGCATAAATAGTGCACTTGCACAATTCAGTTTGTATTATCATAGGTGCACAGGTATCTTTTTTCACCCATCTCTAGTGCATTAACTTGTCTAATCTAAAATAGATTGATTAAACCAGCTCCTTTTCGTATTTTGGTTAATAATTTTCTAATTATGTTTGCATAAATAGAGCACTTGCACAATTCAGTTTGTATTATCATAGGTGCACAGCTATCTTTTTTCACCCATCTCTAGTGCATTAACTTGTCTAATCTAAAATAGATTGATTAAACCAGCTCCTTTTCGTATTTTGGTTAATAATTTTCTAATTATGTTTGCATAAATAGAGCACTTGCACAATTCAGTTTGTATTATCATAGGTGCACAGGTATCTTTTTTCACCCATCTCTAGTGCATTAACTTGTCTAATCTAAAATAGATTGATTAAACCAGCTCCTTTTCGTATTTTGGTTAATAATTTTCTAATTATGTTTGCATAAATAGAGCACTTGCACAATTCAGTTTGTATTATCATAGGTGCACAGGTAACTTTTTTCACCCATCTCTAGTGCATTAACTTGTCTAATCTAAAATAGTTTCATATTTTAGTGAATTATTAAGGTTTATGTGATTAACTAGTAGGTACCTATAAAACATCATTGAACAGATTTTATGTGCTGTGTCCTAAGGAGTTTGCATATACAAGTGCCCCCATATAAAAAAAATTATGTAGACTGGTCAAAGAATGTTTATTGATGTGGGGCACTTCCGAAAATATTCATTTATTCTATGGAGGAGAGATTAGGGATTAATGCCACTGATCACAGGATTAGTTCCCATGGGAATCCCACTAGCCTCTTGAGTTCTTTGTTACTCACACTTAAAATTATATTATTGGATTATTTTCAAATGAATATTGCAATTACGCATTTCAGCAACACCATCCAACTCCATTCTCCAGGGCTGTCACTAGTGACTAAAAAGGCAACTAAAGTGATTATTTGAAGGAAAGGTGACTATGGCAACTTTTATAATTAAAATGCACCCCAAAATGACTATTCTTAGAAAAAACAGCTTTTTTTGTCCATCGATGACTGTGTTAAGAGAATCGCTCAGAATTATTGTTTTACCGACTTTTAAGTCTCACTGTGTGTCTTGTGCTAAGTAAAATTCCATCATGGCAGAATTATCAGAAATTATTAGAATTGCTAAACAAAATTCCGTCACGGTAGAATTATCCAAACATTCCGGTGTTTCCCACGATTTCAGATGCAAATCTGATAAAAACTACACCGGAACTCACACCAAATCCTGGTCAATGCTATAATGTTCTAGAAAATGCATCAGTCATTGCCAGGGATTCAAGATGCAAACCTTTTTTTACAATCACACAAGAACTCGCAGCAAATTCTCGAAAACCAAAGAATGCTTTAACGTGAAGGGAGGAGGGGTGGGTGCTGATGATGTCACGAACAAAAAAATTACATTTTTCACAACAGTGATTAAAACTATTAAGTCTTGTGATCATTGAACCATCCATAAACCCTTTTATGCATCATTATGTTCAATGTTGTCTTATTCTGCCATGTTACAAAAATATAAAATTTCGAATACATTTGGAAGTTTTTGCACGAATTTAAAAAAATTCTATCTAGTTTTAGATTTTTGAGAATAAAGCCGGATATAATGTTTTGTGAAAATCCATTCATATTTGTGGCTGCTATCGTGTACGCAAGAAATGGACTCTAAAACTAATCAAAATGTGTTTAAAACATATATTGGCATCCAATTGTCCAATTCAAAAATGTTCGTTACACATCACCTGGTATGAGAAGGGAAAACTCATTTCTCATACTAGGCTCATACTCAGGGGCAGAGAAGATTGTTATTCTCAAGTGGACAATGTGTTGTTGTTGTTGTTGAAACCCAGACCGTCCGACCTACCAGAAAGGTGTAAGGTAACAGTTTGGACGGTCGGGAAGTGCCATCCAATTTAGACCGGAACCCAGTGGGGGAGGCATCCACAGGGACCGTACCCTCCTTGCCCTACCACCAACCTCTCAGAAGGACTTTCGGACCCACATGTTTAGCGTGATCGTACTCCACATGAACATTATTCTCAAGTGGACAATGTGTTGTTGTTGTTGTTGAAACCCAGACCGTCCGACCTACCAGAAAGGTGTAAGGTAACAGTTTGGACGGTCGGGAAGTGCCATCCAATTTAGACCGGAACCCAGTGGGGGAGGCATCCACAGGGACCGTACCCTCCTTGCCCTACCACCAACCTCTCAGAAGGACTTTCGGACCCACATGTTTAGCGTGATCGTACTCCGCATGAACACGGCGGCAGTTTTGGCAGTGGTTGGAATCGAA
Organism: Amaurobius ferox; assembly: GCA_951213105.1. Lineage (NCBI taxonomy): Eukaryota > Metazoa > Arthropoda > Arachnida > Araneae > Amaurobiidae > Amaurobius > Amaurobius ferox. Next base: position 145,581,473 of record OX578144.1, on the reverse strand, counting down.
CCCGGGCCTACCGAGTGTAACTCCAGCGCGCTAACCAATGGGCTACCGCGCCCCAAGTGGACAATGTGTGAAAGATTGCAACTTATACAAACCCACCTTCTTGCAGTAGAGAGGTGATGTGTACACTTTCTCAATAAACAGTCTTTACATGCTTTTTATTACTCTGTGGCAAATGTTGGAAATATTTTAAATCAGTGACTTACAGAGTAATCTGTGGATTAACTACTTCAAATGTTTGGAGAGTTTGGTGGGAGTGGGGTCATTCACACTGCAAGCTTTTCATGATTTCTTAAATCAGTTCTTTAGTGCCATTAAGTGAAAAGACCAGAATTTATGTGTAAAGTTATTGAAATAAGTAGCAGTTTTTCACAGTTATTAGGAAAATAAAAATCACATAAGTAAGACTGAACATTTTATCTATATTAAATGATATAAAAAAGAAAATTCTGGAAGTTAAGAATTCTAATTATTTTTATTAGATGTGTATGCTTTAAGATGTTTATTTCTTTCACAGGCTTTATGAGTAATGGCTAATACGAGATATTTTATGCACTTCTAGCTTCTCATGTTAACCGATTCACATTGTACTTATTTTCTTGTATTTAATATAATAAAAACTCGCATGTTTCAATGTACTTCTACTATTACCACGAAACTAGTTTTGGAAACGTAATCATGTTTTCCTAGTGTCACAATTACAGGAGAAATATGTGAATTTATGAATTAAATAAGAAGGATTTGTACCATATCTCAAGGTGTTTTTTCTGATATACTCAAGTTTCTTTTAACTCTGAAGTTAATTTCCTTTTCTGGTGTGTTAAGTTTGAAAATCCTTCACTTTGTAATACCTTTATGCCTACTAGTCATATATTTTTAGCACTTTCCAACATACAGAAAAGTGTTTATGACTTTGGTCATTTTGTTTGTCTTGTCTGCTCGTTCGCAAAATAACTGCCTTAAAAATGACTTTATTGAAATGGAATTTTAGTATGTTGTTGAAATGGATGTCTGAGAATGAAAATGAATAATATCATCCAATTAGTTTCAGATTGAACTAGTTCAGATTGAATTAGTTTCAGATTGGGTTGAAAAAATTAAATACATTGGACCCTATGGGACTTGATTTTTCAAGCATTTTCTAAGCAAAGTTAAAATTCGTAAGTTTCTTCAAAAATTTTAGAAAATATTCAAATTGTCACATAAAATGTTTAGAAAAAAATTCAGCAAAATAGATTATGGAAGACCCAGACCACACGACTGACCCGAAGGCTTTCAGTAGCTGTTTGTGTGGCCGGACAATAAATATTATATCACACGACTCATTGCAAAATAAAATATTTCTTTCATTTTTTTCCCCATTGTGCATAGGAAGATATTTTAAATTTATATTTAGCGTCATATCCATCATAAAACCGCTTTTTTTTTCGCATATTATCTGTGTATGTAAATTCTGTGCCCACACAATTACACTATTTCTGATTTTAAACGATCACTAAACTTTCTTTATTCCTACCACGAAGCCTAATTTTAATTTACTATAGGAAGCAGAATATAAACAAATCAAGCGATTGTAAGGTGAGTTGTATAATAATTGCTGAATTTTTTTCTGTGCAAAATTATTTAGCTCTGGAGTCTGGAATATAAGTGATATGAATAAAATATTCATTGATTTTACATAGAGAGGCAGACGATATATATTTCAGTGATGTCATTTTAACAAAATTCAGTTTGTGTAACTATTATTGTCTTTTTCGATGAAGTTTTAAGCTTTAAGTAGTAGTACTGTGACAACTTAAATATCTCAGTGTTGAATGCATTCCATTTTAGAGTTGTTTAAATAAAATTGCATTTCAGTTGGAAAGTGTTTCATAATCTGCATGATTGATCTTTTTTGTTTTTTATAATTCAATTATGGTTTGTTCTGCTATTCTCTTTGCTAAATTATTATTCTTATTCTTTTGTTTAGAAACAAGATGATATGTCTGCTGAATTTACTGTCAACGAAACTTCAAGTTGGTTGAGGAAAAATAATTTTGTGGACCTGGTGGACTTGTTTACAAATTACAATGGTAGAAAACATTTTTTCATTATAAATCTTTTTCCAGTTTTATGAAGAAAATTCTACATATATGTATTTTTTTTACTTTTCCTACAATACATGGAATTTTCCTACAATGTATAGGGAATGTGAATGGAATTGTGTCGAATATCGCAACTCGAGTTTTCACAGGCTACATGTTTTTGGGACCACTAGAAAACTATTTTTCGTGTGACATCTGTCTGTGCAATGTATCCACTCTAACTCAAAATCTAATTCATCCAATTTTATAAAATTTTATATGTAAGTTACGTGTGGGTGACCCTGGTGCTGATTAGATTTGGGTACGATTTGGGATAAAAAAAGAAACTGCAAAAGGGTCTTCAGAAATTGTTTGTATCCACTCTAGTTAAAAATCTAATTTACCCAATTTTATAAAATTTTGTAGATAAGTCACTTGTAGGCAACACTAATGCTGATTCAATTTTGGTACAATTTGAAAAAACCCCCAAAAAAACTGCCTTTTTTACAAAATGGCTCGCAAAAATTATCAAAATCTAAAATAAAATGCTATGTATCCATTAAATGCTTGTTTTATATGTAATTTTTAATGATGAAAAAAATAAGATCAATCCCATCACTCTAGGATGTTTTCAAGATATTTTAGTTTTTTTGCATTTTGGCTGCACTGCCTTTGAAAATATATCCGTTACCAAATGAAAATGAACATTGAATTAAAAGTGTCAATTCAGTGTCATTTCAAATAATTTATTATTTTGTGCAATCAATCTCAATTTAAGGAATTATTAAAGAAATAAATTGAAAATGAATTGGGTCTGTAGAGGAAGTCATGCGCTGCCCACAATTTTTTTTTTTTAATCTTGTAAAAATTTCTATGAAAAGCTTTTGCTATGTCATTCAAATGCCCGATAAGAGAAGAACAAAATGAATCTTTCCTCGTTGCAAAAAGTGGGGTGATAAGCTGCATACACCCTAGATCGATTTTTAACCTGTGAAGAGAAATTTTTCAACTGCTAAATTATCAATTATTAATTTTGAACTATTTAAAAAAACTTTGGCAGATTGTATCAGCATCTGCTATCCCCTCCTCTGAAAAACAGACACTAAACTATCCCATCATTTGTAAGAGAATTCCCTTGATCCCATCCCTCAACGTAAATGGCATTTGTTCATTAGTTTGTGACTTAACCAGCACTCCTTTTTCCTGGAAATAGGCTCTCCTCTTCCTCCTTGCTGTTGTATTCTTTAGCACCTACAATAAGATTTCAACAAAAACTTTTCAATGAATGTAATGGGAAAAACCAAGTGGGGCAACGTGTAGTTGCAAACTGTATTGTAAATGGCATGGCCGCACATATGAAGAAAGTATCTTACTTGCTTTATATGCAAAGAAATATAATTAAAACATTTAAAATCTCATTATTGCCATTTTATTCAGAAATAAAACACATCTAATTAGCACATATTAGATTGGTTTATAAAATGTCCCTGCTAACAGCAAACTAAAAGGAGAAAAACTTCAACCCAAAAGGAGAAAAACGCCAACCCAAAAGGATATTATTCAACAAATCCTGCTTTATGTTATAGCTTTCTGATGCTAGCAATATGTATTAGCTAAGATAGGAATGATTGCTATTTTGGGAATATGTCAGAAATCTATTTTAACACTTTCCAACATAGTTGAAAAGTGTTTATGACTTTTGGTCATTCTGTCTGTCTGTCCATTTGCATGATAACTGCTGTAAAAATGCCTTTATCAAAATGAAATTTCAGTATGTTGTTGAGATGGTTTGTGGAACATATGGGAATGAAAAATGCCACCCAATTAGTTTAGGATTCAACATGGGTTGAAAAAATGAAAAACATTAAACCTATGGGACCTTATTTTTCAAGCATTTTTAAAGAAAAGTTAAAATTCATATATTGCTTTGAAAAATTTAGGATATATTTAAGTTATCACATGAAATGTGTAAAATTTTTTTTAGCAAAATAGGTTGGGTAGTTTTTTAAATAAAAAATGAAATAAAAATTATACTCATGATATATGAAGCGATCACTTAACTCATTGCAAAATAAAATGTGGCATTCATTTTTTTTTCAAAGTGTTTCATAATCAGTGCTTTATGCATGATTGGTCTTTCTTGTTTTCTTATCTGTGGAAAACTAGATTTCTGTTCATCTTTTGATTTTTTCCTATGAACCATAACTTTTTATACAAATCTGTTTAAAGTAGCATTTACATTTACATGCTATGGTGTGTAATTTATGTAAATATCTCATAATTCTATATGTTATTGTTACTCCCATGTCTATATGTTAATTATGTTTTTATTATTATTCCTTTTTCATATGAAAATTTTTCTATGCAATAAAACTTGAACTTTAAGCGTCCTAAAACCACTTTATTTTTGCTTAATTTCTGTTCATTTATATTCTGAAACAACGCAATTACAATATATTTGAGTTTAAGTGATCATCCAACTTTGATTATTTCTAAAAACGAAGCCTAATTTTCACTTATGAAGAAAGTAAACACATCAAGCTGTAAGATGAGTTGTATAAGAATTGTTGAATTATTTTAACGCAGCTATTTAGCTCTGGGAGTCTGCAATATAGCTGATATGAATGAAACAATCATAGATTTTACATAGAGAACAGACGATTTTATAGCAGACTTTTTTGATGAAGTTTTAAGCATACAGTTAAATTACTTTTACCTCCATGGTTTTAAGTTTTTAAGTAAAATAAATTATTGTAGTATTGGGATGAATGAAAGGAATGGAATAAAAGTGTATGAATGAAATATTTACTGCTTTAACATAGAGAGCCAGGTGATTTATATTTCATTTTTTTCAATGAAGTTTTAAGTTTTCAAATATAATAAATTATTGTAGTATTGTGAAAATTTTAAAAATATCACCGCTGAATGTATTGCATTTTAGAGATGTTTAAATAAAACTGCATTTCAGTTGGAAAGTGTTTCATGCTCAATGCTTTATGCATGATTGATCTTCCTTGTTTATTAACCTTTTATTCTTTTTTTCATATTTCAGGAACAGATATGCTGAGACTGTGCCAAGACGACTGCATAAAAATTTGTGGCCTCACAGATGGAGTTCGACTGTTCAATTCTTTACATGCTAAGTATGTTTTTGTTGTGTTTTTAAAAACAGCCCAACATAGCAATGGGCAATGCATAGATCCATAAAAGTACAAATATATAATGTACTTTATATATATATATATATATATATATATATATACAAAAGTACTTTATATATCTATAAATTACAAGTGTTGATCCTACTATAATATTTCTTTTCAGATTTACTGTGTACCAAAGTGAAAGTGACAAGCAGCCCAAAAATAATATTGAAGATTCTGGAGCAGTTTCAGTTGCTAATTTGTTAAATTTGGGTTACCAGTCCCCTTTAATCCAAATTATCCCTTTAATTCAATTTAATCCAAATGTCCCCCCTTTTTAAGTGTCCTGTGGGTAACTGATTAACCCACAACCCTATAATTTGCAAACACTTGTAAGATGCGTTTTGGATGTAAGCAATTCAGTTTATAATAAATTTTGATACTGATTCTGATCATTAAGTTACTTTTGAGTAGCTCTGGGATATAAATACCTTGGCTTTGCACAGAAACAGAGTTCTGTTGCAAAGTAAGAAACTATTCATAAACTGTATGTAAGAAAGAAATATTAAAACAAAAATCCTTGGACGATAATTAAATCTATGTCTGAAAATTTTAAAAACAAAAGCAGCAAAATTTATAAAATTAGCCAATTTTGATTTAAATGTGTTGTAGAGGGATTTTTAATGAAATAACTCAGGATGTCTCAATTTTACACATTAGTTTATGCAGCAATGATCTATAATCCACACAACCTCTGGTCCGAAGCTGTAGGGATTGGAGGGAGTCTACTGTATAACCACTCATGGTAAATCATCCATGATACATTGTGGACTAATTTCTATTACGATGTTGGCAATACAGTGATCTCTCACTTATGCACAGGCGCAGGGGACAGCGAGAAAAACGCTCATAAGTGAGAGACTTGCATAAGCGAAAAACCACAAAAGGGAGCTTAAAAGTAAAACATGAATACATTGTACAGTACAACCTCGAAAATCCGGACTCGTCCGGACTTTGCCGATTCCGGATTTTAGAATTTAAATAAAATTCAGATTTGATATTAACTAAATACACTATAAAGCACTATTTTTAGTAAAAATAATGGCAAAAGTTAAGTTAATCAATTAAAACATATTATTTAATCTAAAAAATAGGGCAAAAGAAATTTCTAAGAAAAAATATACACATTAATAATTTAGAATGTGTGAATGAAACGAAATGATAAAATTCCATTTTATCATTTCATTTAAATATTTGAATTAACATTTGTTATTTCATTAATATTGGTTTATGGAAAAGCAGTTTTCTTTATCCTGTAGATGGACATTACTTCTGCTCGGTTATAATGCTTCTTTGTTCAAGACCTTTAATTGCATGATCGATTTTTTGCATAAGATTATCAATGGGTATTTTTTCTTCTCCACATTTATCGTCACTACTTCGATCTTTTTTATTTAATATCATATCGTGAATTTCGCCATCATTCAATTTATTTACGATTGGCGCATCATCACCAAAGTGCAGAACTTCCATTATATCGGCTTTGTCGAGATTTAATGAAGCGCCGGAAGATTTAATGCAGTGCTGAGATTTAATAAAGATCGAGGATTAGCACTTTTAACGATATATTTAAAGGTGTAAATGTGTTTAAGCCGTTTTCGCTATTAATGAACGAAAAACAAAAAATAATAACTTAAAAGTTTTATTTATTATTTAGCATCTATATAATGTTATGTTTAAAAAGACTGATGACTCTGAAAAAAGTAAAAACTTTATTAGTAATAGTCAAATGTATAAAAAATATCGCAGTAAATAAAATAAATATCTTTTCCAAAAAAGAAAAATATCTCTCCTCTCAATGATTATTCTAAATTACGATGAGTCATTACTAGGTTACAGGGTTACAGCAGCGCCCGGACGTGGTGGGGCAGGGAAAGCGAAGAAAGGAATTTGCTTAGTTCCTAATCGTAAACACAGCCGACTGTCACCGGTGGCAAGCCGACCCCTTTGAGAGGTCTGTGTGTTAATGACCTTGTTGCTCAGTTCTGTGCGATACGATATTATTTAGTTATTTATTTGCTATTTATAGTATGTAAATATGGCTTTCTAAACAAAAAAGGCAAAATATACAGTCGATTTCAAGCTGACACGTTCGACGAGAACGAAAAAATCGTCAGATATCGGGAGGGGGAGGAGATTCTAAAGACAAAACAGAATACATTGAAGAATGGTAATCGTACTACGAAGTGAATAAAATAAATTTCCGTGAGCGTTAATATGAATTCTCGGGATTTTTAGATTTAATTGAACATCTGTGATAAAATGTTACGATAACGTTTTAAAGTGTTTAATATTAAAAATTACATTGTTTCAGAAAAATGTCTTTTTCAATAATGAGAAAAGGAAATTTTGATAATAAAAATTCCATATTTAAATAACGATGTATATTTTACGCGAAATAATTCATCAGGAGTTGTGACTTGAATAAGAGGGAGGAGGAATTAACGCTAACAACTCAATTCACACTCCAACCACGAGCCTATCTATCTACTGCCGTCCATCTAAACTTTCGTTTCATTTCCGGCTTCAGAAAGTCGACCGGAAAATACGGTAAAATAAATAATCTTATGTATAAAATAAATAATCTTACCTTATTATATCTTTTTTAAATCCGCGACTTCGTCAGTCCGGGGAAAAAAAAAAAAAAAAAACGAAAATTTGGAAAACGTCCGGATTTTGGAGGTTTCCGGATTTTGGATGTCCGGATTTTCGAGGTTGTACTGTACTACATTATATTGTTAATTAATACTATGTATACACTACAGAAAAATGTGAATAAGATCAGTTTCAAAATGCAATGAATTTATTTTTTAATGAATTACTATTTTTTAAGAACACAAAGAAAATAGAAATGCTTACATACTCAAATTTCGTTTTACTCCTATTACTGCTTTTTCCCAAAATAATTTACAATCGAGGATTGTTTTTGTTTTCATGAATTTTCAAAAAGAGTCTTTTCAAGTTCATCAAGACGTGAAAAAGTTCCTTCACTTCCGGAATTGAACTGAAAATAGTCACGCAGACTTTCTAATGCTTCTAACCCTACTGTGTGAGTTGGAGGAACTTTTGCCGCATCTTCTTCATCATCCTCGTCCACCTCTTCATCTTTGTCACCACCATTTATTTCAACTGCAATGTCTCAATTTTCCACAATTGAGCTATGATTAAATTTTCATCTACATCAACGAATTCGTTGAAACTACACGTAGCGAGTCCACCAGATACAGTATGCCAATCTTCTTCATTTATGTCATTTTCATAAGCTTCACTTTCATTTTCTGGCTTCTCACATTCATTTTCTGCTAGAAACGAAAATCCTGCTTTCTTAAAGTAGCTTTTAATACACTTGTCAGTGATGTTTCTCCATGATGAGCACAAATGAATTGCATTAAGGATGGTAACTTGCTTCAATTCGTCTTTTGTTGCACGTTTTGTTTCTAAAGCAACCAGAAGTCGATAGATTAAAGTTGTTCTGTAGTGCACTTTCACACAACAAATGACGAGCCAACGGCCCTACCATGCTGAAAACACCGGTTCTCGTTAGATCACCGAAGTCAAGCAACATTGGGCACGGTTAGTACTTGGGTGGGTGACCACCTGGGAACACCGCGTGCTGTTGGTACATTTCTGACACGATATCCCTGTGGTTTGTGCGCTGAATTTGCATTCTGCCACAACTGCTGCCGTGTTCATGCGAAGTACGATCACGTTAAACATGTGGGTCCGAAAGTCCTTCCGAGAGGTTGGTGGTAGGGGAAGGAGGGTACGGTCCCTGTAGATGCCTCCCCCACTGGGTTGGGTGGCACTTCCTGGCCGTCCAAATCGTTACCTTACACCTTTCTGGTAGGTTGGACGGTCTGGATCTCAAACAAACAAACACAGCGAATGACACTCAGATCCAAAGGCTGAATGTTGCTCGTGCACAGGAAAAAATACAACTTTTTTGTTGTTGAAAGTTGGAAGATCTTGTGGGTGAGCAGGACACTGATCCATGAATAAGAGAACTTTCCGTTTTTCTTTTTCCATTTTCCTGTCGAATTTATGAAGGAAATCCAAGAAAATGTGCAATGTCATTCGCACCGTTTTGTTACTAGTGTAGTCACAAGGAAGCTTCTTCACGTTCTTAAAACACCAAGGTTTGTTTGATTTGCCAATGACCAATGGCAGGAATTTTTCTGAACCATCGGCGTTGCAACACAGCAAGACAGTTAGTCTTTCTTTACTTTTTTTTCCCACCATGGCATGGTTCTCCCTTGAATGTTAAGGTTCTGTCGGGCATCATTTTATAAAAGAGACCAGTTTCGTCACAATTGTAGATGTTTTCCGGTTCATATCCGTTTACTAAAGTAGCCAAGTCTTCTTTCTATTGTTCTACAGTTCCTTCATTGACACTCGCACTTTCCCAGAAAGGACACGAGTTGCCAAGCCATGCCTATTTTTGAATTTTTCAATCCATCCATGTGATGCAGAAAAGTTTTCTATTTCAAAACTCTTTGACAACTGTACGGCCTTCACCCTTAGAAGCTCAATGTTAACAGGAATGTTCGAGGCATGAGCTTCTTTAAACCATAGCACCAAAATTTTTTCAAATTCTTTGTACTTGAATTCTGCTTCTTTTCTTCGACTGAATTCCACATTCTCGATGAGCTACTATTATCGCCTCCCGATTTTTTAAAATCCCACTCAATGTCTGTTTTGGGACATTAAAATGCTCTGCTAAAGCTTTTTTCGAGGTGCAAGTATTTTCTTCGAATTTTTTAATAACATCTATTTTAAATGAAAGCGACAATTTTGTTATTTTCGCCATTTTAAAACGTAACCATCTAACCCAAACTCCAAAGATTGTTCTTTCGTTAGCGATCAATGCCACGTGGTACGTACCGTACTAACCTCTCTTTTTGGGCTGCGACTTTTACTGACGTCAATCACAAGAACCCTCCACGTACACTCCTGTGTATAAGGTAGAGGAATGTGTTCCTGGAATCTGAACAATAGAGGAAAGGCGAGGGGATGCATTCTTAGAAGCAGAACAAAAAGGGTAAAATTCTTGTGATAAGCAACACCTGACTATTTGAGCAACCTACTTTTTGAACTGAAAAAAATTTTCTTTACGACGCGCATGAGTGAGAGGTGCTTTTTTAGTGCGGCGTATAAATAAGAATTATCATTGTTTTCCTATATCCCTGGCCGGGACCACGCAAAAACCGCACATAAAAGAGAGCGTGTATAAGTGAGAGATCACTGTATTTATAGCAACCATTTTTTCATTCACCAAGATAGAATATAAAACTGTTTTAGGCAGGGCCGGTTCAAGGATATTTTCGTGTGTGGGCAAGACAGTTTGGGGCCGCCCTTCATATATATAAATATAAAATACAAATATATAATAAAAATTTTCTTAATGTTTCCTTAATAATTCCTTCCTTCTTAATGTGACGCAACAAGCCCATTTTCCATTGGTTAATCTTTAGCCAATGGCATGATTCACATCCTCGTAAGGGTCCGCTCGCCCCCCCCCCCCCCCCCCCCCCCCCGTTGTCTTGGCGCCCCTAAATTTATGATTTTGTGACCTTTTGGGTTCCCGTGTTGTAAAACTCGACGCCATCCAGACTGACAGTATTGTTTGCCGTTTTGTGCACAATAAATTACACATATAAGCTTGTTTCATCAAAGTGTGAGATCTATTTCTGATCCCACACTATCAAATTTTATTCTCATCTAAATTTAGAGTTTTAATTAGCGGTTTAGAAAATGTAATGCCTTACATTTCTTTCTACATGCATACATGCATGCATAATGCAGCAGTAATTTATAATACATAACTGAATTTTGGACTTTATTTGTAATTTCCCTGCACACAAATGATGTATTGGAAAATAATGTTGGGGTCGAAAATTCGAATTTTCGACGGATTAATATACGTTTGGGACATCCTTTAACCCATATCAATTATTTTAAAATGGGTGTCTGTGCGTGAGTGTAATGTATGTATGGGTGTGTATAGGAATCTAGAGAGACAAAATTTCTAGAACAACTGGAGTGAAGTGAACAAAATTTATGATTTTAAAGGGAAATGAACACTCGGAAGGTCGCAAATTTTCAAATTTCTTTTAAATCATAAGAAGAAAACGGCATTCAAAAATATTAAATAAACAATCATATTATATGTAAGTTTACGGGAATAACATCTATGTTTGGGGTTTCTGTGTAGGGAAAACGAAGTGTTATGAAAAATGTAAACCTTTTGGGCACTTATAATAATAATATCAATATTCTAATATTCAAAATTTTTTTCTAGAAACGCTGTCCCAGCGAGTGTTTTTATTATTCTTGTTTTCATTTTAAACTATAAAATAAAGATATAAATAGTAAACGACAAAAATACGTACTAGGAAATTTAGTATCAAAATCTATATTTATTATTAAGAAAAGCTTTTATAGTTCTCGAGTAATCGTCTTGTCAAATTGAAGAAGATTGAAATTTTTTCATTTTTCAAGTTAGTAACATCTCAAAAACTAAAAGAACTAGCTTTGAACAATAAGCATAAATTTGTAGCTCTGTAAAAGCCCTACAAGTGTATATAATTGGATTTTGGATCGAACTCTATTTTTTGGGGGAGGGGTGGCTTAAACTTTGAAACATAAAAATGAGTTTTTTTCCATGTTTCATACTTTCACTCGAAATATCTTCGAAATTATAAAAGATCGATAGAATTATATTAAGTGATAAAAAAATATGTATGAGGAAATTTAGTTTCTAAATTTATATGTATATTTAAAAAAGCTTTTATAGTTTTCGAGTAATCATCTTGTCAAGTGGAAGAAGTTTGAAAATTTGAAGTATTTCAAGTTTGTAATGCTTATACCTTAAAAACTAAAAGTGATAACTATAAACAATTAGTATGAATTTATTGCTCTTTAAAAATCCTACAAGTGTATATAATTGGATTTTAGGTCACTTTCTTGGTTTTTGAAGTATATCGAAATTATAACCACTATACTTTAAAAACCAAGTTTTCCAATGAGTGGGAAAGCTGTAATATTTGAAATGCCACGATTGTTGCAGATCAGTCTGGTTACTTACTCTTTTGTGAAATATTGGTGCACAAGCACGAGATATTTTGCTTTGTTTAAAAAAAATTAGGAAGTCAAATGAATATGGGGATTCTAAATATGTTTAATGATTGGTGAGGTTTGAACAGAATAGGTGGAAATATACGGATTCAATTACGTATTTATGTGCCGCCAGACACGTTTATAGATTAACTCGAGTGTAAAATCTCCACAGTAAGTTTAATTTTTATACTGCAAATCAAGTTAGTAAAATAATCGAATATATAAAAGTGGAGTCTATGGTCGGAGTTTTCAGATGAAATCGGGGTGAAAATTAAAAGCGCTATAGCTAGTTACAAATAGTTAATTTGTATTGCTAGTAATTTGTATTGCTTTGAAAGCCTATAAACGAAACAAATGAGTTTGAAATAATCGAATAAACTTATTGAACTTTACTGGAGTTTTATCTTACAAAATATTATTCACGCAAAGCAATTTCGGTTCCATCGGACTACAGTCACCGCCGATTATATTTTTCTGAATTTATCAGGAATCAAAAGTAACTTACTCATTATGTAGTGTCATGAAAGTTGCCCTCATCCATTTTTTAATAAAATTTGAATTTTTAATTGCATGAATCTTATGAATAATTTGTATATCTTAGCAGTAAAACATTATAAGCAAATCAAAGAAATGATTTTATGAATAAATTAGGAAAGAGGAGAGATGAAGGAAAAGCATTTCAATCTCTACGAAGCTAAGACATAATATAACAGGACAATTCAGAATTTTGCCGGTTATATTATCAGTAATTTATTTAAATAGCTAATCTTTAATATTAAATTTAAAATGCAAAAATATTTAAATTTGTTGGTTTTTGATTTCGCAGATAAAAATCTGTGATTCTATTTCGAAGCAGTTTGTGACTGTCCATTGTAGCCCCTCTAAAATCTGATTAACATACAGAAGGAACATAGAATATAACAACTATACTTCAAAAATCAAGTTTTCTAATGGGTGAGAAAGCTGTAATATTTGAAATGCCACGATTGTTGCACATCAGTCTGGTTACATTCTTTTGTGAAATATTAGTGCACAAACACGAGATATTTTGTTTTGTTTAAAAAAAAAATTAGAAAGTTAAATGAACTTGGGGGATTCTAAAGATGTTTAATGATTGGGGAGGTTTGAACAGAATAGGTGGAAATATACATACGGAAATATACATAATAATGGAATACTATCCAAATTACAACAAAATTTTACACTTTGACTAATTTAACATTTGCTTTATTGCATCACTGGAACGAATTACCCGGTATTGACTGGGATGCAAATAAACCCCCGTTACTACATTTACAAATAACACTACTCAATTTTCTTCAAATCCTAAACCGACGTCAAATTACCAGTACGCTATCCGCAAAGCGAAAAAAAACATAAACGCTCTCCGTGAGGCAAAATATAAATGAATGAAAGATAAATAACCTCTAGGAGATGAACGTGGCATTAGATCGTTACGGTAGCTGTTAAATCGTATGATTAGCTGTTAGATCATATCGATGGCTGGAGATTCTGTAACTGTTAAATCGAGAATAAAGCTGCTAGGTCATATCAGTAGCTGGAGATTATCTGATTTTGGAATTTAAAAATTCGTTAAAAATCGAATGTAAATTTTGGTAAAATGCCTTCGAGATGCATTAGTTCAGGTATAGATGAGACTGTGTCGAAAGCCCAGGCCAACCGACTCGTCCGAAGACATGGATTAACAAAATGGATGGCCGGAGATGAGACTGTGTTGAAGACCCAGACCGTCCGACTCGTCAATAAGGACTTGAGCATCTATTTGGACAGTGAAAAAATTCAATGAGATAGATATCGGTCGGCACTGTGGACAAACACACAGATAGATTCTTCTTTTCATTATTATAGATTCACTGGGGAGTGAAGACGATTGAAATGTAATGTTTAAAATGCCCCTGAGTTTGTGACAAGTGAATGAAAAAATATAAAAAAATGTTCGAAGATACAAAACCTAATTCAAAAGCAGGAGAAATATATAGAATAGAAAAGGGGACAACAATTAGGAAAAAAGGTGGAGGGGGGTAAAAATTAAAAATATTCTAATTTTCTGCCGAAAGATAAAATGCATAACAAAACTAAGAGAGAGGGGAAAATCATATTTGCAATCATTAGTGAACAAGGCGGTAAAACACGTAATATTTATTTTCGTAATTTTGAAAAAAATAATAAAAGAAAACATCTGAAAAGAATTTGGAGATACATGGGCCCAACAGAAACACAGGAAAATATCCAAATGCATCCAAATTCATTTTAAAAAGGACGGGGCGGGGGAGGGGGGGTTAGAAATTAAAAAATATGAACTTTCGAGTGGGGTAATAAAAATAGGGTGTATTAAGAATAAAAAATAAATTCCATTCGTTGGAAAAGAGGAACGTCAATGTTTCATTTTTTCTTGGTTTTGAAATAAAAAATGGACAAAAAAATACTACATATCATACAATACAACTTTATATAAGAATAATAATAAATCGAATGTTGACTAGAACATAGGGATATTAAATGAATTGTTTGAGTAGAAATAAAAAAAATCACAATATCAAAATGTATATTATAAATTTTAAGGTTGTTTAATTAACATTTTACTTAAAAGTGTATTAAATTATAACTAAAAGTGTAATTATGAAAAAATAAAATAGTGTTTACGGATTATTGAACGTATATCTAGACAGAAATTTGTATGCATGAGCAAAAGAATATATATAATTCCTAGATTGAGTCTATAGAATAAATTTATTAATTTATGAAGCAGCTCTAACAATTTATAAACAACTTTTGCACTTTCATGCAGATATTCAAAAAGGAATATTTTACTTCGCAAAAATATTTTGTACCATTTTTTTTTTTTCATTTTGCAATGAAACTGGAAAAAATACAAAATTAAGATCATTTTACACCATTGCTTAGTTATTTGCCTCTGAAATTCCTCATAGAACAGCCACGGGGCATATTATTTTGGATAAAAACATGAAAAATTATTCTTTTATCAATATTATTCTGGGGCTAATACCAAAGACCAAATTCAGTACCAAATTAATTTTATTGGTTGAAACACATTAAAAATCAACAAAAAATGTAGTCAATTAAGAAATTTTGCAAAAATATTTTAAATAATTGAAAGAAAAAGTTACCCGAATAGTTAGAACTTAAAAGACAGCCATATTTGTCGATGGATTTGTGAATCTTGCACGGCAGCATAACACAACACTTTGAACAATAAGAAGTAGCTTTTTACTTGTAGTCATTGTGTTTGTTATCTACATGGTCTTCAGCTAGGCTCAATGCCTAAATCAGCTAAAACGGTAGACGACCAAAAGAATGACCATCTGGACTAATCTCCTCCCTCCCGTCCTTTTAGAAGTGCGATCATAGAGGCCGCATCCATGTGTTTGCAATTTGAATTTGAAACCAGGAAAAAATTCTGAGAATCGGCCCTTGGGTTTTTCCCAGTATTTGGGGAAAACAAAGTCCCTGTGATAGGGATTGCAGGCTGCACCCAGCTGCAAGTTGTTTAAAATCTGGTAATCTCCCAAGTGTTTGAGCGCACGTACTTTCAAGCAGAACTGTACATTGCTTCGAAAAAGATATAATTATGGGAGAAAAACGATTTTATCCTTTTTATATTTTAATACTATCTAAAAAAGTAAATTCATTTATATTAAAGTCGCACAAAATTGGTTCATTTTCAAAATATTTTTTTTAATACGACCACAAAAGTCATTCTTACTACACCTAATTTCACTTCCAAATGGCCGCCCCTAATTCGTCCGCTGTGGGCAATTGCCCACGCCGCCCACGCCTTAAACCGGGCCTGGTTTTAGGCAACAACAAGATGAAATGGCTCTCTCTCTCTTGCCTGCAGTCCGCAGAGTTATTGACATTTTCCTTTCCATTGACAAATACCCTATCAGTCTCAAAAATTTCTTTTAGCATCCTCTTTCAATGGCACTCCCACATTTCCTTGCTAGCCGGTCAAAGACCTTATCTGATATCATCGAATGGGCTGGAAAGCAGAAGGCAATGGCAGTCGAAGTGGGAGATGGAGCAAATAAACTTGTCGAAAAGTTAAATTGCAGAGGTAGAAAAGTTTCTTACATCTACTGTGAGAAATGTGTAGTAAAAGATATGTGACTGTTAAAAAGTTTTAAAGCCATTGTTGCGTTGATTTTATGGGATGTATTATTCTCTGGATTAGTAAAGTTCGAAATTCCTAAATTTCCCCCCTTTCTTTCAAAATTTCTAGATTGTTTCCATGGCTTCCATGCAATTTCAACTATTTTAGAGGCTAATGGTTTTGCTTAGTTAGGTACAGATGTAGTATAATCTCTTTTTCATTCTTGATGATGTTAGGTGAGATTCTTGCAATCCCTGCTATGATATGGAGAACATTCCATTCTGGAAACCCTTTCCATGTCTTTTGTTGCCCATTTGTTGCCCTTTATTCGCCCTTTTGTTGTCTTTTGTCAATCTTTTGTCACCAATGTAAAAATTGTCCTTTTTTGCCAAGGTAAAAATCAGAAAATTTTCTGATTTTCATGTTGTGCTCTATGAGAACACCTGTTGCACAAATAGCTATTGCTACTTGCCACCTCTGACAGCCAGTGGGGCCGGATTATGTGATGTTTGCTTAGCAGGTGCTGTGCCTTTTTCGACATCAGCATAAAATTTGAATAAAAAAAAATAGTAAAAAAAAAAAACTAAACTATTAAAGTATTAATATTACAAATAATGAAAAAAAACTAAATAAATGAATTTAGACTTACTTTTAGTTTATTTAATGGCCAACATCTTACTCTCTAAAAATTCGGAAATTGCGTTGTGATTTACCCCAAAACAAAACATGTTAAACAAAATAATTATTACACAGAGTCATAGTGGTAAGAACTGAATGAAAAGCCAGATTAAAAATAAAAAGAAATTTATTAGAATATCTATTAAAAACTTAACAACAATTCATTTCACCCAGGGTTTCAAAGAAATAAAAAAAAGGGAATGTTTGACAGCTCTGTTCAAGTACAAAATAAAAGAAAACAAGCATGTAAAAAATATATAAGGATGGCATCACCATTTACTATGCCGGCTCTTTGAGAGCTCGAAAATATCAGCGTAAAAAAAAATGTAGTTGAAATTAAAGGATTTTCTTAGGCATTTTTGTTAGCATGCCAAAACCAACAGCTCTTCGCCTCAGTTTGGAGGCCACTGGTGTATACGCACACACACAGACACTTCTTCTACCTCTCCCCGTGAGGCCACTAGCGCTGGTGATCGGACGGCGCCGCGACGTGCGTCTGTTGCGGGCATAGGCGTCTGATGAACCGGCCTAGTTAAGTGCAGGGGCCCCTCGGATTCGTGGATGTTGAACTGGAACTGTGGGTGCTGGAGCACTCTGGGGAATGTCAGATGTTAGAGGGGTCCCGTCGTTATTTCGGGCCCTTGGTGGATAGGCATGTTGTGGGTGCCAAGGCGATGTCCTCTTCAAAAAAATTTAGGAAAAGTGTTTTCTTGCTATGGATAAGAACATCCTGTTCTTAAAAAATGTTAGAAATTACTGTGCACATGTTAACAGCACCTTGTGGTGACTCCGCGAGGAGTTGCAAGAAAAGGAAGGAAATTATAATGTCCGCGGGCAGCAACCTTACATGTTGGTGTTTACTTACCGACTGCCGAGAAAATTCTCTCTTGGCGTGAGGTCCCGGAACGGCAACCCCTTTTGGCGTGGACGAATTTGAATTTCGGTCGCCGCAATTACAACTGATAACCCGGCACCGGACTTCTTGGCAAGCTGAAGATGCCAAATCCGTCAACCCGGCGTTTCACATCTGTTTTCTCCTTTGGACATTTGATATGTCTGTTTTATGTTGCCGGTGACGCTCAGATAGCGTTGTTTTGATCGCCATCTTGAAAGCTTTTGTATTTCATGTAAAAATGCAGTTGAACTCACAAAACATGCACATTATTAAAAGTATAAACATTTACACATCATTATTAAAACATCGTTAATTTCCCTGGGTGAAAAAAGGAGGACATAATGTTTACAAAAACTTGTATGCTACATCGTGTTTTGATTGCTTATAAAGCAGTTTTATTCAGGATATTGGGGTGGGAAATTTCCAGCCGGTATAACATTTACTGGGAAATGGTGTATTTAGAAAGATCACAAAGTCCTGTTAGGCAGGTAAACAATTATTTATATTAAAGTTATGTTTATTTACACCTCTTCAAGCTTAAATAATCATTACTTGATCTGAGCAATTACCAGAGCAAACAATATTAAGTTAAGTTAAATAAATTTATATAAGTTAAGGATTGCTCAATTTTAAGTTCACTAAAGTTAAACAAATATAAGAATCAATTAGAGTTATTAGTTTAAAAATTTAATATTCATTAAAAAGTGAGTTATTTTAGTTCAGTTATCCTTTAAGAGTTACTTATTTACCTTTCATTTGACAGAATTAAGATTATACTATATTTAGAGTTATAAATATTTAAGTTATTTATTTTATATTAGATTAAAATTATTTATTACTGCTTTAAGAGCATAGCAATTTAACTTTCTCAGAAATCACCATAACACAGGCGAGCCTAGCTAGTTAAGCGAAAAGGGCTTAGGCCCATGTTTGAATAGCTACAGATCAACTGTTGCACAAATGGTGACAAAAATGCAATTTTTACCTTGATGATAAAAGATTGACAAAAAATGTGGAAAATGTTGCCAGAATGGAATGTTGCGATTTTTACCTTGATGAAAAAAAAGGGCAATAAAAGGTACGGAAAGAGTTACCAGAATGGAATGTTCTCCAAATCATAGCAGGGATTGCCAGAATCTTACCTAAAATCACCAAGAATGAAAAAGGGATTATATTACATCTGTTCCCTGAGTTAGTCAAAAGTGCATGATTAGTATATGTAAACTTACAATGAAGAATGTTGATTTTCTCAAAATGAAATTCTTTAATTTAACACGCTGAAATAAACTGTTTTTTGATTTAAACTTTAGTTTGGCTTGAAACAGCTCATGAAGCAATATTAGAAAGTACCAGCAAGTAGGAGGCAACTCATGAAGCAAGTTGTGGGGGTTAATGACTGTAGCAAGCAGGGGGCAGAGCCTGCTAATCATTTAAGATAATGCTTTAAAAAGTTATGTTTAAAAAATTAGAAATAAAAATTTTTGGTAGTAAAAGTAAAAACAAGAGGGTCAAGAAATTTATTTATGAAGGAGCCTTTATTTGGTAGTAGCAAGTGCATGTACAGTTCATTTTCTAAGGAATAATTAAGAATTTTTATACTCTTTTGTACATTTATTTTGTAAATTTATATAAATTTTAAAAACAAAATTAAAAAACCATGAGTTATATCTCCAAAACGAAGTGAAAATTCGTGGCGAACTCTTTTGCAGGCTCCGCTATCAAATTGAATTTCAAAAGGGTTCCACAACTGCAAAAAAGTTTGAAAAACACTGATCAATAAGTCAACACGTTGACATGTTCACACACTGAATAATAAGTCAAAATAACACTGATCAATAAGTCAATCCTGAGAAATAGATGTTCCAAGGAACCTTTTTGAACTAGATGGGGAAAAAAAATTGAAGAGAAAATCATTAGTCAATTTCTGTACTCACTCCATAATTGGATGCTGAATCCCTATTAGTCCTACTCTAAGCTCTATCTATAGCAGATCCAATCCTGGGAATTAGATGTTGTAAGGAAAATGTAAATTTTTGAATCGTAAGGAACATCTCTATAACCGGAACTCAAAGTCCTTAGTGAGTTCCCTACCCACTACACAATTTGATGCTCAATAGCTTTATGTAAGATATCTGTTCAAGATAATTTTGGCAAGTTATTATTACTACTTTTTTTTTTTTGTATTTTTAGACCCGTTTTGGCCAAGAAAATGTTCTTTGTCCGGCTTGCCCTTCAAGATGGTAAGTATTGGTGCTATTTATTATTTCTATGAGTGTACCTTCCAAATATTTTTTCTTTTCTACCAGTTCCATAAATGATGAGATATAAATGTGTTTTCCCTAACGATAATTATTCAAATGATTAAAGTTACGTAAATTATAATGAGTTAGTCTGATATCAATGAGTAAAATACACTTTTTGCGAAGGATAAGGAAAACATGAACAACGTAAGGAAAACTTAAGCAGGGACTGAGCAAGCCAAAGTGGTACCCAGGCCCTGGTGTTAATTGGGGGCCCCTATACACATACCAATTACATGCAAACCATCAACATATAACAAATATACTGGGGTTTAGAATCACAACACCAAAGGCCCTTTTGTACATATAGAAAACTTCCAAACATTTTATTTCAAAGTAATATAATAAGACTTTAAAGGATGTATAACATTTAAAATTATTAACATATTTTAAAATTTAGAATAAGAACTAAGATTACTAGTTTTAAATTAATTAAAAATTTATTTCTTCTTAAATTTTTAGTCACATGCTGAATTTAGGGGCCCCTTAAAAGTTGAGGCCCATGCGTTAATCAGGTCCTGTATATAAGTGCAAATCACAGTATACTGCAGCATATTTTGCCTTTTGTTACTGCAAGAGAACCAAAACACCTAAAGTCCAAAAGAGGAATGGGCACAAAAGTTTTGCATTGACAAAGTGGATCCAGTGGATCCTCGAATTATTGTGTTATTTGTGCACCTAAATTATTGTGTTATTTGTGCTTATTATATATGTTGATCAAGTTTTCCTAGTCCGATATGTTAAACTGCTAGAACAAGATATGAAAACTGATGCTAACAGCAGTAAGAAGTAAAACCTTGTTTACTTGATTAATAAAAGGCATCAACTGGTTTTGGAGGCAAAAACCTTGTTCATCAGGACAGTAACCATTTCAGTCAAAAAGAGTCTTCTTCGACTGTGGTGTTTGTCATCGTAACAAAGGGGTCTTTTGCCTCCAAAAATGCCTTTGACCAATCAAGTGCCGTTTCTTAATGAGCGTACTTAATCAAGTTTTTTTTTCAGTCTATATTGAAATGCCTTTCTTCTCTAATTAACTGTCTGTCAATAATTGCTAAAATAATAAGACTGTCATTGTCGAGTAAAATGATACTCAAGACTACTATGGCAACCAGAAATAGACATCTTATTTGTAGATCAGGTGGCTATTTTTATTTTCATACACCTGTTTCATAATAATGGGGGTGTCACGTTTTCCCACATATAATCAAAAGAAAAGGGAATAATTAAAAATATAAACTTGAATTTAATTTGTGAATTAAAGTTAGAATTTATATGGGTTAAACTTTTCTATAGTAGAGTGAATTAAGAAAATTTTGAATGATAAAAACATGACACTAGATATCAGACGTTTTCTTGGCTAAAACTGCAAGGGAGAAAATCAGAGAGGTAAAAAGAACTGCTAAATAGTAACACAGGGTATAGAAGGAACAGAATTATTATTTATAAGGGGAAACAAAATTATTATTTATAACTAACTTATTATTATTTTAAACTTCACAATTTTAGGGAATTCACAGGGAACTTAGACTGACATTTACAATTAAATTAAACCCTCCAGAACTTCTGCCTTTAGAATTTTACCCCTGTTAAAGTGCATTAAATATAGTAGAGAAACAAAAGTGTCAAATTCAAAGATGGTTCCATGTTGCAGACTAGAGAGGAGAATAAAAATAAAACAAGTAAAAATGTTATTTTAATTGGAACTTACCACTCTGGCTGCATAGGAGCCACTGATGTGCAATACATTATTCACCCATATGGACTACGAAAACACTACTCTCCATCCACAAAAGGAAACCGCAGTTTTCGTCCTTGAAGGGCCACTGATTTTGGCCACATCAGGCCACACCGACTGTATCACCTAGTGGCCACTGTAGGTCGAGGCCCGGGTGGTGTAGATGGCTAAATAATAACAAAGATGCCATCTTTGGCTGTTCATGGGAGGGATCAAAATTGGAGGTACCGAGGCTGAAGTCAGGGTTGCCCCTAGTTCCCCTCAGTCGGAATAGGCTAAGGACACAAAGCCACAAACAGTGTGGGTATTGGAATTGTCCGAAGGTGGTCGAGACCAAGGTGCAGAGGGTCCCTTTAGCACCATATAGAGTTTATTACACAGTCATAGGTGCTAAGCGGTGTCCTGCCCCTAAACATGGGAAGTACATTAAAACCAAGTATCTGGCTCAACAAATGATGAAGGAAAATCCTTAATTTTGTACAGAATCTCAAATTAGTAGCAGTATACCCTTTCTTCTTATAGAATATACATTATAAAGAAACTTAAAAACCAGTCGAAAGGACACAAAGCCACAAACAGTGTGGGTATTGGAATTGTCCGAAGGTGGTCGAGACCAAGGTGCAGAGGGTCCCTTTAGCACCATATAGAGTTTATTACACAGTCATAGGTGCTAAGCGGTGTCCTGCCCCTAAACATGGGAAGTACATTAAAACCAAGTATCTGGCTCAACAAATGATGAAGGAAAATCCTTAATTTTGTACAGAATCTCAAATTAGTAGCAGTATACCCTTTCTTCTTATAGAATATACATTATAAAGAAACTTAAAATTCACAATCATGTGCAAATTCCTATAGTATTTTAAATGATATTGTTATTCAAAACATTCTATTAAAGTGTTTAAATTAATGTTTCTAGAAAGAAGTTTTAAGAATCTGTTCTCGCTGCATAAAATGATCTTCACAGGCAGATTTTTAAGAATGAAACATCCTGGTCCCGTTTGTAAACAAATGTCAAAAAGAAAGCTCTAAAATTATATGTGAAGTATATACCTGTACTACTTATATTTTAGATTTGAAGATATACCCTTTTATTTCTGGAAGATAGCCCGTAATACAGTTGTTGTTGTTGTTGGTTGTTGAAACCCAGACCGTCTGACCTACCAGAAAGGTGTAAGGTAACTGTTTGGACGGTCGGGAAGTGCCAACCAATTTAGACCGGAACCCAGTGGGGGAGGCATCCACAGGGAACGTACCCTCCTTCCCCTACCACCAACCTCTCGGAAGGACTTTCGGACCCACATGTTTAACGTGATCGTACTCCGCATGAACACGGGCCCGTAATACAGTGTATAAGGTTAAAAATTTTTTGTCAAAATAAAATGGATGACGAAATAAATTGAAAATATCAATAATCCCTGTAATCTTTAAACCTGAAGGCCATAATTAATGTAATCCAGTTAAAAATACAATTTTGATCAAATTTATTTTTATATACATTTCTTTATTTAAATTGGAAAAGATTTAAATTGTTTGCAGCATAAACACATTGGATTTAAATCCATTGCTAAGTGACATGATATCATTCATAAATATGTGGAAGAAATATCATCTGCATCATGTTATGTCTCTGGAAGATTAAACTGTTGTTGTTGTTGAAACCCAGACCGTCTGACCTACCAGAAAGGTGTAAGGTAACTGTTTGGACGGTCGGGAAGTGCCACCCAATTTAGACCGGAACCCAGTGGGGGAGGCATCCACAGGGACCATACCCTCCTTCCCCTACCACCAACCTCTCGGAAGGACTTTCGGACCCACATGTTTAACGTGATCATACTCCGCATGAACACGGCGGCAGTTTTGGCAGTGGCTGGATTCGAACCCGGGCCTACCGAGTGCAACTCCAGCGCGCTAACCATTGGGCCACCGTGCCCGGAAGATTAAACTGTGCATTTTTTATTAATATATAGATAACTTCTGGCCCAAGAAACTCAAAACATGGACTCAATTTTATTCGAGGCTATTCCAAGTTTTTCCTGAATTTTTTTTTAAATTCATTGCAGCTATTTTCCATTGAAGATGAGACAAACACACTATCAAATAAACAGACATATTTTCAATTTTATCTATATAGATTGTCATAGGGATAGTCTAAACCCTAGAGGAAGTTATTATCTCCTTTATCAAATTTGCAAGATGATATATTGATTTGCATTTTGGTTATCATGTTTTTCAAAAGTGTTAATTTTCTTATATTTTTAATCTATTTCTCTTGCTAAATTTTTTTTATTTTAATCAAGAACTCAATATTTTATGCATTTTTATATGTTTTAAGTCAAATATTAAAACAAATATATATGAAAACAAGATTTAAATAATTTTAAAAAATCATCTCCGAATGTATATACAGGCACCTTAAGTAAAATGATTCTTATGTAGAAGACCCAGACCGTCCGACTCGTCCAGGGGACTAAGAGCACCTATTTGGACGGCCGGGAAATGATTCTTATGTGTCAAACTTTAATTGCAAATTGTTTGATCCATGTGAATGTTTGTTAAATGCCATTTGGTTTGTTTCAGTATTCCGAGCTATCTATTTGCATGAGCTGTGTGCATCTTATTTGATAGCTAAGCTTTCCATTCTTTTCCACATCCCTGCTGAAAAGATTTATGATCTTCGTATTCGAACCGGCACTTCAGCTAGCTATACTGTCACTGATGAAGTAAGTCTTTTTCAAGGATATTGGTATGTTTTAAATCTTATTAGTGTAGCGAACGCTCATAAGGCAGTATTAAATGCCTTGAGCTGGAGACTTCTTTTGCTCAATGCTATAATAATGGTTCACCACATTTTGGCCCCAGGATCAAATCCCAGCACTGCCAAGTTGGTGATTTCACTTTCTTGCTACATTGGTGACCTTGGACATGAGCATGAAGCATTCTTTGCTCAATTATTTCTAGTTATTCAACTTCCTGAGTATTATATATGCATTGCATAAATGTACTTTCTGTACTCCCCATGAGATGACGCCACCATGCATTCTTGATGTTTTGACATTCTCTAATGGCAATTCATCATACATCATTAGGTCTTGTGACTCACTATAAGGCTGCTTTTAATAGTTCCTTCACTTTAACATAGAGCTCACCACTTCATCTGAAACACAGTGACAATTTTTTTTCTGTTTCAATAAAACTCACTGTGAGGTGAGTATTGTAGCAAACGCTCATAAGGCAGTATACTTAAGCTGGAGACATCTTTAGCTCAATGCTATGATATTGGCCTACCACGCTTTAGTCTCGCCATCAAAACCCAGCACTGCCAAGTTTGTAATTTTGCATTTTTCACTACATTTGATGTCTGGTACTGAAAACATTTTGGTTGGAATAGGTCACTTTCTATGAGGTAAGAAGAGGGCTTTCCACTTAAAAATCCATGTAGTAAAGTGAAATAGTAACCATTTTTTAATTTTTTAATTTAAAATAAAAAAAAATTGATGCTTCATTTTATTAAGCAAGTAGTCATTGCATACCTTTTGCTGCTTAAGATATAGAATGAAACCATTTTCAAACTTCTAAATCCAACCATTCTCAAGAAAATTGTAGATTTTAGGATATTTCAATGAATATTACAGATAGTGCATCATCATTCAAAGCAATTATTTTATTGCAGTTTTACATGTGAGATCGAGTAAACAGAGTTCTAGGATGCTATAAATAACAGTTTAAACATACGGAAGCATTTTCATAATTTTAGTATAATACTTTGTGCAATGGCATCATTCAGAAATGCTCTGAATATTATTGTTGAAGAAGTTGTTTGAAATAGGGAGGCTTTCCACACATGTTCTTAACCTGGACTTGGGAAAGCAATTATTTTATACCTTATAGAGCTCTAACAATTTTATATTATGTTCCCAGACTAAAGAACTGGCTATGCTATGAAAATGGTGGCCGTTTTGAGTGGCTCTTTTAAAAATTGAATATATATATATATATATATATATATATATTCAATTATATATATATATATATATTCAATATATATATATATATATATGTTTTGTTAAGCGAGTAGTCAGATTTTGTATATTTTAACACAAGAAAATGAATTAATTAAGCGACTTTTATAATGCTAAAACTAACAGTTTTCAAGAAATGTTTGTTTTAATTTTTTCTTTCCCCAAATTAGTCTGTATGGTGGCATTGTTAAAAATTCTCCAAATATTATTGTTGTATAAGTCCAAAATCAGAAGCTCTCAATTTGGGTCCTTCTGTGTGATCCTTGAGAACACTATTTTTTCTTCTTTTTTTTGTTTTTTTGTATACCTTATTGATAGCCAGTAAATTTTGATTATGTTAAACTGGATATGCTACGAAAATGATGGCTATTTTGACTGACCCACCGAAATATGAAAATAATACTAAAATTCCTAGTTATATTAAGCAAGTAGTTATTTTATATATATTTTAAGACAAGAAATGAATTTGATGGCTGCTAGAACTAACAGTTCTAAAAAAATTTCAGCTTTAAGGAATATTTGAAATTTTATTTGTGTGATACCATAATTCAAATATTGTAGTTATATGAATATTGTAGTTATCAATATTGTGTATATCAATATTGTAGTTATATGAGGCTAAAAAATAAGAACACATTTTTTTTGTATAAAGCACAGCTTTATATATCATTAGCATTTTTAAAAATTTAACATTAGGAAGATTTACACAAGAAGCAGATGTCCGATGAAGCAAACAGAGAAAAATTGCTTTTTATACATATTACAATGATAGGATGTTACATTAATATTTTTAAGTATTTTACAAAAGTCCTTAAAATACTTTTTATTGTATTAAACACCCTGGACAAAATATTATGAAATCAGCATTTAACGCGAGTCTACTACGTTGTCACGTTAAATGAGCACGTCTCTGCAGCATATCTCACGTATGTGAACAGAACAGAGGTGGAAGTTGTAAAGGAAGGTTGAACATGTTGCAAAACCTTGAGATCAGTGTGCTTCGTTCATTCGTAAACTTGGAAATGGGCCGCAAACCAGACATCAGCGACTGGCAAAATGGGGCCATAGTGTTTGACCGGAAACTCGGCCACCAAGTTGCAGAGATTGCAGCGTTTTTGGATGTGATAGCATCTACAGTAAGTACAATGCATAAGCAATGGCAGTTGTTCAGAACAAATAGTTCCCGGTGATGCAATGCCGGCCGCAAGACAATGCTAACCCCAAGAGATCGTTGGCATGTGAGGCACATGGCTACCACTAATCGCTTCCAAACCAAGGACCACTTGATGGCACCGGTTAATGCTGGACCGGGTCCGTCTATTTCCGGGCTCACCCTATGTCGCGAGCTGCGGACCCCCCTCTATGAATACGTCATTGCTGGGGCCTGGAGCTTTGTTACGTGAGAATGTCCACATTCTCATGTGAAACCTCAGACATTCTTTTATTCCCAGCACGCAGCATCCCCAAAATGGAAAGTATCGACCCCTTTTGAAAGCACATACAG
The DNA here is from genome assembly GCA_951213105.1 of Amaurobius ferox. NCBI lineage: Eukaryota > Metazoa > Arthropoda > Arachnida > Araneae > Amaurobiidae > Amaurobius > Amaurobius ferox. The sequence continues at coordinate 145,553,831 of OX578144.1, read as the reverse complement.
CCTTTTTCATCAGGACACGTAAGAAGCACAACTTGACTCATCGACAACTAATACAGGAACAGCTGATTTGGCAGAAGCAGGGAAAGGGTGCTGCCAGCGTCAAGAGAAGTGAAGGGGGCAGGAACCACACTTCTCTTTCTTTGCAAATCTCATTTTTTGAAATTTCTGCATGAATTATGTTAAATGTAGTTTCAGTATCTGAATAATAGAAGTGGTAATTGGTATCTTTCTTTTTATAATAAATTGTCCTCAAAACATCCTGAAATGTTAATTTCACACTACTGTAACCGATAACTCCAAATTTCTGCCAAAACATTAAATTGGGTGAGAAAGAATTCTACTCAAAATAAAAGTTTCATTACTTGCATCCGATTTTGAATGCAATAGATGTGTGTGTACCAACCTATCTACCACTATAATAATTTTGCTTTGTTCAATAAACATTGAAATTTCAAAAACTATTTTGTTAAATGTTAAACCTGTTGAATGCAAAATATTTTTAAGCTTCATTTTTTATTTTGACATGTTTTGTTTTGTTGCTATTATTTAGGTTGTTGCAAACATTCAGTGTGATTCCTTATTTATTATGGAGCTGATCATGACTGGTAATTTTTTTTTTAACTTGTATTGTTCTTATTGCTATTGATCTTATGTATGGAAACATTTTCAGTGTAAAGTTTCAATGTAAGACAGACTACCTGTGTTCTAAATAAATGACAGATTAAGATAGATGTATTTAAATACTTCTTCAAAAATTGAAGTGAATAATTAAATTTTGTTTTTGTAGGTAAACATATTTTAGCTTGTTTCACTTTGCCTAGTGTTCCTTAGTCCTAACCGTATCATAAACCGGCCTATTTTCTTAATTTTTAGATGATTCCAGATAAGTTAGTGGGTCATAATATAAAAAATTAGAAATTTTGATTTAATACAGGGTAGTTACAGAACCTGGAAATCAGGGAATATTGACATTCTAGAAAATGTAGGAAATTCCTTAAAAAAAAAACTGTAAAATCATTTAAATTGGAACTTTTAAGGTCATTACAGCTTTCTTTTAACTCACGACAATACACGTGTGTAAGAATACCTTATTCACATTTCATGTGACGGGAGACAGCCTAGTGGACACTTTAATAAAAAGAAGAGAGTTTTAAAATTTCAATGTTTCTCACTGATTCCTCTCATCTGAATTGTTTTGAAAGTTATCAAGATATTTCAGATATTTCATGACAGGAAAAGCAGAAATAAAAAGCAGCAAAAATATTTAATTTTTATTAAATCTGCCCATTTCTTTATGTTCCTGGTGTATCTGCTCCTCCTATATCTGCCAATGCTTCTGATTTACCCGGAAAGTTTCCGATTTTCAGGCATCATTCCGATATTCCGATCGGAAACAGATTTCTTCCGATTTTTCGTTCACAAGCTAAAAGTCCCTACTTTTCCCCGATTCAGCTTCAAAAATTCCCTAAAAATATCCCCTCTTCCTCCAAATATGATAAACAAATTTTCTTCACTTCCTTTTTGGCGACTTGCTATGGTTTTACGGACATTACTGCCAAAACTACGGATAATCCCGTGAAATCCATGCATCCCACCATTCAATTCATATTCCCTGCTTTGCTGAGAGTAAAAAATTATCAGTTTGCATCCATTTTCTTCTTCTAATGAGTTCATATCAGAACAATAGACCTAATTTATTTTTATAGTGCGAGTAAAAATAAAGAAAAATTTTACTAAACAAATTATATTTCGCTTAAATTATAAGATTGTGCAATTCAGTCTTTTTCGGGCTTTGCCGAGAGTACACAATTGCCTTTTTCCATCTATCTCCATCCTCTTATTATTGCACATTAACTTGACTAAAGTAGTTTATTTTCATGTTTTGGTTGATTATAAAGGTTAACTTTTTAATTATTTTCATATAAATAGTAAGATCGTGAAATTCAGTTTTTTTTTTTTTTTTTCTCTGCAGTCATTGCCGAGAGTACACAATCATCCTTTTCCATCGATCTCCATCTCCCTATTGTTGCATATTAACTTTACTAAACTAACTTATTTTTCCATTTTGGTTGATTATAAAGGCTAATTTTTAATTATTTTCACATAAATAGTACGATTGTGAAATTCAGTTTTCTTTTTTTCGCGGGCATTTCCGAGAGTGAGCAATTATCCTTTTCCATCAATCTCCATCATTGTTGCACATTAGAGTGACTAAACTAAGTTATTTTCCTATTTTGTTTGATTATAAAGGTTAATTTTTTAATTATTTTCACATAAATGATTAAAAAATGATTAAATTCACATAAATGATCGTGAAATTCAGTTTTTTTTTTCCGCGGGCGTTTCCGAGATTACTCAATTATCCTTTTCCATCGATCTCCCATCTCCCTATTGTTGCATATTAACTTGACTAAATTAGCATATTTTCATATCTTGGTTGATTATAAAGGTTAATTTTTTAATGATTTTCAAATAAATAGTAGGATCATGAAAAATTCTTTTTTTTTTTTTCGCGGGCGTTGTCGAAAGTACTTAATTATCCTTTTCCATCGATCTCCCATCTCCCTATTGTTGTATATTAACTTGACTAAATTAGCATATTTTCATATTTTGGTTGATTATAAAGGTTAATTTTTTAATTATTTTCAAATAAATAGTAGGATCATGAAAAATTCTTTTTTTTTTTCACGGGTGTTGCCGAGAGTACTTAATTATCCTTTTCCATCCATCTCCATCTCCCTATTGTTGCACATTAACTTGGACTAAACTAGCTTATTTTATAAAGGTTAATTTCTTAATTATGCCATTTTCCCTCTATTAGCCTTATTTTCTCTTTTCCCTGTTTTAGGTTATTTTAAGTATGATGTATTTATTTTGCGTTGATTTTGCATAACGTCAATAAATTTACCTAAAGTTGTGAATTTTTGCCTAAAGTCGTGAATAAAAATCTACAGATTTCCAACCAAAAATCTGCACATTTTCAGCCATTCAGAGTTGGCAGCTATGTCCTAGAAGATCATAACAGAGTAATTAAATTTAAAATACTGCCAAAAATAATGTTGAACATTCTTCTTTTTCCTCATAGCAATGCATCTTGTGAGAAGGTGTTCAGCACTGTGAGAAAAAACCAAAATGAATTTCGATCAACCTGGGCATTGAAACATTAGAATCCCTTATGATACAAAAATGCAAATATTTTTGTCACAACTTATGTTGCTACAAGCAAAATTTTTCTGAACAAGAACTTGTGAAAGAGAAAAAAGCTCCATATTCATCATTGAATAAATCTTTAAAAAAAAATGGTAAAATGTCTGCAATTATTTTTGATTGAAAAGCATATAAAAATTAATATTTTTAAATCTCTAATTTACTTGTTTTTGAAAATTAATAAGATTATGACGGTGACGTGATTTTGCTAACTGTGCTAAATTATAAAATCGGTACGCTGTTCCTGACCATTTTTTTTTCACAAAATAAGCAGTGTGAGTTATTTGAATGTTGGCATGTCTGTAAGTTATGGCTTCATAAGAAAGAATCTTCCTCATAAAATGCTGATAATTAAATAACCATTTTTAACAAAACGGTACAACATAGTTGAAAAGTGTTTATGACTTTGTTCATTCTATCTGTCTGTATGTCTGTCTGTTGGCACAATAACTGCCATAAAAATGACTTTATCAAAATAAAATTTTAGTATGTTGTTCAGACGGTCTGTGGGACCTATGGGAATATAAATGAATAATATCACCCAATTAGTTTTGGATTGAACCCGGGTTAAAAAAAGGAAATACATTGAACCCTATGGGATCTAATTTTTCAACCATTTTTCAGCGAATTTAAAATTCACAAATTGCTTTGAAAGTTTTGGGAAATATTCAAATTATCCCATAAAATATATAAAAAAATGTTCAGCAAAATATATTCAGTAGTTTTTTTAAATAACAATTAAAATAATAATTAAACCCTTTATATGAAGAGATTACGTGACCATTATATGAAGAGATCACGTGATCCACTTCAAAATAAAATATGGCTTCCATCTGGTGTCGAAAGCGTGATTTTTAAAATTCTTTTTAATTTATATTTAGTGTCGTATCCGTCTTAAAACCGCTTTATTTTTGCTTAATTTCTGTACATCTCTATTCTTAAACAGCACAGTTACAATATATTTCAGTTTAAATGATCAATACCATCCATATTGTGTCAAAATTGTGATTTTTAAAGTTTTTTTTAATTTAAAATTAGTGTTGTATCCGTCCTAAAACTGCTTTATTTTTGCTTAATATCTGTGCATCTGTATTCTAAAATAACACAATTACAATATATTTGAGTTTAAATGATTATCAAATTTTGATTATTTCTACAATGAAGCCTAATTTTCACTTATGGAGATTGTAAACACACGAAGCTGTAAGATGAATTGTATAAGAATTGCTGAATTTCTTTAACGCAAAATTATTTTGCTCAAGAGTCTGCAATATAAATGATATGAATGAAACATTCATTGATTTTACATAGAGAAGCAGATGATCTAATGGCAGACTTCTTCGATGAAGTTTTATGCATAGAGTTAAATTACTTTGGCCTCCATGGTTTTAAGTTTTTAAGTAGAATAAATTATTGTAGTACTATGAGGAATGAACTAAAAAGGTATGAATGAAATATTTACTGCTTTTACAATTTACATAGAGAGCCAGGTGATTTATGTTTCGATGGCGTCATTTGAATCAAGGTCGTTTTTTTCGATGAAATTTAAAATTTTTAAATATAATTAATTATTGCAGTATTTTGATATATTACCTCTGAATGTATCAAATTTTAGAGATGTTTAAATAAAATTAAAGTTTGAAAGTGTTTCATAATCAATGCTTTATGCATAATTGATCTTTCTTGTGATTTCTTAATACTTTTCGTTATTGAGTAAGCCTGTGAGAAATAAACCATTTGGATGGTTTCCATTTAAATTCATATTTCAAACCTGCGATTTTCGAAAGTGACTAATACGTTCAATAAACTTCCCCTATTTTAATTTATTTTCATGTTTTAAACCAACTATTTCCAATCTTTTTCGTTGGGAATCATGGAGTTAGAGAGTAGAACTCCTAAGAAAAAGTTTCATTTTCCATTAATATCTCGACAACGCCTGGTCTTAAAAAGTCGAAATTTGAACTAAATTTATGGGTGGCTATTTTAAAGCTACCCACCATATTTCATTAAATTTAGTTTAGCTGTTCTCCCTTGATGATGAGTCAAATGAAAGTTTTGTTTTTCACTAATATCTCGAGAACCACTTGTCGTAGAAACTCAAAACACGTAGACTAAAGTTTAAGTGGAGCTATTTTAAGACTAACCACCAAATTTCCCCAAATTCGGTTCAGCCGTTCTGTGATGTTGGATCATACATACATACATACTTTTCTTCTTTATATATATAGATGATATAAGAAAGAATCTTCCTCATAAATTGCTGATAATTAACTAACCATTTTGATTTCTTAATACTTTTCATTGTTGAGTAAGCCTGTGAAAAATAAATCATGATGATAGAGTTTCCATTTAAGTTCATATTTCAAACCTGTGATTTTCAAAAGTGACTAATACGTTCAATAAACTCCCATAAAACTCAGATTTAATTGATTTTCACGTTAAAACCAACGATTTCCAACCTTTTTCGTTGGGAATCATGGAGTTAGAAAGTACAACTCCTAAGAAAAAGTTTCGTTTTCCATTAATATCTCGATAACCCCTGGTCTTAGAAACTTGAAACTTGGACTAAATTTAAGTGGGCTATTTCAAGACTACCCACCAAATTTCATCAAAATCAGTTCAGCCATTCTTCCGTGATGTTGGATCATATATACATGCATATATACATACATACTTACTTTTCTTCTTTATATATATAGATATGAGACAAGGAGACTTTTATCTGCTTATTGAAAATTTTGTTTCATATGCATTTTCAAATTTTCTGTTTCAATTTTGGTCTATTTTTTTTTTACTTTGATTCCACCCAACTTGACCCGAATTTAATGAAGTGTGATGTGAGCCCGGCCCAGCCCTAATTTCTTAAACTTTTTTCTGCCTGACCTGGCCCACAAGCCAGGTTGGGTCTAAGCCCACAAGCCAGGTTAAGTCTGTGCAGTATTCTAACATAATCTATCGTTTATTTGTAATCGTCTGTCTGTTTGTTTGTGTGGAAAATCTTAGCGATGTGCGGCCATGAAATTTGGTACACAGATACTTCAGGACCTAGGTGAAAAAGAAGAAAGAATTATGAACAGAATTATGAACTTATGAACCCGAAGTGCTCTCTGGATATGAAACATAGTATGAAACAGTGTAGTCTATATTCGGATATATTGGGTTGTATGTAAAGCTTAGTAAGGTTTTTAAATCTCACTCAGGCGTAATCATAGACATAGTTAAGATCTCAGAAGGGGGATGCAATAGGACAAAATGGGGTGATATATTTCTCCATACACAATATCCTACTAAATGGAATATCAATGGACTTTTTCCATGAAGGCAGGGTATGATTTTCCCCCATCTACATCACTGTACATAATAGACTCCATACATACATTAAATAATGAATTTTAATTACCCTATGGAAAACATTGAATGCACAATTTATATGGAATCGGGCACAATCAGGGATTTTTCAAATATGCAACCTAAAGACATTATATAAAATTGAGTGTCACACCAACCACACTGCAAGTTTCCCAATAATCGAATTCTTTGTATTTTTAACCCACTAAATCTGTTAACCCCTCTGGTGTGTATATGCAACCACTCAATGGTCCAGGGTTTGTCCAGCCTTGGCATGTGATGCACCTACTACATGGGTTTGTGATGCAAGTAGACTTAAACGATAAGAAATATGAAAGAGAAAGTCAAATGAATATATTCTTTTGATATTGCTTCTTGTATATTTTTTTTAATATCCATCCTCCATTGCCCATTCCAGATATGTTGTATCCAATCCAAATGAGTTCTGGAATGGGAATGGACTTGTAACCATGGTGTTTATTTTCCTTTGCTTTCAGATCAGTTGGAAGATAAATGCATTCTTTTACTGAAGCCTTACAAAGAAGACATTTGATGTGAATTAAAATACTTGTCATTTCGTACATTTCATATGTCCTTGTCTGGATGTTTGTATATATAAACAGGATTTTATTGTACATATCTACAGGATCATTTTATATTCATTTTTTTTTGTTACATCACATTCTATGATGTTTATTATAGTGTTGAACAAGCATTGCTATGGCCCATCCATAATTTTTTCCATAATAGGACCAATAAATAATTTTTATCTTTTGTGTGTAGTTCATTGGAAATTTCTCAAATGCAGACTCATAAAAATGAATCCATGTGACTTTGTTGCTTGCTGGGTAGAGTAAAAATATATTCCATTCACACCAGTGAAGTGGATGCCTTCTTTTCTAAAAGGGGAATTCAAGTGGATGAACCCTTGCTTTTATTTCATCTCCTAAACTAAAATTTAATAAACTTTTTCTGGTTTATAATTTATGCATCAATTTTGTTCAGTTCAAAACTAGAATAGAAGTTAAGATCTCTGACAATGTGCAATAGAGGAGATACAGTAGTAGCAGTCCCATGACCGAAGAAGTGGGTCTCCCCACAACACCCTCTCTATTTTTCTAATTCCTAAAATCCCCCATTACTGGACATAACTCAGTTTTACTAAGATATACAGATTTACTAAGATTTACATATTTGCTAAGATTTACAGATTTACTAAAATTTATGGATTGAAGTTTGTGCCAACTTTAAAAATAATAGGGGGTTCTGGAAATTTTAAATCGAATGAGAGAGGATTTTAGTGTAATTTATAACAGGCACAATAAGGCACCTGAAATGCTAAAATAAAAGAAATTATAGTTTATTTATTTTTCTCTATATAATTATTTATTTAATGTATTTTGCTTTTGTAGGTGCAGCATTATTATAATACAATATACAGATACTGAGGCAATTTTCAACTCAATCCTCTTTATATAAAGTAAAATGTTTATTAGGTATTTTTACCAATGTTAAAAATGTCAGCACTTTTCTCTTTAAATCATTTCTGAGTTAAAATCTTGTATTCAGAATACAATAAATAGTCTGAGGGAGAAATTTCTATACATGCAGCTTTATATGGTAAACAGGGAATGAGTAATAAAAAATAAAATGTATGCATGTATGTGTGTGGGCATTTTCGCCACTAAATAGGTACAAAACCATTAGGGGTTCAAGGAACCCACAACAAAATTATTGGAGGTTCAAAAAGTGTCTCGAACCCTTGAAGTCTGTGCTGCTGTGTGAAAAATATATCTGTATATAATATATATATATATATATATATATTCATTAATTTTAATAAAAAAATGTACAACTACAAATTGCAGTTACAGTAATTACAAAGCTATTTTACTAGTCAGTTAATGATCCAGTCTATCTGTTCAGCTCAGATAAACCGAATCATGATAAACTGTTTACCAAGATATTTTTCACAGTCTGGTTGGTCACTTTTGTTTCTTCATCCCTCTTCCTTCTCCTGTTCTTAGTATCTATGGCAGAGTGACATCCACGAAGTAGCCATGTCCTCACATAGTTTGAGAAATCAAAACTGGTTAAAGGGGAGGGGGTCCAATAATCCTGATGAGATTGTAAGACCCCCCCCCCCCTCCTGTCTGGTGCAAAAAAAGCAACCCTGTCTGGTAAGCACATAGTCAGAAAAAATTTCGAGGGGAGTCCAGAATTTCTTGATGAAAGCATAAAAATTTCTTAGAAACAAAATGCATTTATAATTGATCAATAATCATATATTTGAAAGGCATATATATTTCAAAATATATTGGATGGCAAACATTGGCAAAAGCACGTTCCACATAAAAGAAATATATAAATTGCTTAAATTTTGGGGAGCATCAGGTCTCTCCAGCAGTCTGGCATTACAATCAAGTTCAGTTGTGAGAAATCTTGTTCACACTCACATTGAAATTGTGTTCTTAAATTGGAGGAGCTAGGTACAATCAAACAGCAACTAATTTGCAAAATTACAGAAATTATTCTCAAAACACTAATGTATTTCACATATCAACCCTGTCCAAATGGACAATGACTTTCTTATATACTCTCCATAGAAATTTCTAGAAAATGCTCGTATTTCCGAAACGAATGGAAAAATCTAGAAAGTTCCATGAGATTGGAAAAGTTGCCAAGTTTGTGTTATTTCGCCAAATCTGGCAACCATATCATGAAAATGTCACTAAGTCATAATTTCATGTGATAGTCAGGGTTGTCCTTGCAGGAAAGCAATGCACTGTGTTACTTTCTGTATAATATATATGTGTAGTTTCAGTATTATTATGATTTCAGTTGAACATTATATCTTAACTCACAGACCGGTTATTCTTTATTTGTAAGTTTTACATTGTACCTCCTCGGTTGCAAATATTTGAAACAGTTGTACTTGGAAAATTTCTTCATGTTTTATTTTATTTGAAATTTTTTTGTATTTATTAATAATTTCATTGATCCAATCTTTACAAAATGATCCATCCTTTTCTTAAGCACCGAGTCATCTTTTGCTATGCTGCTTCTTTTTTGCATTCAAAATATAAGATTTGTTGTTTATTAGTAAATCTATTTTCTAAAATAATGCATTTATTAAAAGGACTAAAAAAGAGCGAAGAATTTTTGGTATCTAATTAATTTTATTAGATAAAATTCTTTTCGAGGGTCTAGATAGAGGAACTCTAAATAGGTTTGTCAGGTCTGAGGTGATTCTGCGAGGGTGGCTCTTTAGCTAAATGGTAAATTTTCTAAGGTGACCTCTGTATATTTCACATTTATACATTCCTCTGGCTAGGTAGATTTCTATAGAAATTTTTGTGTTAAACAGGTCATTATACATGATACATATAATACAGTTAATAATTAGGAATGTACAATTCAAAATAAAGTTCTGTACATTTAGCTACAGGCAGTTAAAAAAACGTTTTGTGTAATTCTTAGATTATAAATAGGGTCTTATTGGTTTTGTGACACCTAAAGAAATTTGGCCAAGATGGTTCTTGCTCGGGTTCTATATTATGTATAAATCCTTGTTGCTGGTTGTCCATGCATTCCATTCTGTATGTATTCCCATTTTTTCCCCCTGTGTAATGTATTTTACTTGTAGTTCTTCAAAAATGTCTCTTTATTAAATCTCCAAGAAATGTAGAACGTTAATTATACAATTCAGATGTAGATGACAGCACTGAATCGTGTTTTTATTGAATCCTGGGAATAGTAAGAGTTCCTCTCACAAGATGTCTCCACCAGAACAAGTAAAGAAGAGTTCTGTAAGAAAATCACACGTGTTTTCTTATATTCAAAGCTAATCTACACTATCTCTCAGTGGCGGCTTGTGATCAATACGTAGAGAGGGGCGCTGATTAAAGCTGGTTTTATATACACTCATGTCTAAAAGTTAAGCATAGTTGCTGTTTATGTGAAAATTTCATGAAATCTACATCAGAATGAAAGGAAACGGGTATGTGGGTGTAATAGGGTTATATAAGAAGAAGAAAACAATGCAAAACAAGGATAATAACAGACTTTTATTATCCAAAGAAAAGGGTTGAAATAAAAAGGACCACATTATGAGTGAAACAGAATGATTAAAACAATGTGATGTTGTAGTTTAATACGGTGTGTGGGAACCTCCGGTAGCCACACATGCTGCACAATGATTTCCCATACTTTCGATGACGGTTTGGATGAGTTCTGCTCTCAAAGAGTTCCAAGCCTGACGCAGAGCAGTTTTGAATCCCGGAACGGAGCTTGCTGGCTAGCGAGGGCTGCAAGATGTCTCCCGAGTATGTCCCACACATGCTCTATTGGATTCAGATCCGGAGAGTTGGCAGACCACTGTATGTGTTGGATATCTTCAATTTGAAGGAAGTCATCGACCAAGGAGGGTCGGAGAGGTGAGGAGACTCATTATAATCCATGAATATCGTATGGATCCCTTCGTCTCTGTATCTTTGACCGGTAACCGACCCCATGTCAAAGATGTGGAGGTCTGCACATGCGGCCTTCCATCATGATGCCTGCCCAGACCATGACTCCCCCAAATGGAAACCGATGTCTTTCCATGATGTTTCCCTGGTGAAAATGCGTTCCATGTTCTCTCCAGATTGTGGTGCGACAAGAATAAGTTTTTAGGCTAAACCTGGACTCGTCACTGAACATGACATTGCCCCGCTGTTGTCCACTCCACTGCCGACGTTCCAAACTCCACTGTAAACATGCGCGTTTCTGTGCAGACATCAGGAGGATACAAGCTGCTGGTCATCTAGCATAGAGTTCAGCATGTCTGAGTCTCCTGTAAACAGTTTGTCTCGAAACAGTGATTCCTGTGGTGGCTGTCAGGGCTGAAGCCAGTTGTCTATAGAACGGTTCCTCTGATGTCGCGCAGTTATCACCAAATATCTGTGTTGCCAAGCGGTTGTTATCCTTGGCTGACCTGGTACTGGTCATCGGGTAACATCTCCAGCGGTTTGGAACCTCTGCCACGTCTGGAGATCACACACTGAGGCACATTCAGAATTCGAGACACTTCGGTTTGGGATCGACCGGATTCCAGCATCCCAATAATTTGTCCCTTCAAAAACATGTCCAGTTGTCATCTTTGTGACATCTTTCATCCTTTTTGATTATTAACAACTCTCCGTACTACAGAAATTGTGAAATTCTGCCCCAACTGGCCATGCCGCTCGAGGCGAGGCCAATGTAAACAGAGGCCTCGTAGGTGTTTCATGACGTCATGATTTCCGGCTGCCTCACCTGAAACCAGTGTCTGAGTAATTCAAGCTAATGTACATTTTTACATTAGCTTGGGATTAATTTCATTGCCTATAGTTTTGCCGTTAATATATTTTTTCTTTTTACAAGATAGTAAATACAGTGAGACCCAACTGGGGAGGTTATTATACTCAATTTATTGCAATTAGTAGCTTACCTAATAAGTTATGTTGAAACTAGTCATTTTTGAGAAATTTTATCACTTTACCAGATTTTATTGTGCAAGTTTATAAATTTTATAATTTTTTTAATACTATGAAACAGTTTTGATGTTAATTTTAACACAATATTTTTTAATTAATTAAGACATGACTTTCCTTTCAAATTAATATTATGCAGGAAGAAAAAATCAATTCAGAAAATAGTATAATTCTGCTTTTGTCCATATAAATGATTTGAATTACCCACTTGACTCCATACTAATTATTGGGGCTAATAGACTATACTAAAAGTATGAAAATCTAAGGTGTGTATCAACAAATTTGTGAGGTGTATAAATTACCTGCTGACCCTGGTACTTTCTACATATTTCAGTTATGCATCTTTTAACACACAGCTTGACAAATATCTCCTCAACTTACTGTAGATGCCAGACCAAAAACTAGGTAGCCAGCTGTTATTATTATTAATTTTTAGATTTCTAATCTAAATATCAGGCTACTCCATCTATTTTTTTAGGAGAAGGTTGCGTCTTTCAAACGTCCAGTCATCATTGTGGCGATTGTGCGTCGCCGTGGTCCCGAACCAGGGACCTGATGCATCGTAGACCGACATTATAATCACTGAGCAAAAGCTAGCTCTTCCTCTGTTCTTATAATTCGGGTTTTGGCGGTGTGGCATCTTTGATAGATGTCTTTGCTGCCGCAGATTTGTCGAGCCCTATTTTAACAGTTCGTAATTTATGCTACTGCACTTTGCTTTGCCTCGACAAGACCAAAGTAAATCCCAGATAATAAAATCTTATTGTACTGTATAGTATAATAATAACTGTATATTGCATCAATTATATAATTAAACATATATTGGATTGTTATATATATATATAAATTTTTACATTTGATCCAATGTTTTAGGCATGTTCTTTATAGTATGTATTAAATTATAAACAATAGAGTTTATTACCATAGTAACTATGATAATAACATAATATAGTATATCGACGATCACAGAAAATATTCCACAGATATTTCTAGTCAGTCTCGACTATATGTTATGTCTCGGTAGCAGAAACTTCTGTATCAATTTGCAACACCATCAATATAAGCCCAAAATCTATCTGCAACCTAAACAATGCTGTTCTAAACCTACTATCATAATAATGCAATAAGCAAAATTGTATCATTCACATTTAAATATATCTGGGTGACATTATCTATTGTATGAGCTACATAACTATTAAAAAATACATTTTTGCAATTTAATTAATCCCTCTGTATTTTGAAAATTTTATTAAATTAGTCTGCAAGAACGAAAGTAATCTCCGGATCCAAGGGAGGGAGGCGAAGCCTTGAATTAACATGTAAAATTAAGAGAATAGTACTAGGAAGTGAAATCTGATCACCCCCTCCCCACTTGAAAGATTTCTTGATCTGCCAGAGTCTGTGGCATCTACATCCATACGAGGCCTCGATCCATGCCATCCTGTTTCTGTTATTGGGTGTTATATTATGTTACTTCCGTAAGACATTTTCGTTGCAATGTTACTTCTGTTACATCCAAACATTTGCTATTTGGAATTTACTCTATTACTGTAGGGAAAGATGCATACAATCAAAAGAATATACACCAACCAACACTCCCTTCCTGGAAAGAAATCATGTACAATATCCGTTCGGTTTTTCTTAAATTTAGTTAAAGTAAAAACTCACAATCGTATTTTGTAAGCTTTTTATGAGTATTAGTCAGTTTTATTTATATTCAAATGCTATATCATTTAACAAAATTCCAGTTCATAAAATTGTAGAATTAGACGTCACTTTGGTAGGAGGAGCCTATTTTAAAACACGGGAGAATATGTCACTTGAGTTTGGAGGAGTCAATTTCAAAACACGGGGAAACGCGCCATCTTGTACTTAGAAAAATGGGTGGGGGTCTATTATCCGGTTTTACCAAAAGTACTTACAAAAATTCGAAATGGAATTTATTTACAACAACAAATTATGACAAATCAGGAGCAATTCGCCGCTTGCGCTGATGGGCCTGAAAGCATTTAATCTGCGGCTGTGACAAATCTGCCTTTGGGATAAATACTCATAATACATTTACATATTTACAACATTAATATAACATACAATATTTGAGTAAATTTGAGATCTCACTATCTTTAAGAAATTCATCAAATCTGACAATGTCTTCATCATTACAATGTTTTGCACACAAAACTGCTCGTTTACCAGGAATCAAATTCTTCCTGAGTATATTCTCTTTAGCCACATCTGGCGCATTTCAGTCTTTGGGAAATGTCAATACGTCTTTGTATTTTCGTAGTTGGAGGAACATCCTGGGGCACAACACTTATCTGGCATATTCACTTATTTAATTCAATTAACACGAAACATTGTTTTCTTTTTAAAAAATGCAATTTACAACGTGTAAATAACACCTGGTTTACCACATGGTTCCTGGCATAAAACGCATGGTCCGTTTACCTCGATCACAGAATACTATATTCAGAAGGTTCACTCCCATAGGAACCTATGGCAACATTATTAACATAGGATTTCGCATAGACACTAGCGTTCGAAAACCATCGAAAATCGTTGGCGAAAACCATCGCAGACCATTGCCAAGTGTGCCAACCTTAATATTGGATTTAATTTTGGTTGGCGGTTGAGGGCGCTACTGTCAAGTGAAACGTCTGTATATATTAGTCTGTGGCCTACACCTGATTAGAGGCTGGGCATCCAGACCCATTGCCAAAATACAGGTTAGACGTGCATTTTCATAACCAGTGATTGCGCCTTTCTCATCAATTGTCGTTTGAGATCCTCGACCCATAAGCACTGCAGTTTCATCCACAGCAATCATATAGAGAGTTGCTATTTAGAAAAGTCGATGAAGAGAAACTTGTGCACTTGCATTCAACAAAAGACTGGAATGCAAGTGCACGTTTCATAACTTCAGTTATCTTCCAGTTTGAACAGCGTTGTCGATCTTCTTAGAGACCGTTCATATCGCTGAAGGGGCGGCCATTTGGAAGTGAAATTAGGTGTAGTAAGAATGACTTTTGTGGTCGTATTCAAAAAAAATTTTGAAATTGAACCAATTTTGTGCCACTTATATATAAATGAATTAATGTACTCTTTTAGATAGTATTTAAACATTAAAAGGATAAAATCGTTTTTCTTCCATAATTCTATCTTTTTTGAAGCAATGTATAGTTCTGCTTGAAAATACGAAGCTCAAACACTTAGGAGATTACTAGATTTTATACAACTTGCAGCTGGGTGCAGCCTGCAATCCCTGAGGCTGACGACCTTGTTTCCCCCAAATATTGGAAAAAACTCAAGGGGCGATTCTCAGAATTTGTTCCTGCTTCCAAATTCAAATTGTAAACACATGGATGCGGTCTCTATGATCGCACTTCTAAAAGGACGGGAGGGAGAAGATTAGTCCAGATGGTCACTATTTTGGCCATGTACCATTTTAGCTCATTTGAGCCTAGCAGGAGGCCATTGCAGTTGCAGATAACACAGTGACTAGAAGTAAAAAGCTACTTCTTAGTATTCAGAGTGTTGTGTTATGCTGCTGTCCAAGATTCACAAATTCATCGTCAAATATGGCTTCTTTTCGTAAAATTACAGATTCGGGTAACTTTTTTTTCAATGATTTAAAATATTTTCGTAAAATTTCTTAATTGACTATGTCTTTTGTTGATTTTTAATGTGTTTTAACAAATAAAATAAATTGGATGTTGAATTTAGTCTATGGCATTAGCCCCAGAATAATACTGATAAAAGAATAATTTTTTCACGTTTTTATCCAAAATAATATCTATAGGCCCCATGGCTGTTCTATGAAGAATTTTCAGATGCAAATAATTAAGCAATGGTGTAAAATGATCTTAATTTTGTAATTTTTCCAGTTTCATTGCAAAGCGAAAAAAAAAAATGTTATAAAAGATTTTTGTGAAACAACATATTCCTTTATGAATATTTTCATAGAAGTGGAAAAGTTGTTTCTAAATTGTTAGAGCTGTTTTATAAATTAATAAATTTATTCTATAGACCCAGTCTGCGAATTTGACAGATTCTTTTGCTCATGCATACAAATTTCTGTCTAGATATACGTTCAATAATCTGTAAATATTATTTTAATTTTGCATAATTACACTTTTAGTTATAATTATAATGTAATACACTTTTAGGTAAAATGTTAAGTAAACAATCTTAAAATTTGTAATATACATTTTGATAATGTGATTTTTTTTATTTCTACTCAAACAATTCATGACCCCTATCCCCATGTTCTAGTCAACTTAAAACATTCGAGTTATTATTATTCTTATATAAAGTTTTATTGTATGATATGTGGTTTTTTTTTGTCCATTTTGTTTTTTCAAAACCCAGAAAAATGAAATATTGACGTTCCTCGTTTCAAACGAATGGAATTTTTTTTATTATCCCACTCGAAATTCACATTTTTTAATTTCTACCCCCCCCCTTTTTTTTTAAATTAATTTGGAAGCATTTGGGTATTTCCCTGTGTTTCTGTTGGGCCCATGTATCTCTAAATTCTTTCCATATGTTTTCGTTTATTATTTTTACAAAATTACAAAAAAAAATATTGAATTTTTTACTGCCTTGTCCTCCAATAATTGTTGCAAATATGATCCCCCCCCCCCTCTTAGTTTTGTGATGCACTTTATTTTTTGGCAGAAAAATAGAATATTTTCATTTTTACCCCCCCCCCCCCCCTTCTTCCCTTCCTAATTGTTATCCTTTTTTCTATTCTAAGTATTTTTCGTGCCTTTGGATTAGGTTTTGTATTTTCTAATATTTTTTTTATTTATTTTCATTCACTTGTCCCAAACTCAGGGACATTTTAAACATTCCATTTCTATCTTCTTCACCCCCAGTGAATGTATAACGAAAAGAAGAATCTGTCCACAGTACTTCCCGATATCTACCGCACTGAATTTTTTCACACAGTCGCATCTATACCTGAACTAATGCGTCTGGAAGGCCTTTTTAAAAATTTAAATTAGATTTTTTAAATTCTAAAATCAGTTAATCACTAGCTACCGATATGACCTATCAGCTATATTCACGATTTAACAGTTACAGAACCTCCAGTCATCGATATGATTTAAGGGTGAGCGTCAGTAAATCTTCTGCCCTATCCGCGCTTTGTTAACTTTCGCGGCACACATATTTCGCCGAAATTCTGCTCAAACAGTTGCGAAATATTTTCTGAAAGATAAAATGCAATGCTTAGATTATATTAAAACTAAATTTAATGACCCAAAAAACATACAATATATTTTTTATTTTAATCCAAAATATTTTTGGTGCTGCCATCTGTTGTCGTATTTTAATTCATACCGATTATTTTTATTTTTTAATGAACATTTTTAAATATCTATTCCTTCTAATACAGTGCTAAATACAACAACAGATCATATATACTAATGCCACAATCACAGAAAGGAAATTTATCATTCTATAAATTTGATAAGGGATCTGAATGTACATCACTGAGGACTGAAGCTTTGTCTTTAAGTTCCTTTGTCTTCAAGTCCAAGTTCAATTACGTTTCCGTGATTATGGCATTATATATGATCTGTTGTTGTATTTAATAGCGTATTAGAAGGAATAGACATTTAAAAATGTTCATTAAAAAATAAAAATAGTCGGTATGAATTAAATTACGACAACAGATGGCAGCACCAAAAATATTTTAAATTAAAATAAAACATATATTCTATGTTTTATTGGGTATTAAATATAGTTTTAATATAATCTAAGCATAGCATTTTATCTATAAGAAAATATTTCGCAACTGTTTGAGCAGAATTTCGGCGAAATATGTGTGCCGCGAAAGTTAACAAAGCGCGGATAGGGCAGAAAATTTACTGACGCTCCCCCTTAACAACTACCCATACGATTTAACAGCTACCGTAACGATCTAATGTCATGTTCATCTCCTACAGGTTATTAATCTTTCATTCATTTATTTTTTGCATTACGGAGAGCCTGTATTTTCCTTTTGCTTTGCGGATAGCGTACTGGTAATTTGTCGTCGGTTTAGGATTTAAAGAAAATTAAGTAGTGTTATCTGTAAATGTATTATTTAAGTAGCGGGGGTTTATTTACGTCCCAGTCAACACTGGGTAATTCGTTCCAGTGATACAATAAAACAACTATTAAATTCGTCAAGGTGTAAAACTTTCTTGTAATTTGGCTAGTATTCCATTATTCTGTATCTATGTCCCTGCAGTATCTAAATCAGATTTTAGAGGTACTACAATGGACAGTAACAAACAGCTTCGAAATAGGATTCGAAATAGTTTTTATCTGCGAAATCAGGAACGCAATAAATTATAATATGTGTGCGTTTTTAATCTAATATTTAAATATTAGCTATTTAAATAAATTGCTGATAATAACCTGTAAAATTCTGAATTGTCCCGTTATATTATATCTTTGCTTTTTAGGGATTGAAATGCTTTTCCTTTATCTCTCCCCTTTCCCAATTTGTTCATGAGATCATTAGATTTGTTTAAAATGTTTCACCTCTAAGATGTACTTCGATTTTCTTCTCTTTTCAGAAAGCTGGAAGATTTTTTCCCCGATTCCTTTCTTGTACTCGACGGAATTCTTTTTTGAACTCATCTTGTTTGGGGATTCCCTTTAAATCTATTATTAAATCAAGTGTTAATTGAAGAGTTACAAAAACTGTTAAGAATGATGGACCACACAAAAGCAACGAACAATTAATTACACGCACAAAACTCAGAGGCCAACGGCCGTACCGTGCTGAAAACACCGGTTCTCGTTAGATCACCGAAGTCAAGCAGCATCGGGCGCGGTTAGTACTTGGTGGGTGACCACCTCGGAACACCGCGTGCTGTTGGCCATC
The DNA here is from genome assembly GCA_951213105.1 of Amaurobius ferox. NCBI lineage: Eukaryota > Metazoa > Arthropoda > Arachnida > Araneae > Amaurobiidae > Amaurobius > Amaurobius ferox. The sequence goes on along the minus strand of OX578144.1, from coordinate 145,534,883 downwards.
TCGGGTGCGGTATCCCCGTGGTTTGCGCGCTAGATTTGCACGCTACCACAAATGCCGCCGTGTTCATGCGGAGTACGATCACGTTAAACATGTGGGTCCGTAAGTCCTTCCGAGAGGTTGGTGGTAGGGGAAGGAGGGTACGGTCCCTGTGGATGCCTCCCCCACTGGGTTCCGGTCTAAATTGGGTGGCACTTCACGGCCGTCCATACAGTTACCTTACACCTTTCTGGTAGGTCGGACGGTCTGGGTCTCAACAATCAACGCACAAAACTCAAAAAACGTATTTTTATTTCACAAGAGTGCTCCGTTACAACACACGACGTAGTGATTTACGAAGATTCTAATTAGTCACAACCATGTCCATTCGTTATCAAGTGCGCACGTCCGGTTGATGATCTCAACAGGGGCTTATTTTTGGGGTAGGGGTTATATAACGAGCATCCTAGACAATCATGCTAGGGCTTATTTTTCGATTAGGTCTTATTTTCAGATAAGACCGACCCCGTGACTCCAGGACGCTGGTCTCGAGAGAGATTTTAGTTTTCCGGAACATTTTAAAATGCTGTCAAACAAAGCAAAGATGCATCCAAAATGCAAATTGGATATAATATACTCGTTCAAAGTGAAATCGCAACACCATGAAGGACTGCAAATCACAGCACCGGCAGAGAGTCATATGGTTAAGAGAACAAATACATATATGCAAAAGAAACCAGTTTATTCGGCAAAGAATGTGGCTGTACAGGCCGCTAAACGACGAGGCATATTAATAGGCATAGGACGAGGCATATTAATAGGCATAGTACGAGGCATATTAATAGGCATAGGACGAGGCATATTAATAGGCATAGTACGAGGCATATTAATAGGCATAGGACGAGGCATATTAATAGGCATAGGACGAGGCATATTAATAGGCATAGTACGAGGCATATTAATAGGCATAGGACGAGGCATATTAATAGGCATAGTACGAGGCATATTAATAGGCATAGTACGAGGCATATTAATAGGCATAGGACGAGGCATATTAATAGGCATAGTACGAGGCATATTAATAGGCATAGGACGAGGCATATTAATAGGCATAGGACGAGGCATATTAATAGGCATAGTACGAGGCATATTAATAGGCATAGGACGAGGCATATTAATAGGCATAGGACGAGGCATATTAATAGGCATAGGACGAGGCATATTAATAGGCATAGGACGAGGCATATTAATAGGCATAGTACGAGGCATATTAATAGGCATAGGACGAGCATATTAATAGGCATAGTACGAGGCATATTAATAGGCATAGGACGAGGCATATTAATAGGCATAGGACGAGGCATATTAATAGGCATAGTACGAGGCATATTAATAGGCATAGTACGAGGCATATTAATAGGCATAGTACGAGGCATATTAATAGGCATAGGACGAGGCATATTGATGAGGTCACTCTTGCCAAGCAGTGTCCACTGCGGCACGCCCTTCGTCTCAAACCGACGTCTTTCCCGTAATTACAATGACTTATAAAAATTGATGCTATTCATTTACAAGAAAAAAAAAATAATTATCAAACCACTCATGGCGCCACTAGATCCGGCTACTTTCAGAAAAGTTCAGTGTTGTTGTTTTCTTTTAGGGGGGGGGGGGGGGAGGGAGTTAGAGAAAGAATGAGAGTTTTTACGAACTTTTAGAAAGCCAGTAAAGTATATTTTGGAATTTCAGTAAATTACTGAATTTTAGTAGTTTTTGCCAACATTGCGCAAAATATAGGCGGAATTTTTGGGAAAGACCTGCAACACGAGTGGAAAGAGAAAATTTTGACCTTGATTTTCTGGCAACAGGCCATTTGTTGTTTGTAATCTTCGATGGAGTGAGCCGAATTTTTTAGGTCTTCTCTAAAACGTTTGTATTAAAATTCGAATTTAAAAACTGCGTTTTTGTTTATTAATGTGTTTGTTTCCAACAATTTCTTAGCCGAGTTGCGGTAAAAAACTGAAAATTGAAGATGAAAACAGTGTTTTCAGTAGGAAGTGAGAGTTGCAGTATTTTTGTTGTGAGAGTATTACTCGTGTGCTGTGCCTCATATATAAACAGGTATTAACGGTCCTAAATGAGTACAACTTACGACGCCATTTTCAAACTGTGCAGGTAACACAGATATTGCCCAGTTCGCCATTTTTATTCGCGGGGTAGATGAGAACCTTAAAGTAACTGAGGAATTACTCCAGCTAATACCGGTGCATGATGCTACGGAAGCCGATGACATTTTTAACAAAATTAAAGTGATGTTTAAGGAGAAACATTTGTCTTGGTTGAAGTTGGGATGCTTGGTTACAGATGGTGAACCTGCAATGGCCAGTGTTGTAGGAAAAGAAAAAGAAAAGTGGATTGATGAAGGCTCTGCTCTTCCATTTGTGCACTTCCACTGCATTATACATCAAGGTGCACTGTGTGGCCGTGTTTTAAAAGTTGAAAACATTTTGAAGCCTGTGGTAAAAATTATTAACTATATTCGCTTCAAGAGCTTAAATCACAGACAGTTCACTGCTTTTCTGAAAGATATAGATTGTGAGCATAATGACATTTTATATAACGGCGAGAACGACATTTTATATTAAGGCGGTTTAGCTGTGGACGGGTATTAAAACGTTTTTGGTATCTGAGACATGAAATTCAGATTTTCCTTGAAAGTAAAAATCAAGATGTCTCCCTCTTCGATGACACTGAATTGCTATGAGATCTAGCATTCATCATAGATATAACTGGCTATTTAAATGATTTAAATGTCAAACTACAAGGCCAAAATAAGCTAGTCATGGCATTGCTGATAATGTGAAAGCATTTGTGAGAAAACTACAACTTTGGGAAGGCATCTTAAAGCGGGAAATCTTGTCCATTTCCCAACTTTACAATCCATAATTGAGGAAGAGGAGGAAATTGACTTGACTGCGTTTTTTACAAAAACTGATTAAATTGATGATTGATTTTTAAGAGGATTTTAACAGGAGATTTGAATGTTTTAAGGATATGGAACAAATTTTTAATATATTCGTTTCACCATTTTCCTGCAGTATCGATAGCGCACCTGAAAAACTTCAACTGAAACTAATTGACTTTCAATGTGATTCTTTATTAAAAGAAAAATTCAACAGCTGTACCCTTATAGAGTTTTACCAGTTTGTTTCTAAAGAAAAATATATAAATATTTACAATCCAGCTGCGCGGGTCTTATTCATGTTCGGAACAACACATTCATGTGAACAATTGTTTTCCAGAATGAATCTCTTCAAAAAAGTAAATTAAGTGACACCCGTTTGTCTTCAATTTTAAAAGTAGCGTGTGCCAAGGATATTTCTCCGAATATTGATAAACTGATATTACAAAAGCGTGTCCAAACTTCTGGTAAGAAAAATAGTCCTTCACAATTGAAGCCGTCATTGTTAAAAAAGGATATGCTCCTATCAAATAACATGACACATAACCCTTTTAAAATGTCAATAATTTTATCACCCAAATTAAAATTCGTATATTATAAAATTAAAATAACTTGTGTGTACTTCGTTTTTTTTTACCATAGTTCACTGAGTACTTATCCATAAAGATATCTGTAATGGTTTTATCATATAAAAATTAATCATATATAAAACAATCCCTTTTTCGTAATTGTACGTAGTTTCGTATTTTGTAAAATTACATAATCGTAGGCATTAATTATTGTTTCGGCCCTCCAAAACCCTAGAAATCTATAAAATGGCCCTCCAAAGGATCTGAGTTTGAGATCACTGGTCTACGGTATGCACCGGTGGTCCTCGGTGCTCCTGATATCCGATGAGGGCCCACACGTGATCAATGGGAGAAAGATCCGGCGAGGCTACCGGTCAGGAAAGGATTCGAATTCCGTTCAGGTTGTTGAGAGTTCTCCGTGCTGTGTGAGGTGGGGTATTGTCTTGCTGTAACACCATTCCGGGAACGGTCTGCACCAGTGGTCGAACCACAGACATCACAACTTGAGTGACGTACCGGTCCGCTGTCAGATTGCCTGCAATATGTACCAGAGCTGTCTTCTGATCGAATATGATACCGCCCCAAACCATTATGTCCGGTGTGACGCTCGGTGATATGGACTGGCAAGTGGTGTTCTCCGGGAAGCCGCCACACCCGTTTACGGCTGCCATTCCGCCACAGGCAGAATGCGGGATTCATCTGTAAATAATATCCAATGCCATTCATTGGTCCAGTTGCGATGACGACGACATCCCGCCAGGCGTACATCCCTTTGTCGAGCGCTTAATGGCACCCCAGTGGCTGGTCGCCGTGAACGCAGCTGTACTTCATGCAACCTTATTGCAAATGGTTTGGGTGCACGCAGGTGCAACCGTTGATGGTGGCAGGCTGTTTTGGATGTCACTTGCCTCTGCGAGCCGTTCAGCGAAACTTCCGGTCTGTGCGCTTTGTCGTGTGCCTGTTCGATCCACTTCCTCTTCGGCGTGTTCTCTGTTCCTGCGTCCACCGTGTCACACATCGCTGGCTGGTACTCAGGTCGTGCCCAACACGCGGGGGCCATGGCACGTATCGACACACTCACGTCACGTAGTTCCAGGATACGGTCTCCTTCCCCAGCCGTTAAATGATGATATACAGCCCGCCAACGTCTTCGAGGCACGCTTCTTCACTTTTCCTAAAGTTCAGCTGCTGCAAATCGTCGCTGATAGCATTTCCGGAATGAGCCGTCTGCTGGACGTCACGCGACCCGATATGTTTGAAAACTTCATCATTCGCATACATCTCTCTCTCCTACCGCTACCGCGTTCATTCCTTCATGGTGCTGCACGTTCACTTTGGACGAGTGCATGCCCAGTTTAATGCATCATGAAATAAAACGAATTTGAGTCTGTAGAGGAAGTCACGTGCTGCCCACATCCTATTTTAAAATGTGTTCGACATAAATAATTATTTGCCGTTGATCGGAGAGTCAGCTCTTTCTATTTTGTGGGCAATTTGGAAATGAATGGAAAGTAAATGAGACGGGTGTGACCTGTATGGAAGTCCGTTAAATGAAGATGTCCGTATTTTACTCTGTATGCCTCATCAAAGAGAAATGACTCTATAACTGTACGCCTATAGATGCCATTGGAATTCAACGATTTTGAAAACAAAGACAATTTGCTGGCTCCACTCGACTTCCGTGTTTAAGAGTTTTTCTTTCCAATCGATATCGTGGGGGCAAATAATTGCAATTATAGCGTGTCGCCCTTCAAAGGGTCTGTCGATACTTGACAATGTACCCCCGACGATCGTATAACTCGCACTCGTGACGTCAAGAATTGTATTTTCGCAACAGTGATTGAAACTATTAAGTTTCGTGGTCATTGAGCTATCAGTAAACCGTCTTGTGCACGATCATGTCTAACGGTCCTAGTCAGCATGTTCAAAAAAATATAAAATTTCAAATAAATTTCTAGAATTTAAAAAGTTCTATATTTTTGTATTACAAAGTCAGATATAAAGTTTCGTAAAACTCCATTACTATTTATGGCCGCTATCGTATACATAAGACATCCCTCCAAAAATAGTCAAAACGTGTTCAGGAGGTCTTAAAACATATATATTGGCCTCGAAATCGAACATTTTCGGGAAAACAACACTTCTTCAATACTTCCTACGCATGAGAGAGTAAAAATATAAAATTTCAAATAAATTTTCAAGTTTTTGCTCGAATTAAAAATTTTTTTCTAGTTCTATAATATTTTTTGATAACACATCCGGATATAAAGTTTCGTGAAAATCCATTTCTATGTTTGGACGCTATCGTATACACCAGGCAAACTGACAAATAGACGGATATTACCGTTAAAACGTGTTCAGGAGATTTTAAAGCATATATTGGCATCCAAATCTCGAAATCGATCATTTTCCTGAAAAAAAAAAAAAATACTTTCCCAATACTAGGAGATGAGAAAGTCAAAATGTCTACTGGATCGAAAATAGACAAGATAACATTAACAGTGAAAGGTCCGAAGTGCTTGCACTATTTACAATACCATTGACTACACTACTGAACAAAGAAAACATCCTCCTCTCAGATGGCAAAGGGTTCTTTCGAGCGATCCAAATCGAACACAATAAAAAGAAACGAAATCGCAAACTTAGCAACACATCTGAATTCAAATTCCGCACGATCTCCGCCACTGGACACTAAAAGCTGATAAAGTAGAAAGTAAAAGGTAATTCTACAAAATTATACCCCCATAACCGGTTTGTTTGATCAGAATTTCGGCGAAAAACGTGTTAACAAAACGCGGATAGGGCAGAAGATTTACCTTAATTCCGGGGCAACGTAGGGTATATTTTCTAGTAGTTCGTAAAATATTTATATTAGTTTTTGTGTATAGAAGGTTCTATTATACTTTGACAACTCTGTTGCTTTCTTTCTATATACCCTTTCTATGTAATAATACCTCGATCATTTTACATAAAACTTTTTTTAACGCAAAAATAAAATTAGCTAAAAATGAATTAAAAGTAATTCTTTTAGCATCATTAAAATGATCACTATATAAATATTTTAATTTTTCTGTTGTTACATTTGTTGCAACTCAATGAACGAACGGACTCGCTCATATATTGTATTGCCGTGATCAAATTTGTGGTTGTCTGTTGGCAACAGAAGAAAGTAATGTTTACACTTAAAAAAAAACAGTTACGATTTGTTTTTATTAACACTTTACAACATAGTTGGAAAGTGTTTATGACTTTGTTCATTCTGTCTGTTTGTCTGTCCGTTAGCACGATAACTGCCGTAAAAATGACTTTATCAAAATGAAATTTTAGTATGTTTTTCAGACGGTCTCTGGGACCTATAGGAATATAAATGAATAATATTACCCCAATTAGTTTTGGATTAAACCCGGGTTGAAAAAATGAAATACATTGAACCCTATGGGACCTTATGTTTCAGACATTTTTTAAGCGAATTTAAAATTCACATATTGTTTTGAAAATTTTAGGAAATATTCAAATTATCCCATATAATATATAAAAAAAATTTCAGTAAAATATGTTAGGTAGTTTTTTAAATAAAAATTATTTAATATAGGGAGAAAAACAAATTCAATTAAATTCTGACTCTTGCTATATCCTCCAGAAAGAAAAAAGAGATATATTATATAATAAATATCTTTCCAAGAGTTTAATTATTTTATATATAAGAGAGGTTTCACATTTTAAAATAAGTATGGTAGATAACAAATTTTTAAATAAAATAAATTATTATAGTATTGTGATGAATGAAACGATGGAAAAATGTTATGAATGAAATGCTGCTTTTACATAGAGGCGATTTATATTTCGATGACGTCATTTGAATAAAGTTCATTTTCTTCGATGAAGTTTTCAATTATAATAAATTAATGTAGTATTGTGATAATTGTAAAAATATTACCGAGGAATGTATCGCATTTTAGAGATGTTTATATAAAATTGCATTGAAGTTGGAAAGTGTTTCATAATCAATGCTTTATTCATGATTGATCCTTCTTGTTTTACCTTATTCTTTTTCTACGTTAAGAACAATTTCTACGTTATAAACACAATATGTACGATTAAGTTTAATGTTTTATACATTTATGTTTAATAAATGTGTTTATTTGATTGTTTATTTTTCAACAACATTATTAGTGACGTTGGAGACCACGTGCGTTGCGGATTTATTAACTCAACTCAAGAAGGAAGAATAACTGATTTTAAACTGTTTTAGAAAAAAGAAATGGTTCTGTAAGTCAACGGAAACAAAGGTGTTCTTTCATAATTGCTTATAAGTAAGGTGACCAATTTTTTTACAATGAAAAGGAGGACGAAAAAATTTAAGAAAAAAGTACAACGTAAATAAATGAAACATTTTATTAATTCAAACAAAAATACACTAATTGTGCTTACATCCCTTTTAATTATTTACTTAAACGAGTATTTTTCCATTGAATGAATATTTTTTGTCTATATATCATTTTCTAACAGTAACAATATATTGGAAATTTCGGAGCAAGAAATATCCTTCATATTGAATTTTACCGTAAGTGCTGCAGCTAGAGTATCAAAATTCAATCTTAATTTCTCACTTCTCCAACAATCATTACCAATTGAAAAAGAATTGAAATAATTTTGTATTTCTGTTAGAAGTAAACACGAAGTATAATATAGAGATAAAGTAAACAAAGTGAAGTGCGCAATGGTGCGAGACACGTGAAGTGCACTGCGCATGCCTTTCATAATCGCGTCTTTCCGAATTGTACCGTCACATGACGCATAACAGTTCGGCGCGGCATCTCTGAATACAGAGATTAACAGATTAGTTTTAAAATATCGAAAAGGAGGACAGGTAGGAGGACACTTTTCGAGGAAGGACAGAACCTACAAAAGAAGGACTGTCCTCCCTAAAGGAGGACGATTGGTCACCTTATTATAAGTCAATTTTTCTCAACAAAACTGGCGTCCGCGACAGAACACAAGCTAGGCGTTTGTTTACATTGGCGGCACAGCAATTAGAATTGAAATGAACGGCCGTTCCAATGCTGAAAGCAGAAGTGATACCCGATTTCAAGATACTTGAGGATAGAGCGGCCCATTTATTTGAATTGGACAATTCTATCAAAGATTTAATGATAGATGAAGAAGATTTCAAGGAAGAAAATTTCGCCAAGGAAATCGATGGTGCCGAAAGTTATAAAACCCGGTGGATACTTATGAAAACCAAGTATGAAGGTTTATTAGAAAAGAAAGAAATGGATCATTTAATATTGGTCAAGAAAGTGTTTTCGGCCAAGGTAAGCGACATTTCAAGTTACCTAAATTAGAACTGAAACATTTTGATGGGGATATTAAAAATTGGCTCGGCTTCTGGGGTTAGTTCAGAAAAATCGATGAGGATGAAACAATTGATGACGATGATAAATTTCAGTATTTGGTTCAGGCCACTGAAGACGTCGCCAAGGAACTTGTAGAAAGTTTTCCTCCGTCAGGATCCAATTATCATAAAGCACTAGAACAACTAAAATCCCGTTTTGCCAGAGACGAACTACTTATTAAAATATATGTTCGAGAGTTGTTAAATTTGGTCTTGGCACCAGGGCCGGCTTAAGGCACCAGCAAAGAAAGCACTTGCTTGGGGCGGCACATTTTAAGGGCGGCATTTCAGTCAACATAAATAAAAAATCTTAAATAAAAAATTCTTAATAAAAAAATATTCTAAATAAAAAAAAGTAAAAAGTTCTGGGGCGCGAACAACAGCATTTACAATTGCAGATGTAGGCAAAACAAAAACACTGAAAAATATTAAACATTTGGTCCCAGATAATAAAAGAGTGAAAACGGCTATCATTCATTCTCCCCGTGAAAAAAGAGGCCCAGAGGGCTAAATGGGATCACTTCCAGTATGTCGCCCCTAATTGTTTATCTTGCAACACAAGTAACAACTAATTACTTTAGCGCACAGGGCGTCCAGTACCAGCCATCAACAGTACGTCTAGGGCGGCATATTGACCATTATCTGTGAACTGCAAAAGCTTTTATGTGAAACTGGTTTTTGTTAACTATTCCATGAAAAAATCCGATGAGAGAGGGCACTTTGCTTGAAACGATGGGGTTCCACCTAGAATTGCCGTGCCAGGATACCCATCCTTTGTTAATTATTCTCCTAAGCTCAAATCCGGAAATCATCTCCCCCGATCACCCAGACCCATAAATAAAGGACTTCTTTCACATCTATCCCGAAACAGGTGTCCGCATTGAAAGTAATTAGAAAACTAAACGAGGACAGGTCTCAAAGGACATCTTGAGACATCCGTGGATCATTGTAGAATTTATGGGACATACACCCCCCCATCGGCCTGTGAAACGTGTTTATCAATCATTTTGTTTTGCGAGAGATTTGTTCTGGGGTGAATCAGTTAAGTCGTACGTTTCGGTGAGAAATGTCAAACATCATTTTTCTTGCCGCAAAGAATAGTTTATAGTTTTGCTTTCTAAATGTTATACAGTTAAATTTGATATTATTTAAAATATTCATCTAGCATTTCATGCAACATTAAAATTTAAGGTAAGCAAGATATAATTATTTTATGATTTAAAAATGGTTTCTATTAACATATTAGACACCCCCCTCCCCCATCAAGGGGATTCATATTATTCTAAATTCCATGTGTAAAATCGGTATATTCTTTAAAACTTGTGGTAGTTTTCGTTATAACGACTTATATACAGCATCTATCGAGTCATTTTTTAGCTAAAAATAATTTAAATTTTACGCACAAATCAGTGTTTGTTTGTTCTTAAGATGTTATATTAAATTTAGCTCCTTGAAAGTTCTTAGAAATTGTTTCCTCGTTTTGCTCAATTTTCAGATTTTTTTTTCTGTGTGCGTTTTCCTTAACTAATACTGTATTTATTTTTTCTTAAATTGAAAGTATATATCAATATTACTTACGCTATTTACGGGCAATTTCTATTTTTTTTAATTATTCAAATTTTTGGTTATCAGGATTTCAGCTAAAGCTTTGTTTAATTTGAAAAATAACTACTATAATTTGAATGGGGTAATTTTTAAAACAAAGACAATATTCAACATATTCACATGTCGGTGCTTTAAAACCTCTGTATTTTATAAACTTAAATTCTTTAAACGAAATATATCGGATCATAAAAATGTCATTTACATATATTATATTCTGAGTTTAAGTTATGGAGTAAAAATTCAATGGAATATAACATTCTTTAGCATTGGAGTATTTACAATGAAAGTTAATAGGGAGGAATTTAGTTTTTAAAATTAATTGGAAATCAATCAAAATTTATTTTCTAAGCCAACTGTCTCACATGTAGAACTCTAATTTTTCTAATTTTTTATTTTAAGTCATCAGAAAAAGATGATGAACCTCAAAGAATTTTCGTTCCTTCTGGTAAATAAGAAGTAAAAGAAAAATACTGTAAATTTCTTAAATACTTCAATTATGTTACTATTTAATTGGAAGTTTTAATTTTTGCATTTTAAGCATGTACTTTTCTTATATTTTTTATATTATACTTGCAATGTGGCACATAGAAATGTCCTCTTAGAATATTTTTTCAAGCCTATAACAAGCCATATTCTTTCAGAAAATTTTATTTCAGTCGATTGAGTAGTAGTATTGTAATGTTACGAAAACGACATTTGCTCAAATTGCGAATGAGTAGTGAAAAATTAAAAAAATAATAAATCGTGACGTTATTCACTGTATCGAGTAACAACAGCCTGATTATGTTCAAAATTTGACTTCATTTGGTTCAGTAGTTTCGAAGAACAGCAGGGTACCTCGATTTAGCGATAGACTGACCGACAGACTGATCGACAACAAAAAACTAAATATTTATTTTGTGTTTTGTAATTAGTCCCTTCAAAAGCGCATAGATCTTTAAAAATGATATGTGCAAATACTTACTTCTATTTAGCGAGGGAAGTATAATAAATATCACAACAAGAGTTACAAAAATATCCTTTTTATATCTAATTTATTTTCCTGCAACACATAGAAAAGGAAAAGTATTGTGATGGGGATCAAACATCGGACTCTCGGATTTTGATAAATTTATCAGTGTTAAGCATCCTTGAATACTAATTAACCATATTTTAAATGATATCTGCATCTGTGCAGTTTTTCTTTCAGGACATTTTGTCTGAGGGGAAGAGAGAAAATGAAATCTCAAAGGGGGCAAATTATCTAAATATAATTTTAACTACTATATAGAAGTAATTATTATATATATATATATATATGGAAGTAATGAATATGTATAGCAAATACGTATTTAAACATTGCGAGAAAAACTTGCTCCGGCTAAACAAGAAGAAAAAATTTAAAATAATGTAAATTGAATTATAACTACAAAATTTCATTCTGAAAATAGTCAATCATGAAATAAAATTGTAAAAATAATTCAAATGCTGCCACATAAGAAGTAGAAACTAGGTTAAATGCACAAAAAGTATTTTGTGAATTTCTGAATTTATTAGCATTTGGTCCGGTAACATAAAATGTATCGGGCGACGGGGGGTGGGGTGGAGGATGTTTCGGGAAGGGGGTTCGCCCTCCCAAATGTATTTCTGAAAGAAACACCAAGTCTTTGGCAATGATATCTCTATAACAAATCAATAAAATAGAATACAATTCAGTAATACCTCTTCAATCAATAAATATCAGAGATTCATTAATTTTTGGGTGAATGGGACAGAAGAAAGCCATCAATTTTTCGAACTTAAAATAAAAAATAAGATGAGCATGAAAAGTATAATGTTTAAAAATGTTACAAAAATAAATATTTAATTCAATTTTCACTGAAAAGCGAATATTATCATTTATATAGGACGCTAATACGCACCGTTTTCGAGATATTTTGCATTTTTTACTTGAAACAGGAAAAATAAAAAAATTAAATACAATCAGTATTATTAAGTTATTACAAATTTTGCAATTACTTTTAACAGGGAGTAAATGAATACCATTGGTTAGAAGTTCTCATTAAAAATTTTACTTTATCGAACAAATTAAGCAAATTAAAATATATTTGGTATACAATCAATAACTGACAGCTTCTTATTTTTTTTTAAGGCTAGAATCTTCAAATTTTCTTATTTCGATAATTAAAAAAATATATTTTTTTAAATGATTCTATTATAATTTGTTACAAAATTATTAATTTTATATGTAATATTTTATTTTTTAAATTACCATTTACAGCACAATAAAATGTGTGTTTTGAGGTATTGCAAATTTTTGATTTAAAATAGACTTTGTTTTTGCATTATATATACTACTCACTATTGTTAAAGGAATAAATGATTTATAGGTACTTCTAACTGGAAAGAAATGGACAACATTGTTTAGTAGTTATCATTAGTCGTTCTAGAGATATTAGAAAATTTTACTTTCCTACAGGTAGAGATACATATCTCGAAATAATGAAGCGAGTTACATAATAGAAGCATACCAAATCGGTATCAATAAAATCCTATTGATTTTCAGCCATATCTAGTTATGAGAGAAGCTTTAATTTTTGCAATTATTTTCTAAAAACGAATAAATATAGAAACTTTGATTTTCGGCTAAATGATTTTATTCATAACAGCTTCAATGGAGGCAAATCATAAGAAATCTTTGATAAATGGGAACTCTAAATTAAAAAAAAAAATCATTTAATTCTACTGCAAAGTACAAAAAAAATTGAACTCAATTTATACAGTTAAACTTGGCAGTGTTATATATATATATATTTCATTTTCTTTCTATTCTTTCATTGGATTTTCAAATTATTTTTATTGTATATATATATATATATAGTGTTGAATATTGGATACTTTTGATGTATGATAACGTCTTTGTCGGCGCCTGGTATGGGGACTATGTCAGCAAATCGGGTGTGACGAAAAAGAGTGAGATTTTGAAGGATTGTAGCTTGGCGTGTAATAGTCGGAGGGGGACGGCAGTGGTACCAAGTGTTAGGCCGAGGATGTACGCGTGTTGTGAGGGGTGACACGCTCAAGAGATGAATGCGATCGAATGCGAAATAAGATAAAAATGATCAAGCGATAATCAAATTGCTAAATTTTATTTCTTTTATTCTGGTGCTTAATTAACATTTCGTAATAAATAACTTTATAACTTATTAGACCACAGTTGGTAGTTTGTAGAAATAAATGAAATGTTTATGTAAGCAGTTGCTTTATTTACAAACAGCCATTTGATAAGACGTATTCTACGTTGCGGACGTATCTTCGGTACAACCCCTCAAGTCTTTTTTTAACTATTTTATATTAATGGCCATTTCATAGAAAAAAAAATACTGGTTCTATTTTTTGAGGATGTGACAAACTTTAATAGATTAAAATGCTCTACTAGACTACGCTGTTGTATTATTTATAGTATGTCCTATAGATATCAAATGTCAGCTCTCTAGGACATAGAAAAGTATGTTGAAATGCCATCAAAGAAGTTGGAACAGACAGACACACACACATCATTCATGATTAAATAATAAAATATGTTTAATAATAAAATGTATTAATATATATGGAAAGACATGCATCAGAAAACAGATTTTTTTAATCTAAAATTGAATAGCATCATTTATATGATGCTAATATATTTCGTTGAGATATTGCACATTTTGTTTTTATTTAAAACGGAAAAAATCAAAAGATTTAATCCTACGAAAGATCCATTCACTTGAAAAACCTTTGGAACAAAATTGACTAAAAACTGGCGATATAGCAGTGTTTCTCTATTCTATTGCATTTATAAAGGTTAATAGAAAATTGAATTTCAGGGAGGGGGCGGCCACATTGCTTGGGGCGGCCTGCTTGGCACAAGTTTCAAAGAAGGGAGCGTTAAGCACACTTTATGATACATTAGAAACTCGGTTACGGGCATTAGAAACTTTGGGTGTGTCCATCTGAAAATTATGCTTCTATGTTGTACCCATTGGTAGAATCGGCTCTTCCTGAAGAAACTTTGAGAGTTTGGGAGAGATCTCGTAGGAAGTTTAATGCTAAAATTGGCGATGAAACTGACAACTTAACGTCTCGCTTACAATTTTTGAAGCTAGACGTTGAAAGTAAGGAACGATTGCAAATCGCTCGTTCAAGTTTCTCTCATAGCAATAACTCTTCGATACCTACCGCTACTTGTATTTTCTCCGGCGAAGTAAAAGTGCCAGGAAAAATGTGTTTGTGGTGCAGTAAAACATCTCATAATTCAACAGAGTGTTTCAAAGTTAGACATTTTTCTATGGACAGTAAAAGGGAACTACTTCGAAAAAAAGGAGCCTGTTATATCTGTTCAAGGGTCGGTCACAATGCAAAAAAATGCAAGGCAATGGTTAAATGTCTTATCTGTGATAAACGCCATCATGTTATTATGTGCTCTGAACTGCCAAATTCGTCGCCAAATAAGAAAGCAGAGAAAGAACTAAAGCAAACAGCAGAGACATTTTCGAATAATGAGAGTGAATCAAGTGTTCTGTTAACTCATCGAAGTGGTGCGATTCTACTCCAAACAGTGCTCGTCCGAATATTAAGTGAAGGTGATTAGTGAGAGCACTCTTTGACAATGGTTCACAGAGGTCGTACATTCGTAGTGATATCCCAAAACGACTCAATCTAAGATCCTCAGGTCAAGAGACATTGAGTCATTGTTTATTCGGAGGATCAGAAATTAAACCCAGAGCTCATAATGTGTATCACATATCAATACAGAGTATAGGTGGAAAATATCAATACCAGATGTCTGTACTAGATGAAGCTAAAATATGTAGTTCTGTTCCCCGGATAGATAATCCAAATTTATATCCCTTATTAAAAGAGCAGAATATAGTTTTGAGTGATGCAGGGGAAGGTGCTCCAGAAATAGGTTTACTAATCGGAGCAGATTATTGAGGTATGCTAATGACTGATTCAGTCGTCCGTTTGGATAAAAATTTAACTGCAATCAAAACTGAATTAGGATGGACAATTCAAGGTCCAGAAATTAAATCCCGTACAACACTGTAATATTACTCTTCTCTGTCACTCAGAATTAGCAGATTTATGGAGTCTGGATGCACTTGGTATCAGATATCCAGCCGAGACAAAAACGAAGGAAATTTTAGATAATGAAGTGACTGAGTTTTTCCAGCAAACACTACAAGTTAACGAAGAAAGTCGCTATGAAGTACGTTTACCTTTCAAAGAAGAGCATCCAGATTTAGACGACAACAGAGAACTGACAATGAGAAGGCTTATAAGCACTATCAAACGTCTCGATCGTATAGGATACACAAAATAGTATGAAAATGTATTTGAAGAATGACTTCAGTCAGGAGTAGTGGAACGTGTGCCAAACAATGAAATGACCCCCATTCATGGACATTATCTGCCTCACCATGCCGTTATTAAACTTTCCAGTTTGACGACGAAGGTCAGACCAGTTTTTGACTCATCAGCCAAGGATTCGAAAGGTAACTTTTTAAACACATGCCTCGAAAAAGGACCGAATTTAGTCGAATTGATTCCTAAATTGTTGACTTTGTTTAGAAGAAACGCCATCGGTGTTACAGCAGATATCCGTAGGGCTTTTCTACAGATTAGTTTATCTCCAAGAGACAGAGATTTTGCCCGCTTTCTATGGTGGAAGAATGAGGAGAGAAAAGAAGTAGAAACTTTTCGACACTGCAGAGTTGCTTTTGGTAAGTCTCCTAGTCCGTTTCTGTTAGGAGCAGCAATTGCTTATCACCTGGAACATGCTCCACCGAACATACAAAATACTACTGAACGACTTAAACAGTCCTTTTACATTGATAATTGTGTCACTAGCCTGCAGACAAAGGAAGAAGCAGGGAAATTCATACGAGAATCTGAAGAACTGATGATGGCTGCGCAGTTTGATCTTAGGGACTGGATTACGTCTCCAATAAAATTCACAGAAACAGAAGTGAACAGAAAGCTTATATCCGTCTTGGGAAGGACGTGGGATACAGAAAATGATACAATGTTTTGTCACATCGACCCATTTACAATATCTAAGGATAAAATTACTAAAAGAACATTATTATCAGTAGCACAGAGTATTTTAGATCCTATTGGCTTAACGTGTCCTACTTCACTGATTTCCAAATTAATCCTACAAAAGGCTTTCATCCTACATTGTGGATGGGATACGGAACTTCCACAAGAACTGAAAAACGAGTTCGAAAAGTGGCTCGAACAAATACATTTGATAAATGATTGTAAAATTCAAAGAAGACTCTCAACAGATACATTTGATGATTGCAAGATAAGTCTTCACACCTTTTGCGATGCTAGTAAATCAGCATATGCAGCTTGCATTTTTCTACGCACATCCTATGGAACAAACACAACCGTAAGTCTTGTACTTAGTAAATCAAGAATTTCTCCATTAAAGGAAATTACAATTCCGAGGTTGGAACTCATGTCGGCTGTTATTGCTATTAGACAATATGTGCAAGTCATCAAAATTTTGAATCTGTCGAACTGCGAATCATATTTTTGGAGCGACTGACTCATCGGTAGCATTGACTTGGATAAAAAATAAAGAAAATTGGAATGCTTTTGTCGGCAACAGGGTAAAAGAGATTCGACAGTACACCAATTCTAACAACTGGTATCACATTCCCGGAACTCTCAATGTAGCAGACCTGTTGTCCCGTGGCTGTCACGCTAGTACATTATTGACGAGTCGTTGGTGGGAAAACCCTTACTGGTTAAAGTTAGAACCACAAGAATGGCCCACTTCATCCATTTCTGCCGCTGAAAACGAAGTAAATGCAGAAAAAAGGAAGACCGTTATATCAAGCGTAAGCTGTAATGAATCAAGTCTAGTTTCAGACCGGTCTTGTTTTTCTAATTTCTCAAAAATCAAAAGAATGGTGGCGTGGTTATTACGGTTCATACATAATTGTCATGAAAAGGAACGCAGAAAGGGAGAACTGACTAGTGAAGAAGTTTCAACGGCTGAAAAATTGATATTTCAAACATACAGAAGGATAGCTTCACAGAGAAGAAAGTTAACACTCAAAAAAAGATGCAGACTTTCAGGGACAACGAAGGACTCTTAAGAGTAAGAACAAAGTTGATTCTCGGAGATGAGAAGGAGGACTCCAATTCTACTCCCAGGTGATCATCCCATTATACGAAAATTAGTTAATCAAAAACACAGAGGATTAAGAACTTTGATCAGTAATCTTAGAGAGACTTATTGGATCACAGGAATTTGAAGGTTAGCACAGCAAGTCAATTCCCAGTGTGTCGTTTGCAAAAGATTTGAAACAAAGCCAATCGAAGCTCCTTTACCTCGTGATCGAATCAAGAATGCCAGTGTTTTTGAAGTGACTGGAATAGATCTCGCTGGACCACTGATCTTGTCTTCAAATGGAAAGGTCTGGATTGTTTTATTTACTTGTGCCATTTATCGTGCAATTCATTTAGAGCACCCTTTCCACAGATAGTTTCATTATGGCATTAAGAAGATTTATAGCCAGACGAGGAAGAGTCAGTATAATTTACACTGATAATGGGACCAACTTGGTTGGTGCCGAAAATGCACTACGTAATCTTGATTAGAATGAAATCATAGCATTTTCCTCTGTAAAGAAAATACATTGGAAATTTAATCCTCCTACAGCCGCTTGGTGGGGTGGCTGGTGGGAAAGGTTAGTAAGGATGGTCAAAAAATTACTAAGAAGAGTATTAGGCAGAGCCGTAGTCAAGTATGAAGAGCTTGAAACAATTCTGTGCGACTGTGAAGCTACAATTAATTCTAGACCTCTAACTTACGTTGAAGGAAATGCTGAAGGGCTAGAGCCATTAACTCCTGCCTGTTTCATGCGAGATATTACGAACAATGAGGTAACAGATTTTGATGTGATCGAGAGCAAAAGTTTGAATAGAAGATTGCGTTACCTCCAACGATTGCGAAAAGATTTACGCATGAGGTTCCGTAATGAATACTTAGCCATGCTAGTACATCGAGGTCAAAGCAGAGAAGAAACTTTAAGAGTAGGAGATGTAGTTCTAGTTTCAGCAGAAAGAAAAATAATTGAATAGCCCCTTGGTTTAGTCATGGAAATTTATCCTGGTCCTGACAGACATGCAAGAGTAGCAAAGGTCAAGATGGTCAGCGGGGAAAGGATAAGACCATTTCAACGGCTATATCCATTAGAGGTATCGTCATCAACAACAGACGTTGCTTTAGAATCTTTTCAGATTCCAAACGAATCCAGTGACTGTCCTACATCTTCAATCATACCTGAAACTAAAATTTCGAGATAAAGATTCCCAAAAGATTAGATTTGTAATTTTACAATTTTGTCGAAATTGCAAAGAGGGGAGGATTTTGGAGACCACGTGCGTTGGGGATTTATCAACTCAACTCAAGAAGGAAGAATAACTGATTTTAAACTGTTTTATAAAAAAGAAATGGTTCTGTAAGTCAACGGAAATAAAGGTGTTCTTTCATAATTGCTTATAAGTCAATTTTTCTCAACAAGTAGTGTATTTTTTTAATACCAAATTAAAGTGCTCATTTATGCATTTTAATGCTGACTGTAATTTTAACGAATTTTAACACAATCTAATAAAGTGCGTTAGAGCTAAACAAGAAAGATCAATCATGCATAAGCATTGATTATGAAACACTTTCCAACTGAAATGCAATTTTATTTAAAAATTTCTAAAATGTGATACATTCATCAGTGGTGATATCTTTTACATTATCACAGTACTACAGTCATTTATTATACTAAAATATTTAAAACTGTATCAAAATATAAATCACTTGATTCTCTATGCAAAATCAATGAATATTTCATTCATATAACTTGTATTCCAGACTCCAAGCTAAATAATTTTGTGTGAAAAAAATTCAGCAATTCTTATGTAACTCACCTTACAATCGCTTGAGATATTTGCATTCTGCATAAGTTAAAATTAGGCTTCGTTGAAGAAATAATGAAAGTTTAGGGATCATTTAAAATCATAACTATTGTAATTGCGTAGGCACGGAATTTAGATACACAGATAATATATGTGTGTGTATTTTTGTATGTATTCAAAGTATTGGAATCGTGCCGAAGATCGGAATTCGAATTTTCGAAGGATCTACACGTTTTGGGACTTCTAGAACACGAAAAATCTATTTTTAGGAAGACGTCTGTGTGTGTAAGGGTGCATCTGTGTATGTTTCTGTGAGGATATTGCGTCCACTCTAACTGAAAAGCTAATGGACCGAATTTCATAAAATTTGGTAGGATACCCTCATGTTCTTTAGATTATAGTACGATTCGTAATAAAAGAATCTGCCTTCTTTGCGAAATGGCCGGCAGAAATTGCCTTTATCCACTCTAGCTAAAACTAATGGAACAAATTTAACAAAATTTGGTGTATAATATTTCAATAACCTACAAGTGATTTATATACAAATTTTACAAAATTTGGTATTTAAATCATTTGTAGGTTATTCTAGTACGATTCGGGAAAAAGGAACGGACTATTTTTGCGAAATGGCCCGCAAAAATCGTTAAATATAAAAATAAAAGACTACGTGTGCTCGATTATAGCAATTAAATTCCTATTTTATACGTGATATTTGACAACAAAAAGAATAAGACTAACCCCATTATTCTAGGACTAGCCGTTCTTGAGATATTCTAGTTTTTTTGCGTTTTCGCTACGCCACCTTTGACAATAAGTCCAGCTATCAAATGAGAACCAAATTTAAGTTTAACGTGTAAATTCATTGTCATTTAAAATACTTATGGCTGTTATTTTGTGCAGATAAACTCAAATTAATATTGAAGAAATAAAGAGAACGTGAATATGAGTCTGCAGGAAAAGACATGTGCTGCCCACATCAGAATTTTTAGCAATATTACAGCAATGATTTATAGAAGTGAACGGGAATTATTTGCAGGCCATTTCGAAAAAAATGTAAGATCTATATTTAAAGATCCACCAAATTTTTGTAGAATGAAATGTTCAACAAATTTAAGCTGTGTACCAAATTTCACTCTCTAGGACGTAGGAAAGTGCATTAAAAATGCCATCAAATAAGTATATCATGAAGAGTTATATAAAATTAGAAATTTTTTTAAAAATTGTTATCTACCAAATTTATTTTAAAATGTGAAGCCTCTCTCATATACAAAATGATTAAACTCTTGGAAAGATATTTATTATATTTTTCTTGAAGATATTTTTCTTTTTGGAGGATATCCCAAAAGTAAAAATTTAATTGAATTTGTTTTTCTCCCTATATTAAATAATTTTTAATTAAAAAACTACCTAACATATTTTACTGAAATTTTTTTTATATATTTTATGGGATAATGTGAATATTTCCTAAAAATTTTGAAGCAATTTGTGAATTTTAAATTTGCTTAAAAAATGTTTGAAAAATGAGGTCCCATCGGGTTCAATGTATTTCATTTTTTCAACCCGGGATCAATAAAAAACTAATTGGGTGTTATTATTTATTTATATTCCCATAGGTCCCACAGACCGTCTGAACAACATACTAAAATTTCATTTTGATAAAGTCATTTTTACGGCAGTTATCGTGCTAACGGACAGACAGACAGACAGACAGAATGAACAAAGTCATAAACACTTTTCAACTATGTTGTAAAGTGTTAAAAAGTGCTGTGAGAGTCTTGATAGGGCTCTCGGCACTCTCAAGGAATAATATCAATGGTATTTACAATTTATATCTCGATAAAACTCACAACTGTTGCGAAACAACAAAATATTGCATAGAACTTTTAATATTATCATCTATCTATTATCCCTGTTTGGTGTTGCTATCTGGTGAAAATAAGTGAAATTGAATAGGAAGGTGTTGTGCTGCTATCTATTGTAAATAAGTCTTAATAGCGTCATTTATAAGTGAAGTTAAAGAGGAAATTTTGGTGCTGCCATATATTGCATATAAGTGAAATTAAACAGAAACTTTTGTTGCTACTATCTATTGCAAATAGAGATGTGGGTCAGAAAATTTTCTACTGAAAGTTTTCCGGAAATAAAAAAAAAAAAAAATTCGGAAAATTTTCCGTTATGTATTTTTGAAAAATGTTCCACTCTTTCTTTTCTTTTTAATTCATTTGAAAATAGAATGCTCCTTACAAACTGTATTTCTGAAAAGCAAGTAGCTTTACAAAAACTTTTTTGATCATTGAGGATTGGATTCTAATTTTGAAAAGGAAAATGAAGGAAGGTATGGGGAAAATGCGCGCTTTATTTCATATGAAAAGGATAGATGACAACTGAAAGGTTACACGTGACATATTTCTCATTCTCAGAAAAAGCAAATAAAGTTTTAGGAATTCTTTCAATATTAAGTTCGTAAAAATTTATAAAAATATTAAAAAATATGGGATGTTTTCACAATTTCTCCCGAGGGTAATAGCGCTAAACATATGCTTAACTCCTCTGGCTAATTGTCTCTTCTTTCACATGATACTTACTCTCATTCAATGAAATAGATGAAATATAATTTTATAAGTTTTCAAAAGCAAGCATATTTACGGAAAATAATAAATTATAGTTGCTAACTGCATTATAAGAAATTTTCATGCATAGAATATTTTACATATTTCTAGATCTTGTTTGACTGTAGCTGTAATAATAATAAATAATTTTAAAAATCACTGAACATATTATACAAGTTTAAATGTAATTTCTGGAAAATCCACATTTCTAATTGCAAATAAACAAAATCCAATTGAGAACCATCTTTTGCAATCTGTCATTTTTAACAAAATCTCAAACTTCTATTAAAGAAATATTTGGTGCTGTCATCTATTCCAAAGGCATAGAACTACAATTTTAAATGCTTGGTTTTGCAAAAAGTAAAGGCATTTTTTATATACGATCTTTAGTTTTAAAAGGAATTTGTGGTGCTGACATCTCTTGCAAAGAAGCAAAGCTCTAAAGCTGCAACTCTAAAATAAATTTTCTAGCTTTTCTTTTAAAATAGTTTGCAAAAATTATTGAAAAACAACTTTTTATGTTGGCAACATATTTATCACGCCGATATATTTGAATCATTTAGCTAATATACACTACGTGACAGAGAAAATGAGACACCAAGAAGGAGTGATGAAAATCGGCAAACAGAGAGAGACAGCAACGAACAATAAGTGACGTTTATTGCAACATGATACACCTATACACTGAGCGATAACACCGTCTGATCAGTAGGATACTAGCTCGGGCGGCGATATGCCTAGGTATAGAGCAGTGGCGTCGGAACCCATGGGTGCAACTTGCACCCACAGAAATTTGAAAATTATTAAGATTTGTTGTTGTTGTTTATCTTCTTTAAATAGTATTGGAATGAGATCCCCCCCCCCCCCCCCCCAAAAAAAAAAAAATATTTAAGTAAAAATAGCATGAATGAACAGTTCAAGCCCGCAGTCCAGAAATCGGTGTGAATTTTTATATAAAAGCAGTTATTTACGTACCCTGCCTCCCTTTCCAACACTGGTTTAAGAGATCCGTGCAGTTGATGGTCGAGTCATAATTTGGAGTTGCTAAAAAGTTAAGTGCTCGAGTAAACTGTTCGGACAATGGTAGTATTATTTAGCATCGTTTACCAGACTGTGGGTGCATTATCATATCTAGGATAATCCTGCTTAAAATAAACTGTAACAGATTCTAGGGTATAGGTGTTAAAAGACACGGATTGCCAAATAAATCTGCTGTGGGTGCGTTGCACAAACGGCGACATTATGTTCAAATATATATTATTGTTGAGAAAAATTTGGAGTTGTTGAAAAGTTTGGCGATATTCTTTTTCTGTGGATGCAAGAACAATATTTATAGAAACAAAGATCAAAATATATGTGTTAAATATTTGTATAATATAGAAACAAATGTTTAGCTAAAACTTCTTAAAATTTTACATGGATTAAAACTTTTATTTTTGTTTTAGTGGAAACGATATGCCAAAATCTGATGTGGGCAGCACATGACTTTCCTTATAGAAAGCAATAAATTGACTTCTTTAACGGTACAAAAGTGATGGAAAATTACACGGCACAGTGTTTATAATGTTAATTTGTACATTGGGCCCTTTTACGGATGACAACATGTAAAACTATTTCGTACCCAATTAACTTATATTTTACTCAACTCTAAATTAACAATTATCAATATTGATATCATTCTTAATAAGCAATATAGTCCATAAATTTAAATATTTTAATAATAAATTTATCAATTAGGCGTCATTTTCATTACCTTGGCATCATTTTAGCAATTTTGACTATATTTTTGTCAATGTGGGGCTAAATATCGCCAAGTTGGCAATATTTAAAAGAGCATTTCTTATATAATAAAAGGTATATGCCCATCATATGACAGAATTAAAAATTCGCAAAACATTGCATCCCATTTGGCTTCATTTTCATCAATTTGACGACATTTTTATCAATTTGGCAACAGTTTCGCCAATTTGGCGACATTTTTATAAATTTAATAACACTTTTATCAATTTGACAACATTTAAAAGAAGTCGTCAAGTTGGCGATATACCGCCAAAATTCGTCGCCAGATTTCCAAGCCTTACAGATGGAAAAATAGGTTATTCTTATCAAAATAAGGAATTTTCATTAGTTGTCATTTTCATTGATTTAGTGACATTTTTTTTTCAATTTGGAGACATTTTTATCCATTTGCGATAAAAAAAAGTCACCACGTTGGAGAAATTTCGTCAAATTCGCCGCCAAAATTTTGTTAAGCATTGTAGATGCAGAACTAGGTTATTCATAAACGACTAATGACGTCAAATTAGAATACTGTTACCCAAAAGTGTCTTCTCTTGTGAATGGAACGAGCTAGATCTACGAGAATGATGATAATAAATTTATCGCATAATACTATATATGAAAAGTGAACATATTTCACAATAGTTAATACTTTTTATGATTTTTATGCGATTTTTTGATACATTTATTTGAAAAATATGCAGTATCTCGCGTAGAAAACAAGCGCTTGCTTAGGGCGACACATTTTAGGGGCGGTATTTAAATCAGCAAGATCTCATATAAAATAGGCAAGAGCAGTCGAATTTTCATGTTAGTTAAAAAGTAGTATAAAGACATGAACTAAATGTTAACAATTTTTTCCTAGATAAAAGAGTGGATACCATTATTTTTCATTCTCTCCTTCTTGGGAAAAAAAGGCCAAAATATGATAATTTTCAGTATATCTCCTCAAATGTGTATCTTACAGAGCAAGTAACAATAAACAATAAATTGCTCTAGCACAACGAACAACAAGTATATTTTTATTTAATATTCAAAAGTAAAGAGATTCATGAATAGCCACTCTTAAAAGAAAACCTTATAGAAGGAGATGGCATTAAACGACATAAAAACAGTTACAGAAAAAACAATTACAATCAATCAGTACATCATAGCATCTAAAAAGTTCATCGACAATCAAAAGTGAAAAACGGATTATCTACACTGGCATCCAAAAGTTGAGCATAAATAATACACGATTCCAGTAACCAAAAGTCGCAATAAAAAGATGACAGCAAAAGCAGGTAAAAAATTAGACGTCAATACGAAAAAAATTCTCAATTTCAACTGAATTGTAAGTAAATAATCAGTCTTTGACAGCCCTGGAAAAGGAACGATAGGTAACAGTGCTTTTAAAAGATTGAGGCAGAAGATTGTAAACTCTAGGAGCTAAAAGAGATAACATTTCTGAAACTTAGTAGAATTGGCTCGAGGAGCTCTGATACCCCGCCTGATTGAAATGATTAGTATTATAATTTCCATGACTCTTGTTTAATCGAAAACATAATACAAACAGCGCAGGCGTGTATGAGGGCTCTTTTAAGGGTGAGCGTCAGTAAATTTTCTGCCCTATCCGCGCTTTGTTAACTTTCGCGGCACACACATTTCGCCGAAATTCTGCTCAAACAGTTGCGAAATATTTTCTGAAAGATAAAATGCAATGCTTAGATTATATTAAAACTAAATTTAATGCCCCAAAAAACATAGAATATATTTTTTATTTTAATCCAAAATATTTTTGGTGCTGCCATCTGTTGTCGTAATTTAATTCATACCGATTATTTTTATTTTTTAATGAGCATTTTTAAATATCTATTCCTTCTAATACAGTGCTAAATACAACAACAGATCATATATAATAATGCCACAATCACGGAAAGGTAATTTACCATTCTATAAATTTGATAAGGAATCTGAATCACTGAGAACTGCAGTTTTGTCTTCAAGTTCCTTTGTCTTCAAGTCCAAGTTCAATTACGTTTCCGTGATTATGGCATTATATATGATCTGTTGTTGTATTTAATAGCGTATTAGAAGGAATAGACATTTAAAAATGTTCATTAAAAAATAAAAATAGTCGGTATGAATTAAATTACGACAATAGATGGCAGCACCAAAAATATTTTAAATTAAAATAAAACATATATTCTATGTTTTATTGGGTATTAAATTTAGTTTTAATATAATCTAAGCATAGCATTTTATCTATAAGAAAATATTTCGCAACTGTTTGAGCAGAATTTCGGCGAAATATGTGTGCCGCGAAAGTTAACAAAGCGCGGATAGGGCAGAAAATTTACTGACGCTCACCCTTAATGCATTTGCGTAGAGATTCTTACAGCGCATGCGCGTAGCGGGTTTTACAGACCATGCGCGTTGAGGATTGAACAGGATGGGAAGACTTGGAGCGCGGGGAGAGAATTAATTCATCGCATGCTCATTGAAACTTACAGCGCATGCGCGTGAATGGTTCTTACAACAAGACGCGAATGAAAAGTTTTACAGCGCACGCGCGTGGCAGCTCTAACAGCGCATGCGCGTGGAGATGCTTACAGAGCATGCGCGTTGAGTATTGAACAGAGTAGGAAGGCTTGAAGCGCGGGGAGAGAATTCATGGCATGCCCATTAAAACTTGCAGCACATGCGTGTGGATGGATCTTACAACATACGCGAATGATAATTTTTAGAGCGCACGAGCGTGTCAATTCTAACAGAGCATGCGTGAGCAGCGATTTTACAGCGCACGCATATGGCAGTTCTAACGGGGTATGCGCGAGCAGTGATCTTACAGCGCATGCGCGAGCCGAGATTTTACAGGTCATGCGCGTGAAGTTGTCTAAGAGAACATTCTCTTGGAGAATCTTACAGCGCATGAGCGTGGAGGCTCTTACGGAGCATGCGCGTTGAGGATTGAACAGGGTGGAAAGACTTGGAGCACGGAGAGAGAATTCATCGCATGCTCATTGAAACTTACAGCGCATGCGCGTGTATGGCTCTTACAACATATGCGCATGATAATTTTTAGAGTGCACGTTCGTGACAGTTCTAACAGGGTATGCGCGAGCAGTGATCTTACAGCGCATGCGCGAGCCGAGATTTTACAGGTCATGCGCGTGAAGTTGTCTAAGAGAACATTCTCTTGGAGAATCTTACAGCGCATGAGCGTGGAGGCTCTTACGGAGCATGCGCGTTGAGGATTGAACAGGGTGGAAAGACTTGGAGCACGGAGAGAGAATTCATCGCATGCTCATTGAAACTTACAGCGCATGCGCGTGTATGGCTCTTGCAACATATGCGCACGATAATTTTTAGAGTGCACGTTCGTGACAGTTCTAACAGGGTATGCGCGAGCAGTGATTTTACAGCGCATGCGCGAGCCGAGATTTTACAGGTCATGCGCGTGAAGTTGTCTAAGAGAACATTCTCTTGGAGAATCTTACAGCGCATGAGCGTGGAGGCTCTTACGGAGCATGCGCGTTGAGGATTGAACAGGGTGGAAAGACTTGGAGCACGGAGAGAGAATTCATCGCATGCTCATTGAAACTTACAGCGCATGCGCGTGTATGGCTCTTACAACATATGCGCATGATAATTTTTAGAGTGCACGTTCGTGACAGTTCTAACAGGGTATGCGCGAGGAGTGCTCTTGCAGAAGATGTGCGGTGGCGGTTCTTCTAACAAGGCATGTGCGTCGAGGCTCTTATGCAAATTTCTGGATCTTATCGAGGATTGTACAGCGCGTGGGAGTTCTAACATGCGATTGAACAGTGCATGTGCTTGGAGGGGCTTTTAGCAAATGCGCGTTGTAGCTCAAAAGTCTACAGCACACATGCGCTGTAGCTCAGAATATGCGTGTAAACGGCTCTGCTCGTTTACACGCATACTCTGAGCTACAGCGCAGCTCTTCCAGTGCAAAAGGATTGAATTTCGAATAGGGTCCTACAGAGCATGTGTCCGGTGTTTCTTACTGAACATGCGCGTGAAAGCTAACAACGGATGCGCGTTGAACCTATTACATCGCAAGCTGGTTGTGAGTCTGACAGCGTATATGCGTGGTACTTCTGACAGACCATGCGCTGTGATACTTTTAATAGAGAGTACCCGTGGTAGTAAACAGCGAATCTTACACCGCGGCAGGCTCATTAATTGGGACTTAAGAAATATTACAATAAAATTCAAAATAATCGTTGCGTTGTTTTCACAGTCACATAGCGCTTCATGGTAACACAGCACTTCATATAATGTGGTTTCAGTCGGTTTGTAAGTTCTTTTAACTGGGAATACATGGACAACATTTTTTACAGTTATCACAAGACTTTCTCGTGATATTAGAAACTTTATTTTTTCACAAGGAGAACTATATAGCTCTAAATAATGAAGCAAATCGTTCGAAATTTAATATGCTGAATTTTCTAGAAATCAACAAAAATTCTCTTGATCTTCAGCGATATCTATTCTTCAGCGGTCTAATTTGCGTTATTGTTTTCTAAAAATAACGAAATTTGTTAATCTGCAATGTCATGCGTTGGACACATCACATTTTATATTATTTAAAGTCGAATGTCATCATTTAATGGCGTTAACGTGTTTTGTTCGTGCTTGAGATACTTTACATTTTTTTGTTTAAAGCGGAAACATAAAAGAAAGAAGTTAAATCCCTCTAAAAAAAGATCCATTATTTTGACAAGCATTTAGACCAAAATTCACTAAAAAATGGCGATTTATCAGCTTTTCTACTTCAATGCAGCTTGCGCATATTAATCGAAAAATGAATGGGAAGGGGTTCGGGCAGTCAAAATCCTAAAGCCTGGCCTGATATCTCGAGAACGATTCATGCTAGCGTTCTAAAATTTGTGTCAATCGTTATCTAATGAAAAATTACATAAGTAATGATTATTTACGTAACTTTGTTAAATGTTTTAATTTTTTGATGATTTTTTTTTAAAATTTCGATTCAAAATTTAGGTGGGTTCTGAACATTCGATTGTGTAGAAAGTCCAGACCACATGACCAACCCGAAGGCTTATGGTAGCTGTTTGTGTGGCCGGACATTCGATTGTGTGTAAAAACATTAGGCTTCCAGTATTCATTGATTGAGATTTTTGCACCAAATTTTGTTCAAATCGCTTCATTCGTTTGCGAGATATCGTCTCCACAGTCTCACTGACACACACACATAGACATCACCTCAAAACGTCTGATTCCTCTTCAGGGATGCTTGAAACGTGCTCTTCCATCGAAAACTCAAATTCGACCCCGCAACAATACTTTTTTATGCATTTTATTATGTATATAAGGAAAGTAATAATAATATTGTTAAACTTTTCCGTAATACATTAAAAAATTGTAAATGAATTTTTGGGCATTAAATATCTATAACAGGAGTTATGAGGCTTTTACATAGAGCAAGAATTAAGCAAATAATGTTAGGTAAAACACCATTCTCTAAATTGGAGCTCATATCGCAATAAATACAATATTTAAGTACTATAGATTGGTATATAGATTGAAGTTTTTGCATACTTTATGTTATTCCCAAAACATGATCACTAAAATGTCATAAAAATTACTATATTTATCTATTTCAGTTTTATTATTTACAAATATGGGACTTTGGATGTGATGTGCTTATATGAGGCGCAACACCTGCCCCTGTTTACTACCCCATTTCAAACATTGAGAACAAGATCGTCTAACAGCTTCTATAATGGAAAATTAATCTTCCATAAAAGTACCTCGTTAATAACAGCATAAAATATAGATAAAAAGCATCCATCGACTTCAGAAGCAAAAAGCAGCATCCTTCTTCAAGATATACGGACAGAGCAACCGCACCAGCAAAGGCATGAACGCGTCTATCAGTTTAGAAGTTTATCACACAGATGGACACATTCTTCCTTTGCTGGTGCAGTTGCTATCTGTCTACCCTGACGAAGAGATTATTTTTGCATTTGAAACTGGTTGTTAAATTTTATCAACTTTTAATAGTGTTTATGTCAGAAACCGGGCTGAAGAGAATTGATTATTGAATTTTTCTTAAAGTCGGCATATCAGAGCATGAGTTCCTATAGTAGTGTGGATTTTAAGAGTTCAACATTTTTTAATGTCAATTTTCGCTAGTTGTAGTTATTTTTGCTTTCCTTACATACATATAATATATAAGGAAAGTATTTATGACGGGGTCGAAAATTCGAATTCGAGTTTTCGCCGGGAGAGCACGTTTCAAGCATCCCTGAACACGAATTAGACGTTTTTGAGGTGATGTCTGTGCGTGTATGTGAAAGTATGTGTGTGTGTGTCTGTGAAAGTAGTATGTGTGTGTGTATGTATGTGTATATGTGTGTGAAAGTATGTGTGTGTGTGTCAGTGAGTCTGTGGAGACGATAACTGACGAACGAATGGACCGATTCGAACGAAATTTGGTACAAAAATCACAATCCATGAATACTGGAAGCCTATTGCTTTTATATGCAATCGCATATTCAACCCCCACCCCCCTAAATTTTTGAGTGAAATTTTGAAAAAATCCTCAAAAAATCAAAACCTTTAATAAAGTTACGAAAATAGTTATTTCTTATGGAATTTTTCATTAGAAAACGATTAAAATGAATTTTAGAATTCTAGCATGACCCGTTCCCGAGATATTGTGCATTTTTCAAAAAAAATTATCAAAAAATCATATAAAATTAAAAAATATATTACCTATTATTGAAATATGTTCACTTCTAATATGTAATATCATGCGATAAATTGGGTGACATCATTCTCGCGGATGTAGCTAGTTCCATTCATGAAAAAATATACTTTAGGTATTACTTTTGTATTTGGACGCCAATAGTCAGTTATTTGTTACAAGAATAACTTATTTCTCCATCCATAACGCTTGGCGAGATTTAGCGTTAATTTGGCACCATTTAAAATGTCGCCAACTTGGCGACATTTTAAATGGTGCCAAATTAACGAAAATATCGCCAAATTGATAAAAATGACGACTGGATGATGAAGTCATTATTGAAGTATTTTAATATATGAACTATATCGCTTCTTGAGGATGCTATCAATATTGATGATTGTTTAGAGTTGCGCGGAGTATAAGTTATTTGAGTATTTTGAAATAGTTTTACATGTTGTCATCCTGAAAATCGCCCAATGTACAATTCAACGATAAAAACCCTGCACCGTGGAACTTATTTATACTCGTACATTATTTTTTTATTGCAAAACTAGTAAATCCATTGCATTATATAAGGAAAGTCATGTGCTGCCCACATCAGATTTTTTATATAATATTGGGATGAAACTTTTAATAAGAGTTTTTACTTCAAAAATATCTCAGTTCAAATCACACGTTTTGAAAGAAACTAAATTCTACTACAATAGTTTAATGACTTCTAGTGATGTTACGGTGATAGCGGTAAAAAGTTATAATATTAATATCTCGTGATCGACATGGGAACAACACATACCGAGTTACTTTCCTTATATACAGTAATGTATAAGGAAAGTATTGTGACGGGGGTCGAAAATTCGAATTCGAGTTTTCGACGGGAGAGCACGTTTCAAGCATCCCTGATCACGAATCGAACATTTTTGAAGTGATGTCTGTGTGTGTGTGTGTGTGTCAGTGAGCCTTTGGAGACGATAATTGACGAACGAAAGGACCGATTCGAACGAAATTTGGTATACTGGACAATTCGTGAATACTGGAAGCCTATTGTTTTTATACGCAATTGAATATTCAGAACCCCCCCAAATTTTCGAGTGAAATTTTGAAAAAAATCATCAAAAAATCAAAACCTCTGATAAAGTTACGAAAATAGACTTTTCTTATGTAATTTTTCATTAGAAAACGATTGACATAAATTTTAGAACGTTAGCATGAACCGTTCTCGAAATATTGCACATTTAAAAAAAAATTATCACAAAATCATATAAAATAAAAAAAAATATTTCCTATTGAGAAACATGTTCATTTTTCATATGTAATATAATGCGATAAATTGGGTGACAACATTCTCGTGAATCTAGCTCGTTCCATTTATGAAAAAAGATACTTTGAGTAATACTTTTGTATTTGAACGCCATTAGTCATTTATCTGCTGTAAGAATAACTTATTTCTCCGTCCATAACGCTTGGCGATATTTTGGCGACGAATTGGGCGGAATGTTGCCAACTTGGCGACTTTTTAAATGTTGCTAAATTAACGAAAAACTCGCCAAATGGATAAAAATGACACTAAATCAATGAAAATGACGACTCATTGACGAAAATTCAATATCTTGGAAATAATATAAATACCTACTATGAGAATAATCTATTTTTACTTTCCTTATATACATAATGTATAAGGAAAGTATTGTGACGGGGTCGAAAATTCGAATTCGAGTTTTCGACGGGAGAGCACGTTTCAAGCATCCCTGATCACGAATCAAACATTTTTGAAGTGATGTCTGTGTGTGTGTGTGTGTGTGTGTGTGTGTGTGTGTGTGTGTGTGTGTGAAAGTATGTGTGTGTGTGTGTGCGTGTGTCAGTGAGTCTGTGGAGACGATAACTGACGAACGAATGGACCGATTCGAACCAAATTTGGTACAAAAATCACAATCCGTAAACACTGGAAGCCTATTGTTTTTATACGTAATCGAATGGTCAGAACCCCCCTAAATTTTCGAATGAAATTTTGAAAAAATCGTCAAAAAATCAAAACCGCTAATAAAGTTACGCAAATAGACATTTCTTATGTAATTTTTCATTAGAAAACGATTGGCATAAATTTTAGAACGCTAACATGAACCGTTCTCGAGATATTGTACATTTTTCAAAAAAATTATGAAAAAGTCACATAAAAAAAAATTCCTATTGAGAAACATGTTCACTTTTCATATGTAATACCATGCGATAAATTGGGTGACATGCAATGTTAAGCTCAATGACAAGAGCCTTATATTTCGACTGTCTTGTGGGGAAAGAGATAATATGCACAAACATTTTAACAGTCCACTTACTTAAAAAAATTATAATTAATGATCGGATGGCTTCGGGAAATTGCCTTTTGCTTAGGAGCAGTCTGTAATATTTTAAAGAGCTTCTGTTGAGTTAAAAACATCTGATTTTACGTAATTTTTTTTTATAACGCAACTAAATATCGGGAATGTTTTAAACTTACGAACAGTATATAATTTTCAAACATTGACGCAAATTCGTTAATTGCATGGATTCCGTTCAAAGTTTGTTTGAAATAGAATTTTTCGGTCTTTCCGATGGTATTAGAATTGAAACTCTGTGAAACACTATTTTACTAAGGAGCCGATTTGTACTTTGAGAAATCTCTTTGAATTTGTATGAATATCGATCATCGAACTAAATCGTGCTAAAAAATAAAATAACTAAAAATATAATTCGAATTAATAAAATAAATAAATAACGTCGAGGTGCATCTTCGCGGCCGTACGTTGCTTATATTTCCCGCTACACATGTAGCGGGAAATCTGTGTAGTCTAGCCATATTCTTTGGTCTAGCTAGACTACACACAGAGCCCCCACAAAAGGGGGGGGGGGGGTCAGTTGGGACCACGGTACTGCGAATGTGAGAAGTTCAGCGACCGCGCGTCGCAGAGCTACGAAATTTGGTAATCGGAGGCCCGGAGGGGGGGGGGGGGAGGTAACACGCAAAAACCGATTTTTTAAATTTGAATTATTTTTTTTTGTAATTTAATGTTTTATGCGATTTCGACAGTTTTTTCACCTTTTTTCTCCACCATCCAGACGTCGTAGAAAAAAACAAATCACATGATCGGAAAGAGCAGACAATTGCAAGTAAAAATATATCAATTTCAAATCTCAGGAAAAATTTCTAATATTTTTTAAAGATTTTAAAACAAAAGTCACTTACGACTCAAAACGAGCTTTCGTTCTTAAATTCTCGCATCAGGAAAAGTTCCGAGAATTTCGACTATTAATTTACATTTTTAGGAAGCCCAAACATCAGGCATTCTTACAAGCCCAATCTGGTCAAGAAATAATTAAAAATAGCCGCAGGATCGGAATTTTAAAAAAGTAATGATTTTAAATTTCTCGGAGAATTCTCAGTGAAGTTCCGAATCTTCTCCCAGATGCTCGCGCAGCCGGGGATGTCACGCCGTTTCCATGGAGATTGTGAATCGGATCGGGTTATTACTTTCCTTATATACATAATGTATAAGGAAAGTATTGTGACGGGGTCGAAAATTCGAATTCGAGTTTTCGACGGGAGAGCACGTTTCAAGCATCCCTGACTACGAATCAAACATTTTTGAGGTGATGTCTGTGTGTGTGTGTGTGTGTGTGTGTGTGAAAGTATGTGTGTGTGTGTGTGTGTCAGTGAGTTTGTGGAGACGATAACTGACGAACGAATGGACCGATTCGAACCAAATTTGGTACAAAAATCACAATCCGTAAACACTGGAAGCCTATTGTTTTTATACGTAATCGAATGGTCAGAACCCCCCTAAATTTTCGAATAAAATTTTGAAAAAATCATCAAAAAATCGAAACCGCTAATAAAGTTAAGCAAATAGACATTTCTTATGTAATTTTTCATTAGAAAGCGATTGACATAAATTTTAGAACGCTAACAGGAACCGTTCTCGAGATATTGCACATTTTTCAAAAAAATTATTAAAAAGTCATATAAAATGAAAAAAAAAAAAAATTCCTATTGAGAAACATGTTCACTTTTCATATGTAATATCATGCGATAAATTGGATGACATCACTCTCGTGGATCTAGCTCGTTCCATTCATGAAAAAAAATACTTTGAGTAATACTTTTGTATTTGAACGCCAATAGTCATTTATCTGCTGTAAGAACAACTTATTTCTTCGTCCATAACGCTTGGCGAAATTTTGGCGACGAATTTGGCGAAATGTCGCCAACTTGGCGACTTTTTGAAATGTTGCCAAATTAACGAAAATCTCGCCAAATGGATAATATTGACGCTAAATCAATGAAAATGACGACTAATTGCCGGAAATTCAATATCTTGGAAAGAAT
This sequence comes from Amaurobius ferox, assembly GCA_951213105.1. NCBI lineage: Eukaryota > Metazoa > Arthropoda > Arachnida > Araneae > Amaurobiidae > Amaurobius > Amaurobius ferox. The sequence goes on along the minus strand of OX578144.1, from coordinate 145,499,976 downwards.
ATTAGTATCTACTATAAGAAAAAACCTATTTTTTTACTGAAAAGTAGTAAATTCATTACATTATATAAGGAAAGTCATGTGTTGCCCACATCAGATTTTTTTTACTGTAGAAGTAGTACATTCATTGCATTATATAAGGGAAGTCATGTGCTGGCCACATCAGATTTTTTTAATTAAACAACATATTATTTACGCATTACACACAATTTGTGCTGGACCGAATTGCACAGAAGGACACATATTTTTAAATTCAATTTTACTTTTCCTGCTATTCATAGTAATGTGAAGGAGTAGTATTGTGATGTGACAAAAAATTCGACCCTCACATTTTGGTGGATCTACATGTTTTGAACATCCCTGAATACGAGTCAATGTTCAAATCGCCTAAAATCGAGTATTTGTGTTTGGGACATGAACTAAACAGCAGCAATATCACAGATAACTATTCTTTCAGTATACATTATTCTTCTTCTTCTGCATTGGATATTTATATTTAGTTAAAACGCTCTCGAAGTTTGAAATTTCACTTTTTTGTCTCTGAACATGCAATAAATATTAACAGTTCTTTTAAAGTTCGTACAAGTGATACATCATAGGAAAGGTAATTATTAGATCTTTCAATTATCTTACATAAGAAATATATCTTTATAAATATATCACTTTCCTTTTTTAATTCGAATTATTTTTTTTTTGAGTTATTTTATGTTTCAGCACGAATTTGAGCGTTATTCACGATTTTCAAACAAATCAGTTCTTTAGCGACCGAAAATATTATCACTGTTTCTATCTTGACACCATCTGAAAGATCGATAAACATTCCGAACCCGTAGGATTATTCCTTCATATTTCTTTTTTTTTAACACTTTACAACATAGTTGAAAAGTGTTTATGACTTTGTTCATTCTGTCTGTCCTTTAGCACGATAACTGCCGTAAAAATGACTTTATCAAAATGAAATTTTAGTATGTTTTTCAGACGGTCTGTGGGACCTATGGGAATATAAATAAATAACATCACCCAATTAGTTTTTTATTGAACCCGGGTTGAAAAAATGAAATACAAAACCCTATGGGAAAACCCTAACCTCAAAAACCCTATGGGACGCAATTTTTCAAACATTTTTTAAGCAAACTTAAAATTCACAAATTACTTCGAAATTTTTAGGAAATATTCACATTATCCCATAAAATATATATAAACAATTTCAGTAAAATATATTAAGTAGTTTTTTAATTAAAAATTATTTAATATAGGGAAAATAACAAATTCAATTAAATTCTGACTTTTGGGATATCCTCCAGAAAGAAAAAAGAGATATATTATATAATAAATATCTTTCCAAGAGTTTAATCTTTTTGTATATGAGAGAGGCTTCACATTTTAAAATAAATTTGGTAGGTAACAATTATTCAAACTTTTTTTTTTATTTTATATAACTCTTCATGATATACTTATTTGATAGCATTTTTAATGCACTTTCCTACGTCATAGAGAGTTAATATTTGGTACACAGCTTAAATTTGTTGAACATTTTATTCTACAAAAACTTGGTGGATCTTTAAATATAGATCATATATTTTTTTCGAAATGGCCTGCAAATAATCCCAGTTCACTTCTATAAATCGTTGTTGTAATATTGTTAAAAATTCTGATGTGGGCAGCACATGTCTTTCCCTGCAGACTCATATTCACGTTCTCTTTATTTCTTCAATAATAATTTGAGTTTATCTGCACAAAATAACAGCCATAAGTATTTTAAATGACATTGAATTTGCATGTTAAACTTAAATTTGGTTCTCATTTGATAGCTGGACTTATTGTCAAAGGTGGCGTAGCGAAAACGCGAAAAAACTAGAATATCTCAAGAACGGCTAGTCCTAGAGTAATGGGGTTAGCCTTATTCTTTTTGTTGTCAAAAATCACGTATAAAATAGGAATTTAATTGATATAATTGCGCACACGTAGTCTTTTATTTTTATATTTAACGATTTTTGCGAGCCATTTCCCAAAAATAGCCCGTTCCTTTTCCCAGAATCATACTAGAATAACCTACAAATGAATTATACACCAAATTTTGTTAAATTTGGTATATAAGTAGTGGTGTTTGATCACTTCTGGAATAATATCTTATACTTTATACCCGTTAACTTCAGATGAGTGTTATATGACCGTATGAGAGTTAACGGGTATAAAGTATAAGATATTATTCCAGAAGGGATCAAACACCACTAAGAATTTATAACCCCTAACCTAATAGGAGATGAAGACCTAGTATATTAATAAATTTTATACTTACTCAGACTGAAGATCTTCTGACGATGTTATTATCAAACAACCGATATCTTCACCCTCTTATACCTCCGATAAAGATACGTCACATCCTCAATGTGGATAAATGTTTTTCTAATCTATTTTTGAAAAGCGGGAGGCAGACTGGCGATATCCTTAGAACGGTTTTTCTCTCTTTTTAAAACTGTTTAAATACTACTACTACCGAATATATATTTTAAAAAGATACTAGATCTCGAGATGTGAGGGTGCTCCTCTCATTTTATTATTATTAATATTTGAACAATGTTTAAACTAAAACATCCGAGTTCGTGTTTGATCGTAGGACCTTCTCAATCGGGAAAAACCTCTCTCGTTCTAAAAATGATTAAAAACAAAATTTATGAGTCTGAAATTCAGAGAATCAAATGGTGTTATTTATATACAGCTCCATGGTTTTTGGATGAACCAAACATTGAATTCATTCGAGGTGTACCAGAAACATTTGAAAATGGAGATTTGATAATCATTGATGACCTGATGCATGATTTGAATGAAAGAATTGCTATCATGTTCACAGCCGCATCACATCATTGTAATATGAGCATTATTTTAATATTACAAAATTTATTTCCGCGAATAAAAGTTATGAGAGATATTAGCTTAAATGCTCATTACATAATATTATTTAAAAATGCTAGAGACACCGGTCAGATTAATTGTTTGGGTCGGCAACTATATCCGCAAAAGACCAAATATTTTCTGGATGCCTATATAAAAGCCACAAGAGAGTTGTACAAATATTTAGTTATCGATTTGCATCCTCAGACAACAGAGGAATATCGTTTACGTGAAAATCTTTTTCCCAGTTCTGAGGGGATCTATTGGATATATCAACCACAATGAAAAATTTGAAAAAGAACTATCATTTTCTGCATGTGTTGGCAAAATCTACACCTTTACAGAAACGTGCATTATTGAAAACGGCGAATCATTCACAAGTGTCAGCAGTGTGTGAAATTTGTTTAAATATTTTAGCCGGAAATCTTCCTATAAATATAACAAGATTGGAAAAGTATAAACATATTATGCGAAAACTTGCAAAGCGGTCACTTGGTGTTCAGAGTAAAAAAAAAATTCTGTTAACGAACCAGGTTGGTGGATTTTTACCGGCGATAGCTCCAATCATATTGTCAGCATTAGCAGGGGTTGTCGGTCGTGTTATAGGGAACAAAATTGTTAAAGAATAAAAACACAGATGATAAGAAATACCCACGATAACATTATAATTGTATATAAATTATATTAAAATTACTGTGATATATTTTGATTAAGTGATAAAAATATTGAAAAAATTGTGGGGGGGTTAATTTTTGTTGATATCATGGCTAGGAAAATGGCTCTCATTCCAGAAGAATTAATGTCTTCCCATCATTCTCAGAGACCTGAATTACGGGTAGAAGATGAAATAACTGCTTTGTTGGAACGTGAAAAGCTGCCTAATGATATGAAAGTAAAACTCTTGGGTCAGCTTGTTATGAGATATCAAAAAATGATGCATATCCCTCCAGACCCTATATCCGTCCGCATCGCAAATGATCAGTTTTCTCAGGTTAACCATCCGATTGAAATACAGGACCGTGTAATAAAACCCAAAGAGGAAAAAGAAGATATGGTTTTGAAAGATATCTTGATATCTGCACCAAAGAAATATGCCAAATTTGTTCCCCTGATTATGGAGAAACTGAAAACTAGACAATATACCTGGAACAATCTTGGTGAAATAACACGTGACAATGTTCCTATAAAAGGATCGAGAATGGTAGATTTTTTTGGATATATCTTTCGAAATACAAAATCACAAATAGAACCAACACATTTTAATGTGTTTTTAAAAGCATTGCGAGAAATCAATATCCCAAATTCATGGATTGAAAATAAGACTGTATTAGAACAAATAAAAAAGAAGGCGTCAAGTGATCGAGACGATGACGACGTATTTTTAAGCGGAGATCGGTATATACCACCTGCAAATGAGAGAATAGTAACTAGGAAAAAGGATCAACGGATCGCTAGAGAACGACAATTATCCAAGATACGAGGATTAAGGAGTCAAGCCGTTTTTCCGACTGCTTCCAGAGAAACTCCATGGAGATCGAGAAGCCAATCACCACGAAAAAAGTGGCTAGAATATTAGAAAAATATTATTACAACATTGAAAATCCTGCATCATTTGGAGGAATATTAAAATTGTCTAAAGCAACTGGAATACCACCCAAAAAAATAAGAAATTGGTTAATAACGCAAGATGTGTATACTCTGCATAAACCAGTGAGATATAAATTTAAACGTCGAAAGGTTTTATCATATGGTATTGGAGAACTCATCCAATGCGACTTGGTGGAAATGATGAAGTTTTCCAAATACAACAAAGGAATCAAATATCTACTTGTTGCAATAGATGTGTTCTCTAAGTATGAGTATGTAATTCCAATTAAAAGAAAAAATGCTGAGTGTTTGGTTGATGGTTTTAAAAAACTATTTAAACAGATGAAAACCCATCCTCATCTTATTCAAACAGACAGGGGTAAAGAGTTCTATAATAAACAGGTACAGCAGTTGTTTCAGAAAAATAATATCCATCATTATTCTTCTCACAGCGAGTATAAAGCTAGTGTGGGCGAACGCTTCAACCGAACGTTAAAATCGAAGTTATATAGAATATTCACATATCGGAATTCCTATAAATATCTAGATGTTTTAAAGGATGTCTTAAAAAGCTACAACACCACCAAACACAATAGTATCGGATTAGCACCCGTTGAAGTTAGACCAGAATTAGAACCGTTAATTTTTCAAAAGCTATATGGTTATAGAATAGAGTCAAAATATAAATTTAATATTGGTGAGCAAGTGAGAATATCGAAAACGAGAAAAGTATTTCAAAGAGGGTATTTACCTAATTGGACTGATGAGATCTTCATTGTGCATAAACAGTATCCCACAACTCCTCCTACCTATGTCTTAAAAGATTTGAAAGATATGATTTTAAAAGGAAGGTTCTATGAAGAGGAAATTCAAACAGTTGTGAAAACCACACATGATTTTTGGAGAGTGGAAAAAATTTTGAAAACGAAAGGAACAGGTGAAAATAGAGAGTTTTACATAAAGTGGAAAGGATTTGACAATCGCTTCAACTCTTGGGTCAAAGCATCATGGATGAAATCCTAACAGACTTCTATGTGACATTACTCAGCAATTCTAGCATGGGTTACTTTCCTCAAAACACGCAGGCATCATATAGAACAAAATTATCATCGGCGTTAGTGTTATCAGGTCGATGGGAGGTAGGATTATCAGAAATTTTCATACCAAGAAACTGGTTTAATATAGCAGGCCATAACAATAGTTATAAAATTGAAATGATAAAAGAAGAAAATTTACCGTCTAACATAATGCAATATGACATAGAATTACCTCATGAGATAGGAGCAAATATCAATGATTTTTGGGTGAACATCAATCGCGAAATTGAAAAAATCGTGAATATTCAACCAAGTATACGATTCGCAACGGATGAAATCAATACAAATATTAGCGTTGAAATATCTAAGGGGTTTGAAATATTGATAGGAAAAATTAACGGATCGAAATTATTGTATATGTTGCATTTACCGGAGGAAGATATTGTTATAACAAAATCAAGTGTGTTTAAGTTTAGACGATCGACACAATCTCTTAATGGTCAATCATTTGCAATTATTAACAGAAATCCCAAACATATATCGACACATATTATCCCATTAACTCGTATAAAAAATAATAATAATAATAATAACGATAAATTTGATGAGAGGGTTTTTAATATAATAAATGACAATATAGCAATATTAGAACTACAAAATTATTTAAAATTTATTTATGAACCTATAAGAAATGAACTGGAAATTGTGGTATCTGATTATGCTGAATTATGTATGACAAAAGAGTTTGCTAGATCGTTTTTACAAAAAATAAATTTAAGAGAGGATACCGTAGTAAAAGGAACAGCAAAATATGTTGTAAACCCTCTAATTGATACAATAGCAGGAGAGTTAATCAAATTAGAAATTAAAGAATATTATAAAACAAAAGCACATATCACACATTCAGAATATTTAACTTTAAACGAAGGGATGTACAAGAATGCTGATCATTTGTTTCAAGAATTTAAATATGTGAAACTCAGACAATTACCAAATTTAAAAGTACATTTGCACATACCGCCAAAATGTGAAATGATGTTTGACAAAGGATTAGCAGATCTATTGGGTTTTACTAGAAATATCAGTTTTAAAACCGGTGATTATGTCAGTGATTATCCTATAGAATTAGATGGTGGAATAACCGAAATATTTGTGTATACTGATCTAATAGCTCCACACCATGTAGGTGATTCATTTTCACCAGTCCTTCGTGCTATTCCTTGTGTAAACGAGAAAGGAGATCAGATTGTGAATCACTATGATGTACCTGTTTATTTTCCCGTGCGCAAAAATTTTGTTGAAACTATTGAAATAGAACTTAAAACAAGTTCGGGCAACAACATTGTATTTATGGGAGGGAAAACTTTTGTGATGCTTTCCTTCAGACGCAAAAAGCTATAAATTCATCGTCATAAATTTTGGTTCATCATTCTGTATGTAACCATGCACTTAAACACCAAAGATTGTGAAGCGTATTATTGCAATCAAGTGGGAGGTGGAGGACCTTATTTTCAGGGTATCCCGCACCAACGAGGTTATGGATTTTTCGGTGATTTGGGTCGATACCTCACACCGTTGGCTATTAAAGCCTCACGATATTTAGGAGGACGATTATTAGATACTGGAAAAAATGTCTTAGCAGATGTGGCGTCTGGAAGCTCGTTTAGAGATGCAACCCGCAATAGATTTGGTGAAACTTCTACAAAAATTAAAAAGGATATTTTTAATAAATTACAACAACATGGTCGAGGAAAAAAAGGGGGTATAAAAAGAAAATACAGCGGAAAATCATCACACTCAACAACAAAACGTTGTAAAACACAACGCGATATTTTTTCATGATGGATACCAACAACGTTATATGTCTCAAAAGCGAACTAGATTTGTTCAATAATGTTGCAATTCAACTAGGGATTGATTCGTCTACGTTTTTAGAAATACATCCAGTGGCTTCCCTAACAGATACAACACCTCTAGAGTTTTATATTAGCGGAAATGGAGAACACTATTTGGATTTATCTCACACAATTTTACATCTCCAAGTAAAAGTTATAAAGAAAAACGGATCGAATCTGGTTGATGCAGATGATGTTGCTCCTATTAATTATTTTTTAAATACTATGTTTTCAGAATGTGCTGTGTTTCTAAATGATAAACAAATAGCTTCACAAGCAAATTATGGTTATCGTGCTTTGTTAGAAAGTTTGCTGTTTTCATCAAAATCATCACAAGAGACTATGTATAGAGCTGGTTTGTTTCATAAGGATACCTCTTCGAAACATGATGATGTGAAGAAAAGCGGAGCAAACGAAGGATATAAGAACAGACAATTAGCATGCGAAAAAAGCAATGTTATGGATCTTATAGGAACGTTGCATTTCGATTTAGCAACACAACCGAAATTATTAATAAACGGTGTTAATGTCCGCATAAAATTGCAACGAAACAAAGACATATTTTCTTTAATGTCTGAAAATGATTCATTTAAAGTTGTAATTCAGTCAGCGAGTCTGTATGTAAGAAAAGTCTGTGTTGCTTCATCTATCATGCTAGCTCATGAAAAAGCGTTGGAAAAAGGGGTAGTGAAATTAGCTATCCGACGAATTGAAGTAAAAGCTTTTGCATTATCAAGTGGTTTACAATCATCCACAATAGCTAATGCTTTCATTGGCCAGTTACCCACACGGTTAATTCTAGGATTTGTATCCAATGATAGTTATAACGGAAACATAAAAAAAAAACCCTTCAATTTCTTGCATTATAACTTAAATTATTTGACAGTCTTAAATGGTGGTTTGATGATACCAGCAAAACCATTTCAACCTAATTTTAATAATAATACCTATGCAAGGTGTTATCTAAGTTTGTTTACGGATTTAAATCGATATCATAATTCTCAAAACATAAATATTAATTATTTGGAATATAAAGACGGTTATACGCTATATTGTGTGGATTTGACTCCTGATCTCGCTGCAAATGACACACATACCAGTGTCAATAAAACCGGAAATATTGCTCTAGATATGAAATTTGCAACACCCCTTCCTGAAACTGTTACGTTGATTGTTTTTGCAGAATATCGCAATACTATCGAACTAGATAAATCAAGAAGCGTGTTCACCGATTATTAAACAGCTGTTATTATATATAAAAAAAAAAACATTTTTCGCACGTAACGCAATACAAAAATGAACACAATTTCACTGTGTAGATTGGCATGTAGTGATTACAGGTTAAAGAATGGATTTGCAGGGGTTTATGCATCTGATAGTTTACCACATGGAAAAACTCATTTTAAATCATTTATTGTAAACTTAGATCCAAGAACATTATCAGGTAGTCATTAGATTGGTATATATTTTCATAATAATATAGCATACTACTTTGATAGTTATGGAATACCTCCACGAAATAAACACATGGTTTCTTTTATGAAAAAAAATTCTAACGTTATTAAATACAACCATATATGTTTTCAAGATGATCGGACAACAACTTGCGGGTTGTTTTGTTTATACTTCCTTTTTCAAAGTTCACGTCAATTACAAATGTATCATCTGCATATTAGACACAGAGACAAAAACGAAAAGTTTGTCAAGATGTTTGTGAAAAATAATTTTTTCCTATCAACATGTTGTCACACCTTCCATGCAAAGGAACAGACCTGTGTACCACTTTTAAACATGATATCTAGATAATCACATCAATTACTTCACTAGATCTACAATGGAGCGGTATGGATTCTTGCTCTCTGATTCAGAACTAGGAAATTTTATATATGTGCATCCATCACTTTTCAAAAATTTATATAACTGTATGCAATCAGCAATAGAATGGAAATCTAGCGAACAACGATTTTATTTCAAAATCTTAAATAACTGTGATATAATAAATTGCATTCATAAAAGACAGCATGATAAGAAATTTGGATATGTATTTCTATGTGAAGATTGTTTAACTAACCAGTATTTAATATGTTCATGGTCACAAAACTTTTATAATGATCTGTTGGAGTGTGTTGCTGGTGAAAAGAATCGACATATCGATGGAATTGATGTAACTGATTTCAGAAATAATAAGAAAAAAATTGGATATTTTTTTATATTGAATAATGATGAACTTGTTGCTGAATTACATGCATACACCAATATACCATAATATTTTGTCTTCTATCAATAGTTTGGAAACATGTTTAGAAACAATATTGATGTAATTTCACACATCCTACGCGATGTGATATGTTTTTCTCTGTAATATTGTGTTTATTAAAATAATAAATATATTTTAACATATGTATGTTTCATTTTTTAAAATCTATATAATTTCACATACTAACAACACACAATATATATATATATATATATATATATATATATATATATATATATATATATATAAAACAACTTTAATCAACTATTAATTATTTTGTTTAAAAATAAACCAGAACAGACAACGATGTTAAGAAATGGTAAAAACGATATTATTAGTAATTATATATATATATATATATATATATATATATATATATATATATATTGTGGAAATATAGAGCCTTCTTAAAGAAACACTTCCAAGAAAGGAGAATATTATTGAAAAAGGATGTTTTCACTGCAAGTTCTTCAGAAGTTTATTATTAGTATGAGAGAAAGTATATAACCTCAGTGCTAGAGATCAGTTCTAACATACAACATGGTTGTATTAGAAAAAGTGGTGTTCATCTCATCAGGAATATCCCTAATTTTCGGAGGGATTTTCATCATTTACTCGGTTGCTATAGAGTAAAATATCGGTAAGTTAATTTTTTATTTTTACAATCAGTTCAAAAGTTTAATAGAGAGAGAGAAGAAGATCTTGATCAGATAAAGGTAAGATGAAAGTTGTAGGGTCATAAGGCAGAATAGGAGATGAAGTTCTCGCACCGGTACCTCAAGTGGTTAGACTCTCGTCTGGTTAGTCAAAGATCTATGGTTCAATTCCGGTTGGATGTATGAAGGTTAAAACTTTAAATTATCTGTTATTGGATTATGCTGTGAATTTTTTTATTTTTACAATCACTTCAAAAGTTTGAGAGAGAGAGAGAGGAAGATCTCGATCAGATAAAGGTAAGATGATAGTTGTGACTATAAAGCAGAATAGGAGATGAAGTTCTCACACCACTACCTCAAGTGGTTAGAGCGTTGTCTGGCTAGTCGGAGATCCCTGGTTCGATTCCCGGTTGGGGAAGTGACTCCTTTACATAACAGTCTAATTGTTCTTTTTATCAAATTGCATGTTTAACAAAGATGTATCAAATCCTATAATATAGATATATGAAGATTAAAATTTTAAATTATCTTTTATTGGATTATGTTGTGAATGGAAAAATTTATAATGAAAGATTATTTATATTTTATATTTGCAGGAATAGGAATAGGACAATATTAAAAAACTAAAGAAAATCGGTAAGTGGAAATCAGATTGTTAAGATTTGAAATACAATCTCTTCTTTAACTTTAGAAAAAAAACCGCTAAATGGTTTTTTTTTCATTATGCCTTGTTTTTTTTTTCTTGTGTTTCTATTGTGAGAAATATGTTGGTTTTCATTGTAAACAAACTTACCTCTGATTTTCACTTACAGGTAGTTATTTGTTAATATTGAATGATAAGGAACACGAAAAAAAAAATGAATTCATTTACAAGTAAGTATCCTAAAACTAGTAATCATAATGTTTACATGTGAACGTAAAAATAATTTTCTGATAGTTTCCAGCTTCTTTTTTAGATTTTGATCATATTATTGACGAAGAACATGAAAAAACATTGAAGAGAAAAAGAAACGATGGTATCTTCAAGAAAGAAAAGAACCCGAGAAAGAATTTACCTGAACCATCTGACTGTTATAATGAGACAGATTCTGTTTTATCAAACGGTATAATAACATTGTATTTTTATTTTTTCCAAGATTTAAAAGACAATTCATGTAGAATTAAAAAAATTATTTCATTATTTTTCAAATTATCTACTATTTTTTAGATGTCACTGGAACACAACAAGCACCAATAAAGGAAATGAAAATAAAGAAAAGGAAACACTCAGTAAAAGAATTCGAAATTGCAGCTTCAATTTCAAGTCATCCATCTCATGATCCAGAACCTCAACCTGCATCCAAATATGATGTGGTGTTGACTCACGATAGCGAAGGTAAAAAATTGATTCCTGATTATTCCGTTTACTTAGGTAACGGTCTCAGTATTCAAATAAAAGAATTCAGGAAATCCAATTACATATGTCTAACCCGCGAATATGAAAGTGTTGTGAAAAATCGGTTTAATATTCCTATAACTGCATTAGACAATCTTATAAAAGGAATGCAATTTATTATTTCATTTATAAAATCTTGTGATAAATAACCTTATTATTCCTGTTATTTCTCATCTTTTGATTTATATGTTTTATTTGAAGGAATACTCATTTCAGAATTATGTTCAAACATTTCGTACCGATTTGGAAAATTATTCTGATCCATTAACTGCGTTAATAGATAATAAAAATGAAATTTTTAACTTATTAAATAATAGCGTATCTTTAAGAATACGTTTTATTATATGTGAATGTGTTGAATTCATTAAATATGAAAATATAGAAAAAAATGAATATATAAAACAAGAATTTTATTTTTCATCATTTTGCGAAAGATTATTATCTCAATATCAAATAGATGAAAAAATAGATAACGCTATCAAAAAAATAATATCTTCAATTGAAAACTTTTTACGATTAGGTAGTGGGTGGATCATTAATGATATTAAATATATTGAGGTGCATTTAGGGTTATATAGTGAACCAAACGGAGGGTGTGGGTTTGTAATACTACCAAAAATATTGAAAGCTAAAAAATGTGTCATCCATGTTAAAAATTCTGATCTAGAGTGTTTTTTATATTCTGTTTTAGCTGGAATATTTCCTATGATAAATAATAAATCCAACCCTACTTCATTTAAAAAATATTTAAAATATTTAGATTTCAATTTTCTTAATTACCCTGTTAAAATAACTCAAATACCCGAATTTGAAAGAAAGAATAATCTTAAAATTAACGTCTATGGGTATGAAAATAATCTATTCCCGATATATATTAGTAAAATTAAAAATAAGAAAGAAATAGATTTGATGTTATATAAAAATCATTATTTTTTTATTTCTAATTTCAACAGATTGTTATGCGTGAAAAATGGATTACATTTTCATTGTAAAAATTGCCTTTCATCATTTCAAAGAAAAGATACTTTAAACACCCATCAATTATTTTGCTTAGAGAACAAACCCGAACGCATAAGAATGCCAAAAGACGGTGAAAACTTTATGAGATTTAAATCATTTCAAAAATTATTGAAAACAAATTTTGTGATTTATGCAGATTTTGAAAGTTTGATCATACCTCTCGAAACAGTATTCCCTTCACAAAAACAAAGTTATACAGTTAAAACTCAAGTCCATGAACCTATCTGCTATGCATTGTTTATTATAACTGATGATAAAAAAATTGTTTATCATAAATATTATAGAGGTGGTGATTGTGTGGAAAATTTTCTTACAACTTTGCAAAAAATAGAGAATACTTTATCTAAGTATCTGCAAAGAAATGTTCCAATGATCGATTCTGATTTTCCAAAAAGTTCGAAATGTTATATTTGCGGTAAACAGTTTAAAACAGGAGATATAATTTCTAGAGACCATAACCATATAACGGGACGATTTAACGGATTATGTCACTCCTCCCCATGCAATTTAAATTTACAAATATCGCCTTTTATACCTGTTGTTATTCATAATTTAACTGGATATGATTCTCATTTGATTTTTAAAAAAATTTCAAACAGATTTGCCAAAAATATTCGTGTTATACCAATAAACAATGAAAAATTTACTACCTTCACAATTGACCGATTAAAATTTTTAGATAGTTATAATTTTTTAAGTTCACCTCTATCAAAGCTGGTTGATACTTTAAATATATCAGATTATAATTTCCCTATTTTTAATGAATTCTTCCCCTCAAAAAAGAAATATCAGTTATTAAGAAGAAAAGGTGTTTTTCCTTATTCATATTTAAATAGTGAAATAAAATTAAATGGTGTTGAACTCCCCTCTAAAAAATGTTTTTTCAATGATCTCACAAACGAGCACATAACTGATGAAGAATATATGTTTGCGAAAAAAATTTGGAAAAAATTTAAATGTAAAACTTTTGAAGATTATCTTAAATTATATTTATTTTGTGATTGTATACTATTAGCAGAAGTGTTTGAAAGTTTTAGAGATATCACTATGAAAATCTATAATTTAGAAGCATTGGAATTCATATCAGCAGCCGATTTAACTTGGAGTGCAGGACTTAAAATGACAGATTGCACCCTTGAACTCATTAAAGACGTAGATATGTACCTGTTACTTGAACATGGAATACGAGGAGAGGTGTGTATGGTTGGTAAAAGATTCAGCGAAGCAAATAATATTTATATTCCAAAAACATATAACCCTGATTTAGAAGAAAAATACATAATATCTTTAGATGTGACTAACCTTTACGGATATGTTATGTCGAGTTATTTACCAATAGGGAATTTTAAATGGTTGAGTTCTAAGGAAATAGAACAATTTAATATATTTAAAGTTACACCCGATTCAGATATCGGATATATATTAGAAGTAGACTTATCCTATCCAGAATCCTTACACGATGAACATGAATCTTTTCCTTTGGCAGCGGAACACGTTGAAGTTACTTATGATGATTTATCACCATATCAAAAACATTTATTACATCAGTTTAATTTAAAGTTTAATAAAACAAAAAAGCTTATTCCAAATTTAAACGATAAAAAAAGTTATGTAGTTCATTATTTAAACTTACAATTTTATTTAAAACAGGGAATGATTTTAAAACAAATTCATAGAATAGTTTCCTTTCGCCAAACACCATGGTTGAAACCCTATATCGAATTGAATAATAACGAACGCAAGAAGGCGAAAGGAAACTTTTTTAAAAATTTTTTCAAATTAATGAATAACGCATTTTTTGGTCGTACGTTATTAAATGTTAGAAAACTTAGAAACGTTTCAATCGGTATTACCGAAAAAGAATGCAAAAAACACTTACAAAGGTCGTGTTTAGATTATTTTCAACCGATTAACGAACATTGTGTTTTATTTAAAAAAAAACGTAGTACTTTATGTTTAAATAAACCGATTTATATTGGATTTACTGTATTGGAATTAAGCAAACTTCACATGCATCGAATTTACTATGAAGTTTTTAAAAAATATTACAATGATAAAGTCACATTATTATATACAGACACTGATAGTCTGTGTTTAGAAATAAAAACTCATGATATTTATGAAGATATGGCAACAGAACTCCCTAATATCTTCGATTTTTCGAATTATGAACAAGATCATTTCTTGTATAATACTGCGAACTATATGCGGTTAGGGTTTTTAAAAGATGAAACAAGAGGTTTAGCGATTAAAGAGTTTTGTGGTTTGAAACCAAAAATGTATTCATATATTTTTGGAACGGAATGTAAAAAAACAGCAAAAGGAATAAAAGCTAGTGTTTTGAAAACTCTTCAACATGATAATTTTATCAAAACATTACGAAATGATGATTTATTACGAAATAAACAATCTATGAATTATTAGTAAAAATCATGAGTTGTGTACTGTTAACCTAAATAAAATTTCGTTAAGTAGTTTTTATGATAAGAAATATATATTAGATGATAAAATTACATGTTTGTCTTACGGACATTATATGATAAAAGGTATAAAACAGGAAGAATAATTTTCAATTAAACTACACGGAATTAAAATACTTGATCTCACACTACATGAGAGAAATACACAAATCATGATTTTTAGTTTTAGTGATAATTTTTATAAATAATTTTTTTTATCTTTTTAAACTATTATGAAGAAGTATAAGAGTATGTGAACATTTTCATAAGAGTATGTGACTGTTTCTACTCAGATGAAAGAAGTCAGAATGTGATGAACTCTTCTAGTCAAATGGAATGACTACATTTTGTATGTTATAAATAATGTGTTAACAAAAAATAAATGGTGTTTTTTATTTTATATGGTGTCTAGTGTATATTATTCAAATAATTAAAAGGTTAAAAACTTATCAATTTTAAATGATGTGGTGATAACTTACACGTCGAAATATAAATAGGAAAGGTTGTGCAAATATACATTTCATACCGCCTCCTAAAAGTGTGGGCTTGGTCGACGAGTTCTTTCGTTCTAAAATAATCATTTTCTTTCAGATAACTCGCAGGAAGTTTATGCATACTAACAGGAAATTCGTAATCGTATTTCTTCTGGGGTAAGAATATATCTAAAATTGTATCAAGGTTGTTGAATAGAGTTCGAGTGAAACACGAGATTATTTCTGTATTAACAAAAAACACGACTATTTATAAAATGGAAATACATTTCTCTAGAAAATGAGTTATCAAAATACATTATCGATCTGTATATAAGAATTCACTCTTAGTTACCATTTAATCATCATGAATCGACATGGTCGTACTTGTAGAATAAATTCTTATACTTTATACCCGTTAACTCTCATACGGTCATATAACACTCATCTGAAGTTAACGGGTATAAAGTATAAGATATTATTCCAGAAGTGATCAAACACCACTACTTATATAAATCACTTGTAGGTTATTGAAATATTATACACCAAATTTTGTTGGGTTGCGGTAGCCCATTGGTTAGCGCGCTGGAGTTGCACTCGGCAGGCCCGGGTTCGATCCCAGCCACTGCCGAAACTGCCGCCGTGTTCACGCGGAGTACGATCACGTTAAACATGTGGGTCCGTAAGTCCTTCCGAGAGGTTGGTGGTAGGGGAAGGAGGGTGCAGTCCTTGTGGATGCCTCCTCCACTGGGTTCCGGTCTAAATTGGGTGGCACTTCCCGGCCGTCCAAACAGTTGCCTTACACCTTTCTGGTAGGTCGGACGGTCTGGGTCTCAACAACACCAAATTTTGTTAAATTTGTTCCATTGGTTTTTAGCTAGAGTGGATAAAGGCAATTTCCGCCGGCCATTTCGCAAAGAAGGCAGATTGTTTTATTACGAATCCTACTATAATCTAATGAAGATCAGGATTTCCCACAAAGAACATACCTACCAAATTTTATTAAATTAGGTCCCTTAGTTTTTCAGTTAGAGTGGATGCAATATCCGTATAGACACACAGAAACACAGACAGATACACCCTTATACACACAGAAGGCTTCCTAAAAATAATTTTTTCGTGTTCTAGAGGTCCCAAAACGTGTAGATCCTTCGAAAATTCGAGTTCCGATCTTCGGCACGATTCCAATACTTTGAATACATACACACGCACACATATATATTATCTTTGTATCTGTGTATTATCTGTGTATCTAAATTCCGTGCCTACGCAATTACAATGGTTGTGATTTTAAATGATCCCTCAACTTTTATTATTTCTTCAACGGAGCCTAATTTTAACTTATGCAGAGTGCAAATATCTCAAGCGATTGTAAGGTGAGTTACATAAGAATTGCTGAATTTTTTTCTCACAAAATTATTTAGCTCTGGAGTCTGGAATACAAGTTATATGAGTAGTAGATAAGAAAGGGGCGTTCTGCGCCGATGGCGGTATGTGCGGTATGAGGTAGGGCCGCCATCTTGAATTCCATAATCCTGGACGGAGGTGTAAAAGGGGGGAAAATGAAAAAAAGGTGGGGGTGAAAATTTTCAGAAACTTTTTTTGGGTGGCAACGATGTCGTAGTCTTGTACGAGGGGTTGAGGGGGAAATAAATTTTTTGGAATGAGTTTTTTCTAAGTATGGAAGAAACTTCTTTCGAGGTGGCAACATCGTCGGTGGCGGTATGGAACCATCAGCGCCCCCTAGCGGTGAAAAGTGGAACTATCGGGGGGTTAAACTTCAGATTTTTTTTTCTAAGTATAGGAGAAACTATTTTCGGGGTGGCAACGCTTGGGGTTCTGCGACAGTGGCGGTATGGAGCCATCAGCGCCCCCTAGCGGCAGAAAGGAGAATTAAAATTGGGATTTTTTTTTCTTTTTCTAAATGAATTAAAGGTGTTAATGAGGATAATGAAATAAAGTGATTAAGTATATCAAGGTCTATGTTATTGCATGCTAGAAGCGTGCCAAGGACATGTTAAGGGTATACCAAGGGTGTACCAGGGTCATGTCAATATCCCTCCGCCTTCTAAGAAAAGAGTGCTTGCCCTATTTGAAGGTTAAGGGGTGTACCAAGGTCATGTCAATATCCCTCCGCAATATCGGGGTTACGAAGTGAACTGCGAGAATTTTGTAGGGTGAGATACTTGAAAATATCGTATGACGCAGGGTATGCCAAGAGGATCGAACATACATTTTAAGAATGTGCCGCTTTTTGCGTTTTTTTCACAAAAAGTTTTCAAAACGTTAAAAAAAAAAAAAAAAATGTGTGTTTTTTCAACAAGTTGAAGTTTTGGAGTTGTTGGATTTCTCTATGGGAATTAACATGGGTTTTCACACTTTTGCGAAATTTTTAGAAAAAAAAATGTGGTTTTTTGCAAAAATGCGGCCAAAAATGTGTTTTTTGCAAAACGCGGAATCGGCCGATTTTTTTCAAACTGTCGGATTTCTCTATGGGAATTGACATAGGTTTTCACACTTTTGCAATTTTTTGAAAGAAAATGTGCGTTTTGCAAAAATGCGGCCAAAAAAGCGTGTTTTTAGAGTAGCAGAATCGCGTGAATTGGGTGTATAGGAGGGGTGTGTTTCCCCAACCACTAACTAACAATTAACTAACTTACAATTTCAAGTTACCATTGTATATTTCATTATATTATAGTTAATGTTATTTTAATAATACAAAGCTAATTTAATCTTTCTTACATTTTCACTTCAATGGAATTGTAAATGAAATATTAATACCAAAAAGTTTTATTATACAGCTTTATTAAATTTTCAAAGCCCCTGAGGTATTTCAAACTCTATAATTAAGCAAAATTGTTTACAATTTGTTAATGTCTGGTAGTAAAAAAGGGAATATAAGATGTGCTATATTAGAAAACCTGAACTTCTACAATTTATAGTGCATAGGTTAATGAATGACATTCAACTAGTATTTTATCTTAATTCTAAATCATTTTACAATTTATAACAACAACAAAAAATGAATAAAATAAAATGAAATAAAAATAAATAAACACGTAAGCATATTAAAAGTTAAATTCTGAGTTTCTTTTTAATGATTATCTTATGATATTTCAAGATATAGTATTCAGTAATCATTTTAGTTTCTGCATACTTTATCTGTAAGCACGCATACTTTAGGTGAATGTACTGAAGAATTATTCAAATAAAATGCCTGATTAAGTAATAAATATACAGGGTTCTTTTTCAAACTTTTATTAAAACACTAACTGAATGGAATCCTTTCATCTTTGCTCCTACAGTGAATGAGTCATTATAAATATTTTATTTTAAGGAAATGTACAGCAATATTAAGATTTTAAATCACCCATTTTAATGAACATTATCGAAAATACTTCCAAATTTCATGAATATTATTTGATTTACTGATAAATTATGATTCCTTTACATCGAACAGAGAATTAAAAGGGAAACAAATAGCAAAAGCTTCGATCGCGATCTGGAAGACCTACTCGCAGTGGGCCTACAAGCCAAGACGTCAAAAATTAGTGCTCCGGCCTCTGCTTTCGGAGGTGACGGCAGAGCGTGGTTCTATACCAGGCTATAACTTGAGGCTATATGTTGACTTGGGTTGGGTCGACTGTTTAGAACTGCTCTCGCTGCTATTGTTAACATCTGTGGTGGAGGATAGTTTTTACGGGCTCATAGAATGCTTGTGTTGTTAGATTAAAAAGACACCACTAAATATCATTGTATTCTCAGCTGGGAGAGGCTCTTTTAAAGAAGTTCTTATTAAATTTTAACATGTTTTAAAAAGAATCTTTCATTCATTAGTGTTATGAATCTCGCAAGTTAATTAAAGGATGTTAATTAAATTAATTGATTAAGTATTGAATGCCTATATACCAGGAGCATGTCAAAGACATGTCAAGGGGTATGTCAAAGCGTACCAAGGGTGTACCAAAGGAGTATGCTGAAGGCATACCAAGACCATCGTTCCTACACTATCCCTCCACTATATCGCGGTTACGAAGTGAACTGCGAGAATCTTGTATGATGAAGGGAAATAACATTTCGAGAAATAATATATCTGTACTTACTTGAATTTTACACGTTTGTAATTGTTTTTTAAAAAATGTGGTAATGGGAAAAATTAACATTTTGTTAAAATGTTCCAAAACCGTAAAAAAGTAACAAAAAATGTGGTAATGGGCAAAATTAACATTTTGCGACTTTTTTTTGAAAATGTTAATTTCTCTATGGGAATTAACATGGGTTTTCACACTTTTGTCATTTTTTTTCAAAAAATGTGGTAATGGGAAAAATTAACTTTTTGCACAAAATGTCTCAAAAACGTAAAAAAGTAACAGAAAATGTGGTAATGGGCAAAATTAACATTTTGCGATTTTTTTCAAAATGCCAATTTCTCTATGGGAATTAACATGGGTTTTCGCACTTTTGCAATTTTTTTACAAAAAATGTGCGTTTTTACAAAAATGTCACTAAAAATGTGGTAATGGGCAAAATTAACATTTCGCACAAAATGTTGCAAAAACGTAAAAAAACAACAAAAATGTGTGTTTTTTACAAAAATGTGATAAAAAAGCGAGTTTTCAAAGTAGCAGAATCGCGTGAATCGGGTGTATGGGAGGGGGTGTGTTTCCCCCACCGGTCTTGGATTTCAAAATTTTAAATAAATATTTTTAAATAATCGTGAAAGTTTGCTTATGCCTAAAATACTTGAGTGTTATGAATCCCACAAGTTAATGAAAGGAACTGATTAAGTCTTGGAGTTCAAATAATAGCAGATACCAATGGCTGTATGCATATGTTTTTACAAGTGTACTACTACCATAGGGGGTTTCTTTAAACCAACATGTTTTAATTCGAGCGTTATTCTAAAAGGGAAGAAACGCCTAATATGGTGATACATATGACACATGCGCTCAGCACAAATCGATAGAAAATAAATGGTGAGATAGTTTTTAAAGACGAGACTTTGAAATTTTTTTCGATAAATAAGGTATTTGAGGTTATTTAGCGTGTGAATGAACGATACATGCCAATAAAATGAGGAACTAGGCTAAGTTTACAAGTATAGGACTCTAAAGTTTTGATGTTTTAGGGGTAGAACTTGAATTTATAATTAAACATGATTTATACTAACTACTGCAAAGGGAGAAATGCATAGCGAAAGGGGTTATGTGTGTATATATATATATATATATATAATACATATAACCAACACCCACCGGTGGAATGCAGATCTAAGATATTATTTTTAGGAGAAGACATAAGATTCTTAAGTAAATGGAGTATTTAGAGGCATTTAAAGAGATATAAACATATGATAAGGTAGCATCCATAATACACACAACTAATATAGGACAGCGAAAGGAAAACTTTAGTATTGTTTAGAGACCGAACTTCAAATTTTTAAGTAAATGCAGGTGTTTCGAAATTTTTAATGGGCTATGTGCAATACACATGTCTCCGATCACAGTGGTGGAAAAGTGATACCGGAGCAGTTTTTAAAGATATAACTTTAACTTTTTTCAATTAAGTGAAGAATCTACTAAATATTAGAGGGTGCTAGCACTTACCGAGGGTTTTATGTATAATACACATAAGCAGCATATCACATTAGGAAGGGGATATTAGAAAAATTTTTAAAGATAGGACTTTAGATTTTGGAACTAAATGAGATATCAAGAAACATTTAAAGGGGATGAAAACATCTAATGAGGCGGAATGGGGGTGTACTTACCCAAGATACCCAGCACTGAAATTATTCACTAAGATAAATTTTTTTTAAAGTAAAGACTTTAGAAGTTTCACATAAAAGGCAATTTATACTAGTTTTTAAAGAAATGAAAACGCCCAGCGAGATGACTTAGAATGAATACAACGCCGATATATATAACAGTGAAAAGAAAACTTAAATATCGGTAAAAGACTGCACTTCAAATTTCAAAGTAAATGTACATACCCAGAAACTTTTAATGGACTAGTATAATACACATACTCGATATAACAGTTAAATGATGAACTAAGAATAATTTATAAGTATGTAACTTTAGATTTTTTTAGTTAAATAGGGATTTCAGCTAATTTTTAGAGGGATAGAAAGGTATACTAAAGGGTGTACAACAAATTTTTAGAAGGGACTTACGGAATTTGCTAGCTAAATAGGGATTTCCACTACTTTTTGAAGGGATATAAAGACATACTAAAGGGTATACAACAAATTTTTAGAGGGGAATTTTTTAGCTAAATAGGGATTTCTACTAACTTTTAAGGAATAGAAACACGTACTGAAGAGTATAGAGCGTAATCATGACTAACACCTAGTGCTAAAATGAGGAATTAGAGTAATATTTTGGGGATGGGACTTTAGATTTTTAAGTAAATGTTATGTTTAAAAACTTTTAAAGTAGCGTAAATACCTACTAAGATGACATATGCGATACACATAGCCAATACATAGTTATTAAATAGGGAAAAGCTAAGATAGCTTTTTAGAATAACACCTAAAATTTTTTCTAATTAAGCGCAATATATCAGCACTTAAAGCAGACAAATACGAAGATTCAGACGGCATGTGTGATACACATCGCGGACACATAATAGTTAAATGTTAATTTAAGTAAGTTTTTAAGGATAGAACTCCGAATTTTTTGGATAAATGAGATGTTTAAGAACATTTAAAGAGTCAAAAACACCGAATAAGGTGGTATGAGATGATTTCATCATCATCAGATAACAGCTAAATGGGGATACTACAAATATTTTAAAGGGGAATCCTTAAAATTTCTAAGTAAATAACCTTTAAAGGGGCTAAAAATATGTAGTCAAGTTGTGTAGATAATACAGATCATCGACATTCTAAAACAGACAAGACATGTCTATACAAGATAAAAAAATGTTGTACGTTAATATAAACATACATTATTCTATGTAGCAATGTAATACATACCCCAAGATTTATATAAAGTAATCGTAAATCTATTATACTATTCCCATCAGAAATCAGCTAAAATAATAAAATTACCAAGTCGAATAATATATCTAGATACTAAAACACCAACAAACTACATTAAATTGATAAAAATCTTAACTAAATAAAATAATGAAGCTGTAACATACTATAAAAATACTAAGTTTAATAAAATTATAGAATAAAATCATATTAAAGCAAGTACTTACATGTTCAATCCGACTCAAAAATGCTGCATTGGGCGTACGCCAATGAATAATGACGGATATAATATCTCCAGCTTTACCAACTAAAACCGACATATTCGCAGAACAACTTTAAACGCGTCTTAACAGCACGAAATCCACAGCAGAAATGACAAATTCCATACTTGAACGTCACCGACACCCCCTACACGACAAGGTCACATCAAGGTCATATCATGGTTACTGTTAAACTATGGTATATAAAATAGAATCACATGTTAAAAAATAATGGATTTTAATAAAATGATTAAAGAAAATACCTTTGTGATTATGAATGGTCTATCTATCTATTTTTATCGTGTGTATGTGTGTGTGTGTGTATGTGTGTGTGTGTGTGTGTGTGTGTGTATATGTGTGTAATTATACTTTAAAAAGCTATATATCTGTAGTATCCCAACGGATACTAATATCTGTTCTTCAAACTTAGAAAAACTTTATTTCAGTTGCACTTATTCTAAGTGTAATTAAAAAAAGTTTTTCTAAGTTTGAAGAACAGATATTAGTATCCGTTGGGATACTACAGATATATAGCTTTTTAAGGTATAATTACACACATACACACACACACACACACACATACACACATACACACACACACACACATACACACGATAAAAATAGATAGATAGACCATTCATAATCACAAAGGGATTTTCTTTAATCATTTTATTAAAATCCATTATTTTTTAACATGTGATTCTATTTTATATACCATAGTTTAACAGTAACCATGATATGACCTTGATGTGACCTTGTCGTGTAGGGGGTGTCGGTGACGTTCAAGTATGGAATTTGTCATTTCTGCTGTGGATTTCGTGCTGTTAAGACGCGTTTAAAGTTTGTAACACAATATTTGTATTACATGTTTCCACCCAATTACGGATGCCAACCTAGCCATTTTGCAATTCCAATTGCGGATGCCAACCTAGCTAATGAGCTATTTAAATGCTGCAGAGGGAGCCAATGGCAATACAAACATAAATAAGCAGCGCATCCCCTTCTTCACTTCAACGAATCAACAACGACACTACAATGTGAAAAGAAAAAGGTTTGAGAGAATGTTCTAGAACTTTCCACGGATGCAATTTCGACAGCGTCCTAGACGTACCTGAGGTTTTTTAGTCGACTTAAAACTTTCGAACGAGTCAGGATCATGTTTTCTTGGGTTGTGAAAAGTGTCTATAGAATGTGAGCAACAAAATGGTAGCGAGTGCAGTTAGATGTGTAACGGTGTTCCTACATCATTGAAATAGCACGAATATGCACGTAACACAAAGAGAAAAGGTAACCAACTTTCAATTGTCACTATTAGCACGGAAGGCACACCTTTAACAATTATTAAATTAATTGACTACCAGTTCGTATGAGTAGACCATATGAACGAGTTCGTAATATTGAACTATAAGAACTATTCTTTATCGATTGTTTAAAGGAAACTGTTTTTAAGAAATTTAAGTCAAAGTTATTATGTGTGTAAATATATATATATATATTAATGTAATATTGTTAGTATTATGTGTCTTTTAATAATTGATTTAATTATAGCATAGTTACTCCAGATACAATAGATATCTATTAAGTAAAATATTAAAATAAATTGAGCAATTAAGCATGTGTATTTCTTTATGTTTTGTGTGTTCGTAGTCCGAGCTTGAGAACCGGGAGCTTACATGCTCCACCCTTAGTGGCGGCATCATAGGTAAGTCCTATACAGGTAATTTGTGATAAGGACAATTTTACCTTATGACATGATGTCGCCGAACGAATTGGTGCCGTATGTGGTCAAGCTCGGAGAGAATTAATTTTCATAAGAGAAAGTAAAATATATAAGTAAAAGACAAAATTAAATTTAATAATAAGTTTGAATATAATATTGAATTTAATAATGAGTTTGAAGATAATATTAAATTTAATAATGAGTTGAATATAAAAGTGAATTTAATAATAAGTGGAATGTAATATTGAATTTAACAATGAATTTAATAATGAGATATAACTCAGTAGAACGATAAGAATATGCATGAAAATGATAATTTTAATATGTATTATATTATTGTGTATATATGCATGTATTAGCATAAATATTTAATATAGAGTCAGAATTGTATAACAGTGTATTAAATCATGGCGCCGAATAAAACTAGGCAAATAAGTAAAAGATCGAGGCAAGATGCTCCAATTATCGATAATATACAGCAGGAGGTACATATAAATAACAGAGTAACAGATAGTTCGGCAAATAACGCGATCCAGATACAGATGCCCGCAAATCAAGCGCAGCAAAATACATCGTTGCCAATTATGCAGATGTTGCCATCATTTGATGGACAAAAGGAAAATAATGTCAATTTCTTTATCATACAATTTAAGGAAATAGCGGAGTTAACATCATGGTCCGAACAAGAGAAAATTATAATTGTCAAATCAAGATTAAAGGGAAAGGCTCAACAATTTCTAGCAGAAAATATTGCCCTGCAAAAAGAAAAATCATATGAAAAATTCATGGAGTTATTAAAAAACAAATTTGAAAGGAAACAAACATTAGTGCAAAAACACAACAATTTTAACAATCTGAAACATTTACCAAATATGACAATTAAGGAGCTTGCACAAGAAATCGAAAACCAGGCGATGATTTTTCTAGAAGTAGATGAAACAATGGACGCAAATGTAAAAAAAATTACAGAGAAAATTAAACTTACTAAATTTTTGCAAATAGTTCGAGAAGATTTAAGAACAGAAATAAAAAAAAATGATCCGAAAACTTTTGAGGAAGCAGTGAAAATAGCGGAGGTAATAGAATCCGCATTGGAGGAACAAAATGATTGTGTAAATAGTATTGATGTAGAAAATAAAATAAGTGAGAATCTGGAAATAAATCATGTAAAAACGGAAAATACTGCAGAAAACCCGCCACAGAAATTCTGTATAGCGTGTGGTCGTAACAATCACTGGATGTCCGAATGCTATATGCTTCATAAAGTACAAGACAATTTAAAAAGGGCGATGACAAATGGAAATAACATTCAGGAAACTACCAATTTTCAACAAAGACCCACTATTCAAAATAATTATGCACACTATAGTAGGGCGAATTTCAGAAGAGGTAATTTCATAAATAACCGGGGAATACGGTGGCGTGCAGGAAATAACAACAGACAATTTCAAAGTAATAACAGAAGATCATATCAGAATAATGGACCACATTATGAAAGCAATCATAGGCAATATCAGAATAATGAATATTTAAACTAAGAAAGGGACCTCGAAATAAAAGACATATAGAAAGTTATAAGGCATCAAATAAGGATTCGAGATCCCATAAAATTGCAAGCAAAATTAATAAGGATGCACAAAATTTAAATGAACATTTACTGAATTCAACATATGGACAGAGTGACGCATTGCCAATGATTAACATAAATTTAGAGAACATAAAAACAGTGGCTCTCATAGATAGTGGCGCAAGTGTCAGTTTATTATCAGATAGAATTTTTCAAAAAATCAAAAATAAAATTAAAATTAACTATTTATCTAGACAAGTAAAAATACAGACTATGACCAAAGAAAACATTCAATTTTCAAAATGCATAAGCTTCAGCTTTAAAATTGAAAACAAAAGATGCAAAAATTCTTTTTTCATAACTAAACAATTAAACAACACCCCTTATGAAATAATTTTAGGATTTGACTTTCTCAAAAATCATCATGCCATAATTGACACAAATAAATTAATATTAAAGTTTGTCAAAGAATCCATATCTATACCATTTCAAGACAAAAATCAGAAAAAAGCACAGCAACCAGAAAATAATAATACAAGAGTTGAACATATTCAATGCTTAAATGCAAGCTTAGCGCATAAAATTAAATTACTCCCTCAAGAAACAAAATCAATAAAATTAAAATTAAGCGAAAATTATTTTGAAGATAAGGATGTATTGTTAAATATTACAAACTCAATGAAAGATTTACATACTCAAAATTCTATACATTATGTAAATAATAGAAAATATATTTCTACTATAATAACAAATAAAACAGAAGAAGAGATTCATCTAAATAAAAATATGATATTTGGTACTGTAACACCGCAGTTTGAAATTTGTGAGGAGAAACATGATACTGATAAAATTTTACAGATTAACAATATCGAAAGCTTAAATGATCCACAAAAAATGGACATTTCAGCGTTACGAAAAGCGGAATTAACACCGCAAGATTTTAAACTAGATCACTTACAAGAAAATGAAAAACATATATTGCTAAAATTACTGTTACAAAATTATGATGTATTTGCGAAATCATACAAAACGCTGGGAATGACAGAAGAAATAGTACCGGAATTTAATTTACTACACCAATACCCAATTCAGTGTAAACCTTATCCCTTGCCAAAAATGTTAAAACCTGTACTAGAAGGTGAAATCAAACAATTGTGTGAAGCTGGAATTATAGAAAAATCTACAAGTAATTATGCGTTCCCATGCTTATTGATAAAGAAGAAAGCCAGTATTAATAGTAATGATGCCAATAAAGAACAAAAATATCGTTTAGCCGTAGATTACAGGCTACTTAATCAAATTACTGAATTACTGCCCGTAAATATTGGTAAAATCAGCGACATTCTGCACAACATCGCAGGCCACAAATTGTACACGGTGATAGACTTAAAGTCCGCGTTTTTTCAAATAAAAATCAAACCGGAGGATAGTTTCCGATTAAATATCATAACAAATGATGGCTCGTATAGACCTAATAGATTACCTTTTGGGGCAAAAAACTCATCAGCATATTTCTCATTACTAATGATGAAATGCTTAGGAGATTTAAAAGATCAGAAAATTGAATTTTATTTAGATGATATTGTAATTGCCGCAAATTCATTCGAGAAAATGTTGGAGAAATTAAAAACGGTATTTTCGAGATTAGCTAAATTTGGTTTAACCATTGACCCTTCAAAATTACAAATGTGTAAAGAGAACATTAAATTTCTAGGATTTAAGATAAGTAAGGAAGGCATAACACCTTCAGATGATAATGTACAAAAAATAACGAATTTCCCTGTGCCAACGACAGTAAAAAAAGTAAAATCATTTTTAGGTTTATGTAATTATTTTAGGCAGATCATACCAAATTTTTCTGAACTATGCAATCCATTAATTGAGTTAACAAAGAAGGATAAGAAATTTATATGGACGGAGAAATGCGAAGAAGCGTTTGTAACATTGCAAAACGCGATTTTATCGAAACCGGTAGTCAAGGCAGCTGATATGTCAAAGCCGTTCTTTTTGTCGACTGATTGTTCAAAAGTAGCCGCGTCAGGAATTTTACTTCAATCAGTGAATGGAAATTTTCATCCTATCGAGTATTATAGCAGGAAACTTTCAGACAGTGAAAAGAAATATCCAAGCATGAAGCTAGAATTGTTAGCAATTCACGACGCTATAATACATTTCAAAGATTTTTTATATGGTACGCATTTTACGGTATTTACTGATTCTAAAGCTTTAACTCACTACATACACTTAGAAAATCAAAATTCTGATTTAATCGCAAGATGGTTATTAAATTTACAACAATATTCTTTCGATATAAAATACATTAAAGGACAAGATAATCCCAGTGATTTTATGTCGCGACAAATTTTTTCTGAACAAACTAAGACTAAATTAATAAATAACATTATTGCTAATGACAGCGCGATAACGATAGCCAAAATTTTGGAAGAGCAAGCAAAAGATAGAGAGATAAAGAAAATTATTAACGGACTGAATGCAAAATTTAAACAGCCAAAATATGTAAATAAATACTATAGAGATGTAAATACAGGATTAATTATGATAAAGACTGCTAGAAATATCAGAAATCCTATGCAAAAGGACAGAATTCTAATACCTCACAGTCTAAAATTCGCAGTTATTGAGTTAGCTCATACACCGCATTTTGGAGTAGAAAAAACATATCAAATTCTGAATAGAAAGTATTACTGGAAAGGGGCATACAGTGATGTAAAGAATTTTTGCGCATCATGTGATGCATGCTTATGTTACAAGAATAAGGCTATAAGACCTATGGCATTACAACGTGTCCCTCGTCCATGTAAACAAAATCACACAGTGGCATTAGACATTGTAGGGAAGCTACCGAGAAGTAACGGACAACATGAATACATCATAACGATGATAGACCATTACTCGAGATTCTTGGAGGCAGTACCCGTGAGAAATATTACAACTGCGAGTGTATTACAGGTAGTAACAAATTGGATAGCTTCAAACGGAGTACCAAATTGGATTTTATGTGATAACGGAAGACAACTAAAAAGCGAAGAATTTAAAAAATTCGCAGAGCAACATGGTATAAAAATAAAATATACGTCTATTTACAAACCTAGCTCAAATGCAATTTTAGAAAGAAGCCACTTAGGAATAAAAAATTCTTTGGCAGCAATGGCTGACCAAACATTTAATTGGCACAAAGTCTTGCCATATGTAAAATTATTTCATAATGCAACACCCAGCGCAAATATAGACCACAGTCCCGCTATTTTGTTTCTTACCAGAGATTTGAAATTACCCGGAGAAAATAATCTGGAAATAGCGGACCCTGATGACAGTCCGAATTTAACTAAAACTGAATATGATAATGACGTCAGTGAAGCACTTACTTTAGCGGAAAAAATTAATAGATATACAAAACGAAAACAAATTCAAGCCCAAAGTCGCCAAGAAAGAATTTTTAAAAGAGTTAGACAGCAGAAATTATTAAAAGGACAAATTGTGTACTTAAAAAACCTGAGACCCACCACAGCATTACAAAAAAAATTTCAAGGGCCATATCGCATCGTAAAGGTGATCCGTAACAATAATTACGCTATCACACCTATGAACGATCCAAATAAAAAATGGATAGTTGTTCACGCGAATAAATTATATAAAGCAGAGCCGCGTAAAAAGTATTTACAAAGTAAACAAACACGGCGAACTGTTGACAGAAGTCAATCGCATGTAAACAAAGAATATAACGCCAATAATCCAAATGATGGGAGTACTAGACGTTATAATCTAAGGACACGCAAAAAATAGTATTCGAAAGCAAAATAATATATAATGATAAAAATTTAATATGAAAATTTTATGTGCGAAAACGCAAAATATGTTATATTAGTGTAACGGTAATGAAGGCATTAAATGTATAATTTTAAAAAAATTAATAATGAAATAAAGGTAGTTTTGTAAAATAAATATGAGGATAATATTTTTTATAAAACAAATATGAGGATAATATATTTTGTAAAATAAATATGAGAATAACATATTTGTAAAATTAATATGAGGATAATTTTTTTTGTAAATATGAGGATTTTGTAAATATGAGGATAAAATAAAAATATAGGTAATAAATAAACATTTATGTATGGATACATTTTATGAATAGAGCAATAAATATCAGAAAAAATTTGTAGAAGTGATAAATAATACATACAATACCCCTCAATGTTCTAAAATAAAATAAACTAAGGTGTTAGAAGAAAAAAGGAGAGAGATAATTAAATTTCACTTACTTGCAATTTGTCTTGCTTGAAAACGAAAGGTGGTAACAGTCAGTAGTGGGCATCAAAAATACAAGTCTTCCAATGATAGATGCTTAAGAGCAAGGTAGACATTCCAATGATAAAGATGTGTGGGATGGAATTCCTTACGATATCTTTTTTTTTTTTCCTTTTTCTTGTGCGGGTCTTGAAAAAATAGTATAACATAATTAATAAAATGCAAAATAAAGTCATGGAACATGGTAAAAGCAAGTACAGGATATTCAAAATCATAAAATTATTAAATAATAGTTTATAAAAAGCTGACAGAATAAAAGCAAAATCATAAATAAATAAATAAATAAATGTGTGAAGTCAAAATAAACACTCACAGCTGATGTAAATAATAATTAGTAAATTAATAAATATATATTGCATAAATAGTGTATACAGACCTTTTACGAAAACACGCAATCTAAAAAGCAAAATAAAAGTTAATTACATATATGGATTAATAAAACTTGAATGAGTAGGATTAATTTCCCAGCCGTCACAGTCAGCGTAACAGCTCCATATATGGCCATTGTACGGCGAAAGCTAGTCACCTTCAAAATAAATAGCCAGGCTAAAAATAAACATCGGAGAAAATCTCCCCTGCATAGTACGAGAATAATACAAAAAAAGTTCTATTGTAAGCATACAATCAATGTATCAAAATTTAAAATTATAATTGCAGGCAATTATAGTTAGTTAAAAATACCGGCCGGTATATAAAAATAAAATACATTAGGAAAAGACATTGATTTGTATGTAAATGATAAATGATTGAGTATTATTAATAAATTAATGCATTAATTAAGCATCACTGGAAATAAAAAGAAATAACAGATAAAATTAAATATGAAAGAAGTATATTTAAATAAATAAATATGTAAAGTTATGCTGAAACGGGAAAATAAAGTCAGTTATATCAATAACATAACAAAAGCATGGTATATTCATAATACTACACATAAAATAATATATCACGCGTTGTTGCAACAAGGGATAAATAAATCCAATAAATTAAAAGTACATGAAATCAAAATAATAATTCAACAGTCAGATCTGTGTTAAGGTCATAAGATAATAATAATAAAAAAAAAATATATATATATATCAAATTAAATAGAATTATTAACAAGATAAGTAGAATAAATATAAGTAAGAATACAAAAAAAGAACTTGAAAGAAAAAGTGTAAATAAATTCCTTAAAAGATACAGCCAGAAAATCCCACGTCAATGTTAGCTCGTACATTCACCACCGGACAGTCTAAAAGCCCGCGCTTGAGAAGAGGTTACCGCCAAAGTTGCACGATAACGATTAAATCTTTAGCGATACATGCAAAAGGCAGTTAAAATCCCTTTTACGTAAGTTTGCGCTCTGCAAACAATGAAGACACTCATTCAAGGCTCGCCATGGGGGTCAACAAATTCGCAGTTGCCATAGAAACGCGTTGAGGGGAGCAGAGGAAAGCTACGGGTCAAGCAAAATTTTTTCTTTTTTTTCTTTTCTCCCTTCCTCCCGCGCAGTTGTGTCACACGAAAGGGCAGTCGAAGAGGGAATTGAAAGTGCGTATTATGAGATGCACAGTAGTTTGGAGTAGCGAAATGAGTAGATATATTTGATATTTTAAAGGCCGAGATGTAATATGATATAAATATGGTGTTCAAAAGAGTCATGATTTATACACACAAAAATATATAAGATGTTATTCATTGTAACAAATAAGAAATATATACAGCTAAAAAATTGTCTAAAAATTATTTACGTCTGTGAAAATGAGAAATCAAGGTAATGAATTGCGTATATTTTAATGTAATGTTGTGAACTTGTATATAAATAGAAATGCAAATAACAATTATGATAGTCTTCATTTGAAGTGTACAAGCAACATAATGAAAATATAAATATTGAAGTACCGGAACTTTGAAAGTTAAGTCACAGGATGGTGACTCATTCTTCCGTGCTCATGATAATTCCATGTGACAATAAGGTGTCTTCCGTGCTCATGATAATTCCATGTGACAATAAGGTGTCTTCCGTGCTCATGATAATTCCATGTGACAATAAGGTGTCTTCCGTGCTCGTGATAATTCCATGTGACAATATAGTGTGCCTTCCGAACAGTAATAATTTCTTCATGTGCAGCAGTATATGTGTTACCAAGTACGATATGGTGTATCTTCCGAACAGCGAGTTCCTTCATTTTAGTGACATGTCGGTTGTAATGCACCGATATATGTATGTCAATGTTACAATATAGTGTGTCTGACATGCGGTGATCTGCATTTCGGTGACAGATATATGTGCAGTGGATCAAAGCAACATTTCCATAGTGGCCGCAATGTGTACACATATGTGTTCAGTGCGATGTTTACCGTGTGCTGAAATTTTCTCTCTGCAAGGGGGGATATCATGTAACACAATATTTGTATTACATGTTTCCACCCAATTACGGATGCCAACCTAGCCATTTTGCAATTCCAATTGCGGATGCCAACCTAGCTAATGAGCTATTTAAATGCTGCAGAGGGAGCCAATGGCAATACAAACATAAATAAGCAGCGCATCCCCTTCTTCACTTCAACGAATCAACAACGACACTACAATGTGAAAAGAAAAAGGTTTGAGAGAATGTTCTAGAACTTTCCACGGATGCAATTTCGACAGCGTCCTAGACGTACCTGAGGTTTTTTAGTCGACTTAAAACTTTCGAACGAGTCAGGATCATGTTTTCTTGGGTTGTGAAAAGTGTCTATAGAATGTGAGCAACAAAATGGTAGCGAGTGCAGTTAGATGTGTAACGGTGTTCCTACATCATTGAAATAGCACGAATATGCACGTAACACAAAGAGAAAAGGTAACCAACTTTCAATTGTCACTATTAGCACGGAAGGCACACCTTTAACAATTATTAAATTAATTGACTACCAGTTCGTATGAGTAGACCATATGAACGAGTTCGTAATATTGAACTATAAGAACTATTCTTTATCGATTGTTTAAAGGAAACTGTTTTTAAGAAATTTAAGTCAAAGTTATTATGTGTGTAAATATATATATATATATTAATGTAATATTGTTAGTATTATGTGTCTTTTAATAATTGATTTAATTATAGCATAGTTACTCCAGATACAATAGATATCTATTAAGTAAAATATTAAAATAAATTGAGCAATTAAGCATGTGTATTTCTTTATGTTTTGTGTGTTCGTAGTCCGAGCTTGAGAACCGGGAGCTTACATGCTCCACCCTTAGTGGCGGCATCATAGGTAAGTCCTATACAGGTAATTTGTGATAAGGACAATTTTACCTTATGACAAAGTTGTTCTGCGAATATGTCGGTTTTAGTTGGTAAAGCTGGAGATATTATATCCGTCATTATTCATTGGCGTACGCCCAATGCAGCATTTTTGAGTCGGATTGAACATGTAAGTACTTGCTTTAATATGATTTTATTCTATAATTTTATTAAACTTAGTATTTTTATAGTATGTTACAGCTTCATTATTTTATTTAGTTAAGATTTTTATCAATTTAATGTAGTTTGTTGGTGTTTTAGTATCTAGATATATTATTCGACTTGGTAATTTTATTATTTTAGCTGATTTCTGATGGGAATAGTATAATAGATTTACGATTACTTTATATAAATCTTGGGGTATGTATTACATTGCTACATAGAATAATGTATGTTTATATTAACGTACAACATTTTTTTATCTTGTATAGACATGTCTTGTCTGTTTTAGAATGTCGATGATCTGTATTATCTACACAACTTGACTACATATTTTTAGCCCCTTTAAAGGTTATTTACTTAGAAATTTTAAGGATTCCCCTTTAAAATATTTGTAGTATCCCCATTTCGCTGTTATCTGATGATGATGAAATCATCTCATACCACCTTATTCGGTGTTTTTGACTCTTTAAATGTTCTTAAACATCTCATTTATCCAAAAAATTCGGAGTTCTATCCTTAAAAACTTACTTAAATTAACATTTAACTATTATGTGTCCGCGATGTGTATCACACATGCCGTCTGAATCTTCGTATTTGTCTGCTTTAAGTGCTGATATATTGCGCTTAATTAGAAAAAATTTTAGGTGTTATTCTAAAAAGCTATCTTAGCTTTTCCCTATTTAATAACTATGTATTGGCTATGTGTATCGCATATGTCATCTTAGTAGGTATTTACGCTACTTTAAAAGTTTTTAAACATAACATTTACTTAAAAATCTAAAGTCCCATCCCCAAAATATTACTCTAATTCCTCATTTTAGCACTAGGTGTTAGTCATGATTACGCTCTATACTCTTCAGTACGTGTTTCTATTCCTTAAAAGTTAGTAGAAATCCCTATTTAGCTAAAAAATTCCCCTCTAAAAATTTGTTGTATACCCTTTAGTATGTCTTTATATCCCTTTAAAAAGTAGTGGAAATCCCTATTTAGCTAGCAAATTCCCTAAGTCCCTTCTAAAAATTTGTTGTACACCCTTTAGTATACCTTTCTATCCCTCTAAAAATTAGCTGAAATCCCTATTTAACTAAAAAAATCTAAAGTTACATACTTATAAATTATTCTTAGTTCATCATTTAACTGTTATATCGAGTATGTGTATTATACTAGTCCATTAAAAGTTTCTGGGTATGTACATTTACTTTGAAATTTGAAGTGCAGTCTTTTACCGATATTTAAGTTTTCTTTTCACTGTTATATATATCGGCGTTGTATTCATTCTAAGTCATCTCGCTGGGCGTTTTCATTTCTTTAAAAACTAGTATAAATTGCCTTTTATGTGAAACTTCTAAAGTCTTTACTTTAAAAAAAATTTATCTTAGTGAATAATTTCAGTGCTGGGTATCTTGGGTAAGTACACCCCCATTCCGCCTCATTAGATGTTTTCATCCCCTTTAAATGTTTCTTGATATCTCATTTAGTTCCAAAATCTAAAGTCCTATCTTTAAAAATTTTTCTAATATCCCCTTCCTAATGTGATATGCTGCTTATGTGTATTATACATAAAACCCTCGGTAAGTGCTAGCACCCTCTAATATTTAGTAGATTCTTCACTTAATTGAAAAAAGTTAAAGTTATATCTTTAAAAACTGCTCCGGTATCACTTTTCCACCACTGTGATCGGAGACATGTGTATTGCACATAGCCCATTAAAAATTTCGAAACACCTGCATTTACTTAAAAATTTGAAGTTCGGTCTCTAAACAATACTAAAGTTTTCCTTTCGCTGTCCTATATTAGTTGTGTGTATTATGGATGCTACCTTATCATATGTTTATATCTCTTTAAATGCCTCTAAATACTCCATTTACTTAAGAATCTTATGTCTTCTCCTAAAAATAATATCTTAGATCTGCATTCCACCGGTGGGTGTTGGTTATATGTATTATATATATATATATATATATACACACATAACCCCTTTCGCTATGCATTTCTCCCTTTGCAGTAGTTAGTATAAATCATGTTTAATTATAAATTCAAGTTCTACCCCTAAAACATCAAAACTTTAGAGTCCTATACTTGTAAACTTAGCCTAGTTCCTCATTTTATTGGCATGTATCGTTCATTCACACGCTAAATAACCTCAAATACCTTATTTATCGAAAAAAATTTCAAAGTCTCGTCTTTAAAAACTATCTCACCATTTATTTTCTATCGATTTGTGCTGAGCGCATGTGTCATATGTATCACCATATTAGGCGTTTCTTCCCTTTTAGAATAACGCTCGAATTAAAACATGTTGGTTTAAAGAAACCCCCTATGGTAGTAGTACACTTGTAAAAACATATGCATACAGCCATTGGTATCTGCTATTATTTGAACTCCAAGACTTAATCAGTTCCTTTCATTAACTTGTGGGATTCATAACACTCAAGTATTTTAGGCATAAGCAAACTTTCACGATTATTTAAAAATATTTATTTAAAATTTTGAAATCCAAGACCGGTGGGGGAAACACACCCCCTCCCATACACCCGATTCACGCGATTCTGCTACTTTGAAAACTCGCTTTTTTATCACATTTTTGTAAAAAACACACATTTTTGTTGTTTTTTTACGTTTTTGCAACATTTTGTGCGAAATGTTAATTTTGCCCATTACCACATTTTTAGTGACATTTTTGTAAAAACGCACATTTTTTGTAAAAAAATTGCAAAAGTGCGAAAACCCATGTTAATTCCCATAGAGAAATTGGCATTTTGAAAAAAATCGCAAAATGTTAATTTTGCCCATTACCACATTTTCTGTTACTTTTTTACGTTTTTGAGACATTTTGTGCAAAAAGTTAATTTTTCCCATTACCACATTTTTTGAAAAAAAATGACAAAAGTGTGAAAACCCATGTTAATTCCCATAGAGAAATTAACATTTTCAAAAAAAAGTCGCAAAATGTTAATTTTGCCCATTACCACATTTTTTGTTACTTTTTTACGGTTTTGGAACATTTTAACAAAATGTTAATTTTTCCCATTACCACATTTTTTAAAAAACAATTACAAACGTGTAAAATTCAAGTAAGTACAGATATATTATTTCTCGAAATGTTATTTCCCTTCATCATACAAGATTCTCGCAGTTCACTTCGTAACCGCGATATAGTGGAGGGATAGTGTAGGAACGATGGTCTTGGTATGCCTTCAGCATACTCCTTTGGTACACCCTTGGTACGCTTTGACATACCCCTTGACATGTCTTTGACATGCTCCTGGTATATAGGCATTCAATACTTAATCAATTAATTTAATTAACATCCTTTAATTAACTTGCGAGATTCATAACACTAATGAATGAAAGATTCTTTTTAAAACATGTTAAAATTTAATAAGAACTTCTTTAAAAGAGCCTCTCCCAGCTGAGAATACAATGATATTTAGTGGTGTCTTTTTAATCTAACAACACAAGCATTCTATGAGCCCGTAAAAACTATCCTCCACCACAGATGTTAACAATAGCAGCGAGAGCAGTTCTAAACAGTCGACCCAACCCAAGTCAACATATAGCCTCAAGTTATAGCCTGGTATAGAACCACGCTCTGCCGTCACCTCCGAAAGCAGAGGCCGGAGCACTAATTTTTGACGTCTTGGCTTGTAGGCCCACTGCGAGTAGGTCTTCCAGATCGCGATCGAAGCTTTTGCTATTTGTTTCCCTTTTAATTCTCTGTTCGATGTAAAGGAATCATAATTTATCAGTAAATCAAATAATATTCATGAAATTTGGAAGTATTTTCGATAATGTTCATTAAAATGGGTGATTTAAAATCTTAATATTGCTGTACATTTCCTTAAAATAAAATATTTATAATGACTCATTCACTGTAGGAGCAAAGATGAAAGGATTCCATTCAGTTAGTGTTTTAATAAAAGTTTGAAAAAGAACCCTGTATATTTATTACTTAATCAGGCATTTTATTTGAATAATTCTTCAGTACATTCACCTAAAGTATGCGTGCTTACAGATAAAGTATGCAGAAACTAAAATGATTACTGAATACTATATCTTGAAATATCATAAGATAATCATTAAAAAGAAACTCAGAATTTAACTTTTAATATGCTTACGTGTTTATTTATTTTTATTTCATTTTATTTTATTCATTTTTTGTTGTTGTTATAAATTGTAAAATGATTTAGAATTAAGATAAAATACTAGTTGAATGTCATTCATTAACCTATGCACTATAAATTGTAGAAGTTCAGGTTTTCTAATATAGCACATCTTATATTCCCTTTTTTACTACCAGACATTAACAAATTGTAAACAATTTTGCTTAATTATAGAGTTTGAAATACCTCAGGGGCTTTGAAAATTTAATAAAGCTGTATAATAAAACTTTTTGGTATTAATATTTCATTTACAATTCCATTGAAGTGAAAATGTAAGAAAGATTAAATTAGCTTTGTATTATTAAAATAACATTAACTATAATATAATGAAATATACAATGGTAACTTGAAATTGTAAGTTAGTTACTTTGCTTTTTTCCAAGTTATTTTAACAATTTTCAATAACATAATTAATAACTCGCTACATAAAAAATAAAATGTGCCCAACCTAAACACAAATGACTTCCTAACCTATTCTTCTAAAATTTCAGCATGACATAACAAATAATAAAAAATATACGTGCAATATATTAAGATACTATATCTTTTATATGCAATTACTTACTTATCAAACAGTTAAAATATGTTATTTGATGTGTGAAATATTCCATTTTACATTATTTTACTTTCATAACTTTAGTGTAGCATTTTTATTGCTACGATTTCTTACTATTGACAATATCTTAAAAAGAGAATGACATTTTTTTATCTATATAAATAAAATTGAAAATACATGTACCTGTCTGTGTGTTTATCTATCTCATCATCACGGTAGAACTGCTGCATCGAATTTCATGAACATTCTGTGGGTAGCTTTGAAATAGCCCTACTTAAAATTTAGTCCATGTTTCGAGTTTCTAGGACCAGGGATTGTCGAGATATGAATAAAAATCCCACAATTAAACCTTCCATAAAAATAGAATTATGCAGATGATATATTTTCCACAAATTTATTAAGAAAATTATATCATGATGCTTAGCAACGCAATTAAATCAAATGTGTTTATTAGGCAGACGATTATTAAATTTTTTAAGATTTAAATAATAAAGAAATCAATATAAAACAAAATTTTATAACCATTTTTATACAATTTTAGCGCTTTTATTTTAGTTTATATTGATCCAATTTCATATATATTTTATAATTTGTTTTCAAACGAGGATGTTTTATTCAGATCTGCTTGAAGATAATTTTGTATAGAAAACACAGAAAGGAGAATTAAATGAAATATTTTAATAGAATGTTTTGAGTAAGAATGTCATTTAGAATACTGCAGGAATTTGCACATATATTAAATCATGGGCAATGTCGGGTATATTTGCTATTAACAGTATACATAAAATTGTATGTTGTACATCTATCTGTCTGTTTATTATCTCAGCACGGTAGAGATCACCTATTTTCATTTCATTAGAATTATTATAAAATTTCAAAAATTGAGACTCTAAATATTAAAACTTCACATCAAATTCTGAATTTTAGGTTTCTTGTATTATATGGTCAGTATGAAGTACGGACATACTGCTAGTCTATTAAAAAATATCACACAACTAACAACATTATTAAAATAATTTTAAAATATTTACAGGAAACTGAATAATTTATGACAACATATTAAGTATACTAGGTAAATGAAATGAATCACACAAGCTAAACCTAATAAAAGATACATTTTAAACATTGAATGATTTTAAATACTTCACAATTACTTAACAAAGCTTAATTTTACAAATGTCTAGGCAGTTTTCTTAATTAATGTGACAACAATAAAATTTTAAAACAAACTAAGAAAACTCTAAAAGGTTTGTTGACGTTATAATTAGCAACAAAACAATTTAGAATCCATTTAGCGTTAATTGAATAGCAATAATTTGATTGCCATATATTTAAAATTCTATGTAATTTTAAATGACATGATAATAAGCAAAAAATGGTAAGCACTTACTTCTAAATAGCATTTTCAGTTTTTCACATTACGGTAATAAGGTAATTAGTAATCCAATGTTATAAGGTATGTAGTCGAAGGTATGCTGGTCAAAATGTTTATAAAATCATGAACTAACATATAAGACATTCAAAAATACGATAAAAAGACCGTTATGCATCCACACGCGCGAGCCCACGTACTGCACTGCACATACGATACTTCTTTGTGTGGGCTACTCTACTAGGGGAGAACTTTCCAGAAAAGTTGAGACGGAGGAATTCGGATTCGAAGGTCAGAATTGGGCCTACACCTCATACGTCACGAGGTACAGGGGGGCAAAGCAGTTCGGCCTTTTCTACCGGGGGTGACGGCTCTGCTAGCAGTACCCCCTCTTTCCTGCACTGACCATACGATGTAACTATCCACGTTCACGCGAGGTGGGGAGGGGTAGATCTGTCATCGTGATTTAATGTACTCTGCGGTTTTTAAAACATGTTAGGATTGAAAGGTACCCCTATGGTAGTATACACTTGTAAAAACATATGCATACAACCATTGGTATCTGCTATTATTTAAATTTAAGATTTTCAAGTATTTTAGACACTTTCACGATTATTTAAAATATTTATTTTTGGGAATATTTATTGAAAATATTTATTTTTAAAAATTTTTGAAATCCAAGAATGGTTGGGGAAACACACCCCTCCTATACACCCAATTCACGCGATTCTGCTACTCTAAAAATACGCTTTTTTGGCCGCATTTTTCCAAAAACGCACATTTTCTTTCAAAAAATTGCAAAAGTGTGAAAACCTATGTTAATTCCCATAGAGAAATCCGACAGTTTGAAAAAAATCGGCCGATTCCGCGTTTTGCAAAAAACGCATTTTTGCAAAAAACCACATTTTTTTTTCTAAAAATTTCGCAAAAGTGTGAAAACCCATGTTAATTCCCATAGAGAAATCCAACAACTCCAAAACTTCAACTTGTTGAAAAAACACACATTTTTGTTGTTTTTTTTAACGTTTTGAAAACTTTTTGTGAAAAAAACGCAAAAAGCGGCACATTCTTAAAATGTATGTTCGATCCTCTTGGCATACCCTGCGTCATACGATATTTTCAAGTATCTCACCCTACAAAATTCTCGCAGTTCATTTCGTAACCCCGATATTGCGGAGGGATATTGACATGACC
This sequence comes from Amaurobius ferox, assembly GCA_951213105.1. Lineage (NCBI taxonomy): Eukaryota > Metazoa > Arthropoda > Arachnida > Araneae > Amaurobiidae > Amaurobius > Amaurobius ferox. The sequence continues at coordinate 145,458,697 of OX578144.1, read as the reverse complement.
TTGGTACACCCCTTAACCTACAAATAGGGCAAACACTCTTTTCTTAGAAGGCGGAGGGATATTGACATGACCTTGGTTACACCCTTGGTATACCCTTAACATGTCCTTGGCACACTTCTAGCATGCAATAACATAGACCTTGATATACTTAATCACTTTATTTCATTATCCTCATTAACACCTTTAATTCATTTAGAAAAAGAAAAAAAATCCCAATTTTAATTCTCCTTTCTGCCGCTAGGGGGCGCTGATGGCTCCATACCGCCACTGTCGCAGAACCCCAAGCGTTGCCACCCCGAAAATAGTTTCTCCTATACTTAGAAAAAAAATCTGAAGTTTAACCCCCCGATAGTTCCACTTTTCACCGCTAGGGGGCGCTGATGGTTCCATACCGCCACCGACGGTGTTGCCACCTCGAAAGAAGTTTCTTCCATACTTAGAAAAACTCATTCCAAAAAATTTATTGCCCCCTCAACCCCTCGTACAAGACTACGACATCGTTGCCACCCAAAAAAAGTTTCTAAAAATTTTCACCCCCACCTTTTTTTCATTTTCCCCCCTTTTACACCTCCGTCCAGGATTATGGAATTCAAGATGGCGGCCCTACCTCATACCGCACATACCGCCATCGGCACAGAACGCCCCTTTCTTATCTACTTATATGAATGAAATATTCATTGATTTTGCATAGAGAATCAAGTGATTTATATTTCGATGCAGTTTTAAATATTTAAGTATAATAAATTACTGTAGTACTGTGATAATGTAAAAGATATCACCACTGATGAATGTATCACATTTTAGAAATTTTTAAATAAAATTGTGTTTCAGTTGGAAAGTGTTTCATAATCAATGCTTATGCATGATTGATCTTCCTTGTTTTAAATTTGTCGAAATTTGTATTTTTTAGGTAATCTAATTTTTAACAGGTTGCTTGAATAAAACAGGCATATGACAGTAAGGTGATTCTAATTGTTTCCGAGGCATTATAAGTCCCCTTTATCGGGCGTAAACGTAACAGTTAGAACACTATTCGCTCTCAGCGAATTGCGAATAGGCCGCAATGAGTCATTCAAAAGAGCTGGGGCGCACACAGCGGAAAAAATCGCTGAACGGGTGGTACGGCACTTTAAAAACACCCATAAACATATACATACGAACCATTACGGGGCGGTCCCGTTTAGAAAGACACTGACAATGAAATCTTAAGCATTGAGATGAAATTTTTAAATCTGAGAAGAAATATAACAAACGTTAAATTATTGATAAAAAATGAAAAAGTTTAGAGGAAGGAAAAATAGTTAAAGCCGTGTAAAGGGAAACAGATAGAAAATTACACGGGAATGAAGCAGCCATTAAAATAACAAAAGGATTAGAATAACAAATCGGTTTCGAGACTTAAATTCATCAATCAAACTACTCAATTATTAACGGTGTTTGAGACTAGGTCAGAAAAGAATATACCACGGAAAATAAGGTAAAAACGGTTTCAGAAGCTATATGACCTAACTTATAAAAATATAACACTAAACTAAAAATATCAATCACATAAAAATATCAATACTACACTAAAAATATCAATCAATCGATTAGTTCACTCAAAAATATTCGTGAATGAGTTTGGAATTAAGAAGGATATAACAAAATTGAAGGAAAATTAAAGTCAAAAATGAGTATACAAACCACTGTTGAATGAGATTGGAATTAAGAAGGAATAAATGACCCAAAGACAGACGAAAAACTGTTTCGGAAGCTAGATGAGCTGATAACTGAAGGAATAAATAAACGAATTCCATGCCAGTTGGATATTTTTGACTTCATTACAAGCTCATTCATTTAATAAATTTTCCACCTTTTCAACATAAGTAGAATCACCAAACGAAACTATTTGGCGCCCTTTCTTAGCCTGACAAGGGGGGGGGGGGGGGGTCAAATAGTCTTGGCAAAGAGGCTCTCAAGAAATGTATCAAAGAACATTTTAGAATGATCGCTAAGCAAGAGACATCATTCTGAGTCATCTATTTCCCAACAGTCTGAGAATCATTCATTTGAATTTTCTAAGGTAAAAATCACCGCACATGCCCGCATTGTATCTGAGCTTGATTTTTTGAAAGTCTCTTTTATTTACTTGGATTCCGGTAATCTTGTTAATGATAAATCAGCAGTTCTTTACGACTCCTTAGAATGGGAAAAAATGTCCTTCTTCCTTAACTTCATTTACCAAGACACTACTTCCGCTACTTCCGAAACATTTTTCTGTTTTTTGTTTTGTTTTGCTTTTCGGTCATTTTTTTTAAGGAGTTCCTTCTTAATTCCAATCTCATCCAATACTACTTTAAAGTTGTTTGTATATTTGTCTTTGATTTTAAAAGCTGGCTCGTTTAGATTTTCTTTATCAATTTTGTTATATCCTTCTTAATTCCGGCCTCATTCACGGATATTTTTGAGTAGACTAATTGATTGATATTTTCATATAGTTGATGAAGTAAACTCATATAGCATTTGAAACCGTTTTTTATTTATTTTCTGTGTTTATCCATTTTTAACCTAGTCTGAACCGCTGTTAATGATTTAGTAGTTTGAATAATGAATTTAACTCGCGAAACTGGTTACTTCCTTTTCTTATTTTCTTAATGACACCCATTCCCTGTCATTTTCTACCTTTTTCCCATTTCAAGGGTTTGACTACTTTTCCTCTCTCTAGTCTAAACTCGTAATTTTTTACAAATAATGTAACGGTTTTATATTTCTTTTCTGTTTTTTAAATTTCATTTTGCCAACTCCCCTTGTCTTCCTAGGCGGAAGAGGAGCCCTTTATCGTCCCGTGATGTACGGATACGTTTATGGGTGTTTTTAAAATGCCGATACCACCCGTTCTGCGAATTTTTTTAATATATGTGTCCTAGCTCTTTTGACTTGTTCATTGCTTGCCTCTTCGCTACTCTCATATTTTATTAAGGTCTATACTTTTCTAACTGTTCTGTTTTAGCCTGATGAAGAGGACTTATAATGCCCTCGAAACAATTGCAATCACCTTACTGATACATGCCTGCTTTATTCAAAGAAATGTTGCAAGCTTTTATCTTACAAGTAGCAGTTTCATTTATTGGAATCTAATTTTTATTTCACCCAATCTGAAATTAATACAAATTTTAGAGCTTGGCAAAAAGTTCTGTCTATTTATCTTTGTATTCTAACAATTTTTTTTGATTTCATCCGTAATTTCATTTTCTGTGATATTTTAAGCGAACGAACCTGATTTTCAATGCCACACACTTTTCCCCTTCGTTTCGGCATCTGCTTAAAGCCCTCTCTTCTGTAAAAGGTTTTCTTTATAAATATTTTAATTTATTAGTTAATTTATTTATTTTCCGCGTAGTCGCACAAGATAATTGCGGATGGGGTCGTATCGTCAATTTGTACGAATATTTATTTTCTATGGGTTAATTTATTCGTGCTTTAACTTCTTGGCAACGGGTCCATTTTCTAATATATACGCGTGTATATACAATGCTCCAAATCTTGCATCTTGCATCCACAGTGTAAAACGACTTCCGATGCCAATGGAATGGCTGCCCATTCCCTGTCAACTATTTGCCAGAGTTCGTCTTCTAAACGCGGCAATGGCAGCTCACGCAAGCGACGTCCAATCACGTCCCAGACGTGTTCGATGGGGGAGCAGGGGAGACTGGCATCTGGGTATCTTGCAGGGCATGTTGATTGATGCGTGCCGTGTGTGGTCGGACGTTATCCTGCTGGTAAATGTCATTGGACACACCCTGAAGGAAGGGTAGTGTCACCGGCCGCAGCATGTCATCCACGTATCGTTGGGTCGTCATAGTGCCCTCAATACGGACCAGAGATGACTTGCTATCGCAGACGATGGTGCCGTCTGATCCATGATGCCGCGTTGTCGCGCGGTATGGCGTTCCACAGATGCGACTGGATTGGACCTGTCACTACTTCGGCGCCAGACTTGTACACGGGGACTGTCATTGCTAAAGCCGAAGCGTGACTCGTCTGAAGAACACGACCCTGTGCCAGTCCGCCGCCCACGTGGCTCTATCCCGACACCTTTGCAAACGGAGGCGTCTGAGCTGTTGGCTCAATGACAGTCTTCTTAACGGGAGCCATGAGTGCAGGTCGCAGTGACCAATCGGCGGATAATGGTCCTGGTCGATATGGGAGCATCAGGGGTGTCCTGCACATATTGTAAAAGGGCGACAGAAGTGACCAACGCTTGCCGGCGGATGCGTCGGTCTACGCGTGCTGGCGTCGCTCTGGCCGTACCGGAACCCTTCAAACGTGCTACATTCCTTTGTTCCAACCATCTTCGCCACAGCCGGTGCATCGTGGACGCGTGTAGGTGGATGTCCGCTGAAATTTGACGAATGGACCAACCTGCTCTTCTGAGTCCTATCACCATACCCCTCGTGAAATCATCTGTCTGCCGGAAGTGCCTCGGTTGGCGGCTGCTTGGTATTTCCTGCTACTACACGTTTCCTCTGAGACTAAAGAAATTGCAAAATTATTTTCCTCGCAGACAGAGCGGCGCGACTATTGCCGATTCTGCAGATTCCTTCCCTTATATCTCACTCAACGTGCGCAGAACAGCTGCGCATTTCTCATCATCTACTTAACTCGGTGAACTGCGTCTACCCTGCAATTTGCATATTTTTTGCCCACTTCTTCTTGGTGTCTCATTTTCACTGTCACGTAGTGTATAATATTATATTAATGACATTCACAGCCAGAGTACAATTTAAACTCTCATTATCGAGCGTTGTCCATAACTGCTCAGAATGAGCGCTGTACCCCACAGGAAAAAATGAAGATCTCAAATTTGAATTCCAATTATGGAAATGCTATCTAGTCCTGGTTTTTAATACAAGGTATTTGTACACACAATTCGTTAAAGGTGTATGTATTTGTTCTTGAGTTATCGTATTCACACGCAGAAGGGCATCTCCCCACAAGTGTTCGAAATGGGTGTTGGAGGTCTTAAAACCTACTTATCTCTTTAAAATTCCGAATTCGAAAATTTTCGGTCTCTCTTAAACGGATATTGACTGTTCCAACGAATATTATTTCATTAAGCGGGGTAAGAACATTGATCCGGTTATTACTTAAATGTTCTAGTATATTGATTGCACACATGATAAACATGAAATATTGAAAAGATTATTAACAAAGAAAATATATATATTTTTTTTTGATGAAAGAAAAATTATAGACTTGCATATACATATCTGGGAGAAATCGCTCAAAGTTTACGGGACTTAAAATAATGCACATTGTAATTCTTGCGCAGTTGCAGGAAAAACAAAAACAGAAAACGAAACGAATTGTGTTTACACTGGAGTTGCAGACGCGAAACAAAAAAACGGACCCACTGTCTTGGGAACGGAATTTTGAAACTTTCGGAAACGTGTGAAATTTTAATCATTGTATTTCGCACTGCAAAAGAGATGTATATGACCCCCCAAACAACTATTTAATTTTTGCTACTATTTAATGGAATAATAAATGAGCTGAATATGGAACTATAAAATTGAGATGAAACCTCAAAATGCAGCAACTAGCATCTGGAGATAATTTTTACTCTTTGTAGAGCTCATCAGCATGAGAAAGCAACAACTGTCGGCCAAACAGGCCCCAACGGGCGTATTACGCATGCGCAGCAGTCGGCTACAAAGAGCTCGTCGACAGCCAATGAATAGAAGGCTAAGCCTCCCAACTCAAGGAAGCGAGTTAAGGGGTTGGTAAACGTTACCCAGCAGGGGGGGGGAGTTACAAGACAGGGTAGAAAGAGCTCGTTAAGCAGAATGAGCGAATAGGAGCGAGTTACAGAGTTTGCGAGCATAACGCTGTTGTTATATCAAAATAAGTAATATTTAAATGGAGTATGATTTAGACAGACGAAGCGCGATTTTTTGTCACTGTACATAAAAGAAGCGCCAAAACGTGCAGCGAGATCTGGGGCTGGTGGGTGAAGTAAGAGATTGCCCTAACAGGTATATTACGCCTGTGTAGCAGGAGGAAAGAAGGAGCTCGAGAAGCGAGTTACGGGGGTTGGTGAGCATCAACGAACAGATATAAAAATGAAAAATAATTTCACAACTACATAGTAATTTAATTTGTAAATATTTAAAAAGCAAAATGCACTCCGAACTACAAAATACTTATTACGAAGTGTTCGTGTTCATTTGATATCGAACGATCATAAGAAATATATATTTATCCCAATACCATTTGAATCATTTTGCTATTGTGTCCATTTTCAACGAAACTTTTGTAATTTTAAATTTTCAAAAATGTCATTTCAACAGACTTTACCTTCAAACTAATACACAGGTTTATTAAATGTAACTGAATGGCGAATGTGTGTGTGTGTGGAGTTAAGGTTTAAAGTGCGCAATGTGTCGGGTCGGATTAGTCAGATTAGACATCTTTAGCCAGACATCTTTAGCCAGGCTCTGGCCTGGAAGCCAAAATCCCCTCTTAATTCCCCCAAATTTTCGGGTTTATTCCAGCCTCTCAAAATTCCATTGTTTTTTCCAACTTTACTTAATTCATGAGTCTCGCGTTCGGGTGACTTAACTCCCCTCGAGACTTCCCAATAGGTAGCAGCTTTTTTCTCAACACGAAAACAGAATAATAAGTTTATTAATCTAACTCAAATAGTTAAAAAATGAAAGATTTTACAGGAACAAAATCTTATACGCCATCTGGAACTTGTAATCTCTCAACGAAGATTGTTCCTCCACCATCGAAGGAGGATTGTGAGATCGAAAATAAGATTCCACAACTTGAACATACTCCATATAATTCTTCTAAGTCACTCCAGTTCTATAGAAACGACCTCATCATGAACCCTCTTAGCTGCAGAAAAGGTTTGGAATTTCTATACTTCCAGTAGTTCCAAGAATTTTCTATTCATCCAGTTCTTCGGGAGGGGGAGACATTTTCAAAATCAAGTAGTAACTTTCTAACGGAACAGGTGGCGAAGCATTTGCATTGTATCACAGGATACCGTCTGCCGAGTACAGGCGACTTCAAATTCTTATATGGAATGTTCTGAAAACAGAAAAACGATATTCTATTATAACACATTAAAAATGTGTAATAAATAATATGTCTTTCCCCGCCTGCATCAGAAATGCACAGCTGTCCTCTTTGTATCACGTTCTTTTAATTGTTTTAAATTTATATTGGATTACAAATACGCGCATTCAGTTGGCAAAACTTGACTTACTTTTTTTTTACCCCCAAACCCGCTCTGAGAAACTGATGTACAGCAAAATTCTGAAGCATTGTAAAATAGACCTGTAAATTAAATCAAGAGGCAAGTTTGTGAGAATATCCAAGATTTAGTGGTCCCTTTTAGAGTGAAGACGGGTAGGAATTCTCCGAATGCCCCATGTGTCCTGTAGGAACTCAAGCTACCTTTTAGTGTTTTTTAAGGATTCCCAGCAGCAAGGACTTTATTGTTTGTGTTATGTGTTATTTGTTTGTGGACTTAAATCCCCGATATCGTTCTTCTCATTGGGCTTTGTGTTTGTTTGATTAGTAACATTCTTGTTTTGTGTTCAGTTAGCTTTCTTTGTTTTGTATTTCTACCTTTGTATCATTGGGAGATGCCAGTTATGATTTCCAATAAAGCTGTGCATGACAAACATTGAAAATCGTAACGTTACAGCGTGGCTACAGGATCTCGGAGAAAAATTCCCTGATATTCATCACTTTTACTGTTTAACAAGCGTCAATTAATAAAATGGAAAGTCATAATTAAGAATAAATAATTAAATACTTTGAGCATTGTAACCAAAGTGTAGTATTTATGCAAGAGTTATATATTAAACTTTTAAGCATTAAAATTCTTGAAAAGCTATCAAACTGTCCAGAATCCATATTACTTATTGCAATAAAGTGAATTAAGTATGAATTAAGCACTTTTTAATCCGCTTTCCTGTCCGCTGAAATATCTCGCCAATTTTCAAGAAGACGATTTTTATTGCCCTCTCCCGTCCCATGAAACGGAAATCATTCGGAGTGTTGCGAGTAAGAAAAAAGTTTAAAAATTGCAATTTTCCTGATTTTCCCCGAATGTTGATGACGGTTTTCTAAATACCAGGTTGCTTTATTTTCATATAGGGTAAGTAGGGGTCACGTGCCGATTCAGGGAAGAGAGTATTATTTCAAACTCACTTCCATTGTCAAGAATTGTACAAAAAGCGTGTGACATCGGCCGACTCTGATCCTGCCAAAAGCATCCATTGAAGATGCTAGGAATCTGTACCCTAATTATAAGTTCGGATCAGAAGCTAGCTTTTGGTCTAACCTTATAATGCCGGTCTTGTAAGCTCATGGTCCCGACTTGTTTAATGTCTCACATTTTGGTAGCTATGCCTTTTCATGAAGATGAAAATGATATATATTTTGTTTGGGTTATTTAGTATCACAATTTAAAATATTTGAGGGGGAAGCACACGACTTTCTCTGCAGACTTCAATTCATTTTCTCTTTATGTATAGGGAACGTTTTGGAATTGTGTCGAAAATCGCAACTCGTGTTTTCGACGGATCGACACATTTAGGGACCCCTGAAACACGAAAAAACTATTTTCAGTGTGTGTCTACTTTAACTCAAGAACAATTGAACTCAATTTCAAAAAACTTTTTAGGTGGGTGACTCTGATGCTGATTCGATTTTGGTACGATTCGGGATAAAATAACCTTCCTTATTTATCCACTCTAGCTTAAAAACTAATTTTCACAAAATTGGGTAGATAAGTTAAACGTGGGTTACCCTGCTGCTGATTCAAATTTGGTACGATTACGAGAAAAAAAAGAACCTGCCTTTGTTTACGCAAAAGTCGTCCATATCTAAAATGCAAAACTCGTACTTATGCTTATATGCATCCACTAAATGCTCGTTTTACACTTGAACCATTACTCCAAGAGTATAACCATTCTTGAGATATTTCAGTTTTTCGCAATTCGGTGACACAGCCTTTGAAAATATGTCCAGTTAGCCAATCACTTTAGTGAATGATTAAAGAAATGGAGAGAAAATGGGTTTGAATCTGTAGGGAAAGTCATGTAATGGATTGAATTGAGTACGGCCTTTTTTTGGGCGTGTTTTTACCATATATTTAAACTCATCCTATTTTAGAAATGTCCAAAGTGCCTACCCCAAGAAGTCTGGCGCTTTTGATATGACAGCCTCAAACTCCAGGAAAGAAAGTTTTCCGTCGTCGTCGAGGTCTCCTTCGTCCAGAACCTTCTCGACGACCAGCGTCACTTCGTCCTCGCTCAGCTCCGACCTGGTGAGGGCGGTCACTGCCTGCTCCAGGTCCTCGGGGCCGATGAACTGGTCGCCATCATAGTCTGGAAAGCAAGCAACTATGAATGAGGTAACAGGTTTGCCTTTTATTGCGAAAGTAAAGGCTTCATTTCCAGATTTGGATGCCAATATAGGTTTTAAGGCCGCCTGAAAAGTTTGGACTATTTTTGGAATCAAGTCCGTCTGTTTGTCTGTCTGATATCTGGGGTCGATTTCTTGTGTACAGCCACACGTATGAATGGGTTTTCGCGAAACTTTATATTCCGCTTTGTTATGAAAAAATCTAGAACTACATAGAATATTTTTTAAAATTTGAGCGAATATTTTATTCGAAATTCTGTATTTTTTATAACACGAAAGCATAGGACATAATTGCACATTATCATGTATAAAAGGGATTATGGATGGCTCCTTAATGATCACGAGACTTAATAGTTTCAATCATCGTTGTGAAAAATAGTTGCGATAGAATTTTTTTTGTTCGTGACGTCATTAACCCACTTGGAGGGTTATTAGGGGGTACATTGTTAAGTATGGTATCAAACAATATATTCTTTCAAGCCCTTTAATGTGAAGGGCAAAACGCTATGATTGGAATCATTTGGATCCACAGTACCGATTTTTCAAAATTTTTCTTGTGAAATTTGAAAAAGAAAATGAATTTCGTTATGAGAAAGTCGAGTTGAGCCACAGTCCTCCTTTTCGAAATTCCCCGTATGGAGAGGCAGTTTGAAATTCCCCTTCTGTTGCTGAGCTGCAGCACCCCCTGGCATTTATTTTAAAATATAGTGTTCTTATTTATCGCATTTGCAAAATTTTCCCTCATCTCTAATTTTCCCTCATCCAGTCTACATTTTATACAGATCTGAATGTCTGTAACTAAATTCTTGAGTGGGAAGGTCCATTTCCTTATGTGTGTGTGAAAAGGCATCTTTCGGGCTGCAACAAGAGCAGTTCCTTTTTGACGCCAGAAATCGAAGTGCATAGGCTCCCAGTAAAGGTAAAGCGATCGAGTTGTTTTAACTGCAATGATTGCAGTTCGAAGGACGCTTTATTTGTATCGCATGCGCTATTCTGTTACAGTTGATTTTCTGTTTGGAGTCATCAACTTTTCTGTTTGACAGACGCTTTTACTGTTTGTTTCTTTCTTTTGCATTTTGGAAATAAATGAGCCTTTAAATGTTCTTTGTGTGCAGATAAATGGAGCAGTTGTAGGTATGTATTTTTTTTATAGTGTTGTGTTAAAATCTAGTTTTGTTTAAAACAGAGTGAGCTGCTTTAAACCGTGTTTTTAACTGGGATTTTTTGATCAATACACATTGTGCGAATGATAAGGGGAAGTGGAACAACGTAACAAGCGCAAATAACAACGATAACGCAGCGTACATCTGCTTGGAAAATCCGCTTCGTCAGTGCAGGAGAACTAGCAAAACCTTTTGGTGCTCACGAAAGGGACCCAGCGTATCCTGGAAATAGCTGTTATTTGTACTTTTATGCGTGGCTCCACTTCTCCTTATGATTTTAAACTATTTCTTTCAGTTCAACCATCATGTAGACCAGGGGTCGGCAACCTATTGAAACGGAAGAGCCAAAAGTTACAATTTACAAAATTTCCCAGCTTTTAAAGAGCCACTAAAAATTTTCGTTTCAATATTATAATATTTGCTTATATATATTTGATTTTTGATTTAAAATAAACTGCTTTAAATACGGAATAATATTTATTCATATAAAAACACAAATATAGATAGTTACATCAATGGGAGCATAGGCTTTGCATGCCTTTTGAAAGTTTGATTAAATCTGGCTCATAACTTGTTTTAAGTTTCAAGCACGACTCTAGATTTTTATTTGTTAGTTGACTTCTAACTTTACTTTTTATTATATTCATGCAAAAGAACGCTTGCTCGCACGAATATGTCGACCCGAAGATCGTCAGCACTCCATATGCCGACTTCTTCACCTCACTGTAGCATTCTGGAAGACTATTCCATGCGCCGAATATGAGAGCCTCAACTCGCGGAATTTCTTTTAGAGCTGTCCACTTGTGCTGCGCGATGTGCATGCATTTCTGGACCTCCAATTCTTCCAACTTGCTCTTGAGTTCTGTGAACTTGCCACTTCACAAGCCTTTGCTTTTCAAATCTAGCAATTGCATTTGGAGCGATCCAGCATCAATTCCAAATGACTTAATGTTGATCTCATTTATATTTGCGTTGAGAGGATTTACTATGAACGCGAGAGTACTTTTGTTTGTTTTGAATTGCTCGAATCTCTCAGCGAATCCATCCTTCATGTTTTTTAAAGCTATGCTGAAGTAATTCGTGTCAATAGTTGCATTGGTTTTATCGCGATATTGCTTCAGATTTTTGAAATGAAGTAATTTACCACTCTCCATGTCTTCAACAAAAAGAAGTAATTTTTTTTCGTAACAAACTACTTCTTCAAGCAAGGCGTAGGCTGGGTTGCCCTTTCCTTGCAGTTTTAGATTTAGTTCATTTAGTTTCATTGTGGTATCTACCATGAAGTTGAATTTTTGCAGCCATTTGTCTTCTTCCAATTCGGGATGGTCAATGCTTTTTTCATTGAGGAATGTTTTTATTTCACTCAAGCACAAAGCAAAACGTTGCAATACGCTACCTCTGGAAAGCCATCGCACTTTATTGTGCAGAAGTAGGTCAGAAAACTGGCCATCTATTTCTTCAAGGAAATCTTTAAACTGGCGATGGTAGAGTGCTTTTGCCAAGATGCTGTTAATAATCTTAATTACCGAGTTCATGACCTCAACTATTTCAGCCGGAAATGTTTGGGCACAAAGCGCTTCTTGATGAATTATGCAGTGAAACGTTAGAATTTCGTGGTTTATGTTTTTCTGAAGAATTGATGTTACCCCTCTATGTATTCCTGTCATACTTCTGGCTCCATCAGTTGCTATAGAAACGATTTTATTTATATCGATTCCATTGTCTTCCAGGCATTTTTGCACAGCATTTGCTATATTTTCTCCACGAGTTTGCCCTGAGAGCGGTAGCAATCCTAGCAGTTCTTGTTTTGGACCTTGGGACGACATATACCTGACGAAAAGGGAAACTTTTGCCGTGTCTTTTATGTCGCAAGACTCATCTATAGCAAGTGATAAGGCAGAAGGCAGTTGAATGTTTTCCACTTGCATATGTGTTACATTTGAAGACATTTCAGCAGTTCTATTTTGTACTGTTTTAGCAGATAATGGCAAATCTTTGATTTTTTTCATGATTTCTGCTTTGTTTTTAAAATCACGAAACAGTTCTCCAGATGCACGTATAAAACAATCTTTGACGTACTCACCATCTGTGAATGGTTTCCCTCTGTTTGCAATTTCTAATGATACTGCAAAGCTTGCCAGATTTACATTATTGGAAGATTGCGTCCAGTTACTTAGCATGGAACTTGACTGTTGTTTTTTTGGAGCTCTTCAACAGCTTTTTTTGGTGCGTCACCGGTTGGATATTTACCAGCAAACTGGGTATATTTTGTAGTGAAGTGTCTCTCCAAATTTGACTTCTTATTGTGTGCGAGTTTTTCGTGGCAAATGAAACAATTCGGAAGGCCATCTGTGTGTTGCATATGAATGCAAACGACTCCGTCCAATCCTGATTGAATTCTCGGTTTTCTTCTTCAGTTCTTCTTTTTTTTTACCAGATGCCATGCTGGCGCGGAGTTGAAAAAATGACTTTTTAAAATTTTACTTAGCTATCTAAAACGGCAAACAATTTATTTACCATTATTACTTCGTTAACACGATACTCAGATATGTAATTCAATTCTGTTACTGATTTTATTATATTATACGCGTACATACAGAGAAGATAATTCGCTTCTAAATCGTATTTTTCTTGAAACAACAAGCGAATAGAAACGCAGAAACCGCAAGCGATTAAATTAACACACATGCAACGTAACGTCGACCGCGATATCCGAGGATGACTGAGCGAAGTGCCAAGTCCCAACCTCTGCACTCTAGTAGAGTGTGTTAGTTAGTTAGTTAGAACACGTCTAGAGCCTAGACGTGTTGTCTAGACTCTAGACGGTGGCTGTTTGGGTGAGACGGAAATGAAATGTAATGGGCTGAAAGATAAACATGGTCACGGAGTCTCATCTCTGAGAACAAAACAATAGTTCAAATTTATCTCATTACGGCCATGTTAAGCGTAGCGATTTGTAATTAACGATTATAAAAATAGAAGCTATTGAGAAATTAGGTACTTAAAAATATATTTTCTTATTTCTTAAGGGTTTTGATAATAAATTATTCATTTTTTCGTATGGATCTGGAGAGCCGCAACTTTACATCAAAAGAGCCACATGCGGCTCGCGAGCCGCAGGTTGCCGACCCCTGATGTAGACAATGGTTTATATTGGTTCTAGTTTAATTTAAATCTAGTTTAATTTAAAAAAGAGTTAGTGGGTTTTTTTTAACTTTTTTCTTTACAATTCATTAGCAGCTCTACCCCATTCCGCTGCTGGTCTGGTCTTCAAAGACTTAACCATGAAAGTTGACGATCTTAAAGTGTGGACTTAGAAAGACATTCTTACCGTATATTTTGAAGGCGTAAACTTGCTTCACGTTCCTGGGCGCTTGTTCGCTGAAGATTGAAAACATGTCGAGAAAATCGTCGAACGTCAAGTTGCCACTCCCATCGTTCGAGAACACTTTGCAGATCCTCTGCCGGAAGGGGTTCTCCTGCACAACAAAGAGGAATTCTGGGAAGCTGATGCCAATTTCATTAAAGGTGTTATTACACGGGGCAATTTCCTCCAACCATTTTTCAGCAACCCCCCCACCTTTCAATGAGAAGAAATTTTGCCTCGATTCTTTCGAACTCAGCCAGAAAAGTGGCTCCATTTCTGAGCGCGAACCAAAAGTTATAAGTATTTTCCCTCGTATATTTACTTTCTCTGCAATGGTCATATACAGAGAAAGTATTGGAACTGTAGATGGCGACTGTAATCACATCAACTAAGTTGGAATTTGGAGATGAAAAAAACAAACTAATATAACTTGTACCAAAGTACAAACACTTGTGGGACATAGAAGATCCAAATGATACGCAAAACCACACTAAACAATGCTTTCAGGAATAAAATGGACTGCATTAGAGAGAAGGTAGGATGCCAACCAAAACTGCCCTGTGTAACAACACCGTAAGCATGAATTATATTTCGAGATACGGGATGCTTTCCGTGGAAGATTATCTGAAAGTCTAGACGGTCTTTTAAGCATCTGAACTGGTTAGCCACTCAAGCGGAACGTCAAGATAGCGAATCTTGATGAAAGAGTTATAAGTACGTTCAAAAAATAAGGTAATAAGAGCTCTCACGGGTGCACAAATTCGACGTGCGAATTATTTGAATTGAAAATGAAAGGTGTTGTGTTGTTGCACGACAACGTCCGACCGCATACGGCCTCGTTTACAGGTAATTTGGTACAGCGTTTCCGATGAAATGTACTGGAACATCCACCCTACAGCCCGGAATTCGCACCAAGCGATTTTCATGTCTTCGGATCGTTGAACAAGCACCTGACAGGTCGCCATTTCACAACCGATGCCGAAGTTCAGGAAGCCGTCGTTGAGTAGTTCCACGACCTGGACCCTAATTTCTTCTATGCCGGTTTCGATAGATTGGTTTACTGATGAAACAAGTGCTTCGACAACCATGGTGACTATGTGGAAAAATAATGTCTACCAGTGCACTTTTTGAACTACCCTCGTATTTTCCCTCGTATGTTTACCTTTCCTCGTATGTTTACTTTCCCTCGTGTGTTTACTTTCCCTCGTATGTTTACTTCCCTGCAATGCAAATGTACAGGGAAAGCATTGGAATCGTGTTGAAAATCTCAACTCGAGTTTTCACAGGGTCTACACTTTCTGGTGTAAGATTGGAGTCTAAACTAATTTATTTACAATCATATGTACACGCATAAAGCCCGACATATGCAAAATATATTGTAAAATCGTAATGACGGCTTACACGGCCCAAACAATTTCGGAATTTTACATTTGTAAAGTTCAATAATTATTTTCTCAAAGACCGAATTACGAAATGTCCTTGCTGGGGAAAATCCCTTTTCGCCTGTTTCAGAATCTTTCTGGTGGACGTCTGTTTGGGCGAGGTGAGATACGTTGAACATACGGTTTGCGAATTTGAATGTGAACTATTTTCGATGGGATTTTTCCTTCGACATCAGCGATCGCGTAACACATGGCCCCGGATTGATGCCTAATGCGAAAAGATCCTTTAAACTTTGGAGTCAGTTTATGGTCTTGAGCTTGCGGCCAGTCGTAAAGTACTAGATCGCCGCTGTTGAATGTTTTGTCGAGTCGTCTGTGGTCAAATCGACGTTTGTTTTCTTGACGAGTTTCTTCAATATTCAGTAATGCATTTTCACGAAGATAAGGGAGGTTTTCTAGTTGTTCCAATCGAGTTGATTCGTTCATAATGGTTCCCGAATGTAATTCTTCTGCTAGACGAGGGTTATAACCATGTAACAAAAAGAAAAGAACGGTGAATATTTGCTTGAACTTTATCGTTCAGTATTTATCGCAAGTAGGGCATTAGGAAGAAGCGAGTCCCACTTGGTTGGATTCTGGTATGCAAATTTCGTGAAAACACTTATGAGGGTGGCATTCACACGTTCTACTGTAGAATTTGACTGCGGAGTGTAGGGTGGAGTGGGTCGATGTTCGAATCTTTTAGAAAATTTTGTGTATGGTGAGCAATATATGCAGGACCTTGGTCTGAGATGTATAGCGTAGAAAGTTCGAAACGCATAATAATGTCTTCAACGAGAGATTCTGTTACTGTGTGAGCAGTTAGAGACGAGGTAGCACTAGCGATGAGGTAACGAGTAGTATGGTGGATTTGTTCAATTATGTGTTTGTTCTCTGATGCTGTTTGGAGAAGAGCAACAATATGATCACTAGAAACAACTTCAAATGGTGTTGACGGGAGAGGACGATCACCTAAGAGTCCGGTTTCACTAACTGTACGTCTGTTTGTCCGTCGACAAATGTCACAACTTCTTACGTACTGTTTAATTTCTTGTAACATTTTTGGCCACCAATATCAAGAGCGTAAATGCTGTAAGGTTTTTCTGAATTCAAAATGTCCGGTATCGTCGTAACAGAGACTGAGTGCTGTTTGCCGATGTGATTTTGGTAAAACTATTGCATAAGTTTCGTCTTGTAGTTCTGTATACTTTCGATGCAACAAATTATCATTATCAAGTTTAAATGTTTTGCGAATTTGACGATAATGGTTGGTGTTGATTGGCGATTTGAGCTTTGTTATGATCTGCGAACAAAACTCGTCTTTCTGTTGTTCGTGGATAAGAGAAGAGTTGGAGTTGAGACTGATTGTCAAGCATAGTTGAGGTCTGAGATCAGAATATCGAGAAAGATGGTCAACTAAGGTATTCTTTTTTCCAGGGTGGTGCTGTACTTCAAAATCATACTGGGAGAGATCAACGATATGTCTAACAAATTTTCGGGTTCAGCGACCTTTGGAAACAACATAAGATGTAGTGCAGTTATTGGTTATCAAGACAAATTTGTGGCCTAGAAGATACATACGAAATTTAACTGTTACAGCCCAGTGAACTGCCGTACATTCAAGTTCGTTTGAGTGATATCGAGTTTTTGGAGCACTTAAGGTACGACAAGCATATTTAAAAATATGACGTTTTCCATAATTTTCCTGCAAAGGGCAGGTTCTAATTCCGGTATAACATGCATCGGTTTGAACAAATGTTGGTAGACCAGGAGTGAAAAACGCCAATGCAGGTGGAGTAGTAACTCATTCTCGAAGCTTTTCGAACGCTGACTCTTGTTCAGCTTTCAGAACAATTGTTTTATCCTTGGAACTGGGTGTCGAAGTGGGATGTTGTCCTTTAAGAAGTTCAGTTAGCGGCTTGGCTATTGTTGCAAAACCCTTGATGTGTTTACGTAAGGTGTTGGCGAAATCTAAGAAACTTCGTACTTGGGAAACTTTGTACAGAATGTAAAGAAATGTAACGATTTACTGCAGACGCACGGTTAGGGAGTATTTCATTTGGCGTGAGTATCCTTTCCAGCAAAGGAATTTGTGAAGCAACAAAGAAACACTTCGAACGAGAAAGTTTGAAGCCCTGCTGACGTGTGAGTAGAAAGAGAAGACGTCAAAATTGTCGTGCACTAAACTCAAATCGTCAAAATATGGAAATATGGAGCTAGTCAGTCCTCTATCCAGTAGTCGACCGTAAGCTTGTTTTATTGCTTTCGACAGAGTGGCAGGACCGTTATGAAGTCCAAATGGCATTCTTAGGAATTCGCGATGTCCATCAGATATTACAAAGCCTGTCTAGTGAATATCGTTGGTATGCACTTTTATGTGCAGAAATGCTGATTTGATATCTGCTTTCGATATATATTTCTGTCCAGCAATACGATAAATAACATCGTCCATGTTGTCAATTGGTTGAGTGTCTTTGATAGTAATGGGATTAATTGATCTAGCATAGTCGACTAGAGTTCGAAGGGGTGTTGTGTCGTGAAAGGGTTGTTCTACTACAAAAGCAGGAGCAGCGTTTAAGAATTTGAATATTGGCAGACGTTTTGTTTTTTCCATTCAGAAATCTGAGTTTTTAAATGCAAACGATGTGGTTCTGGAAGTCGATATGGCTTGCATCGTATAGGGCGATCATGCTGCATTTGAATTTTTAATTCGCTGTTTGAAAATTCACCGATTGGAGATTTCGAAGATGCAAAAAGTCTTTAAATTCAGAAAGAATGTTCTGCAATTTGGACTGTTCAAGGGGAGCGAGTTGAGTTTGGATTGACTCAACAGGAGGTTTCGTTGATTTGGGAATGTTTGTATTCGATGTTTCTATCTCTTCCGAAAGTTCTACAGATTTTTCTTTTAACATGTTTGGAAATGTTAGCTTTTGTATTGCATTCTTTTGCAAATGAGCGATGCAATTCACTGAAGGTTTGGCAGATACACATTTAAAATGTTGAAGCGACGTAGGCGTTGCAATGCGCAAAGGATTATCGTGTTCGAAAATATAACGCGCATGTACTGATATTTTCCAATCTGTACCGAGAATGAGGGCAAGTTGATCACAGATACCAACTTTTGGTATGATACAGTCAATGTTTCCTATTTCAATACGTAGTGGTATCCATCCGGATGGTGTTACGCAACCACCAGCAACGCTGAGAGGTCCATTTTGCCATGGATACACATTGACATCGGCAGGGATATAGCAACTGTTAATTAGGGTAATACAAGAACCTGGATCATAAAGAGTGTCGACAGTAGTATTTCCATTGATGATGGCGGCAGCAATTGGTGTTTCATGGCAACAATTGGTGTTTCATGGGACACAGATTTAATGCAATTTACAGAAGATTGTCGTTTTGATTTTTCTTTAGTCGAATTAGAGTTTTTCGCAGCGTTGTATTCTGGGGACGTTGATCGAGAATAGTTGGTAGAATTCGACTGCGGATAAGTGCTAAAAACTACAGACGGTTACAATATACTGTTTCTCATTTGGGTTTCGAGCATTGGACAGCGAGCATTGGGAAGAAATGCAGACATAATTTCCACATCGCCAACAATGGAAGTTTTCAGGAGAATACATTTTGGATTAAATTTTTGCATAAAATTCGTTTTTTCTTCATTTGAGCGAAATGGTCGCTTTTCTTCGTCATGAAATTGAAAACCATAGTTGCCATTTTTAGATACTCTTTTAACGTTTAACTCATGAAAGGTTTTCTTATTGTGTAAAAAAGAAAGTTGTTCGGATTTGTCTTTATGCAAGCTTCTTCTTGAATCCAATGATGAAGCGCGGTCAACTAATTCAGCAACACTGTCATATGTATGAACACAGAGTGAGTTTGTCCGTCGGTCATGTCACCTAGAATGAGCGAAATGCGTTCGGATATGTCCAATTTATGCGGAGCATTTTCGAGCAAGACATCTTTTGCGTAAATATATGATACTAAAGTTTCGTCTTCACGAAGCACATGTTTCGCTTGATATGAAAAAAAATCTTTCATGTTCATCGATCGTTTAAATCGTTTTTGAAATTCTTCTTTACATTCTGACCAATCTTGACAATTTTTACCTATCTGCGGCTGATGATTTCAATTTTGTTTGTGCGTTTATGAGAGTCAAGGAGGGCGTCCAATGTGCATGAAAAGCAATTCTTTCCACTCGCATAATCCATTTCATTGGATCTTCGAACTGTTTTCCAGAAAAATGAGGTATCCATAGTAGAGTTTATTTGAATCGGCGAATTCAATTTTTCTTGATTTAAAGCCAGTTGCTGAACAGTGGAGCTAATTGTGCGGTTGAAGGAGATTCCTCACAGTGTTTTAAGTTTTCGGGGACTTGATTATTGTTATTTTCAAGTTGTTTCTTCAATTCTTGAATTTCTAATTCTTTTTCATTTAAAGTTTGTGTCAGTTCTATATGTTCATTGCGGACAGAGTTTAATATATCAATTGCTCCTTCATGAAAATGTTTTTCATTATCCGAAACCAAACGTTGAATTAGTTCATCTTTCGATCCTTTACAAGATAATTTAAGAATGTTCAGTTTCATTTTTAATTGGGAAACTGTAAACAGTCCAATTTTTCCATTTTTGCGTATGTATTAAGAAAAAAAAATAATGAAAGCAATAACTTTCTGCCTTCGAAGCTTGGAAACGAGACAGTCATACGTCTAGACATAGACGATGGCGCGAAGATTGTTGTGCGTTGAACGATTACTGGTTTCAGTCGAATGAAGAACGACATTTTTGCGGAGGGAAAGTTTTACGACTGCGCCATGTAAGATTGGAACCTAAACTCATTTATTTACAATCATATGTACACGCATAAAGCCCGACAGGGGGCGCAGTTATAAGTAGGGAATAGTAGGGGGTACTGGTTCACGCGGTGCATGGGGAGCATGCACTTTAACGGTGCATGCACTTTAACATGGGGAAATTGCGGTGCTAGTTCTCCCATGTTAAAGCATAGGCGCACCTCATGAGCAGGGGTATAGCTTCCACCAGCACGTGACTTTCCATGAAGTCAGTCAGAGGTTAGGATGGATCAGATGATTTTTTTTTCTTTTTCTTTTTTTTAAGGTTAATGTTTTAAAAATTTCGTAAATGCAAGTTTTTTTCTTATATTTTTTCGCAAATGTAAGTTTTTTACTTTTCAAAAACCGCACTTGTGCTGTTTACTCTATGGAAATTAACATAGGTTTTCGCACTTGTGCTATTTTTTAACTTTATTCCACAAAAACGTGATTATTACTAACAAAATTTCGTAAATGCAAGTTTTTTTCTTATATTTTTTCGCAAATGTAAGTTTTTTACTTTTCAAAAACCACACTTGTGCCGTTTTCTCTATGGGAATTAACATAGGTTTTCACACTTGTGCTATTTTTTAACGTTTTTTCACAAAAACATACTTTTTACTAACAAAATTTCGTAAATGCAAGTTTTTTTCTTATATTTTTTCGCAAATGTAAGTTTTTTACTTTTCAAAAACCACACTTGTGCCGTTTTCTCTATGGGAATTAACATAGGTTTTCACACTTGTGCTATTTTTTAACGTTTTTTCACAAAAACATACTTTTTACTAACAAAATTTCGTAAATGCAAGTTTTTTTCTTATATTTTTTCGCAAATGTAAGTTTTTTACTTTTCAAAAACCACACTTGTGCCGTTTTCTCTATGGGAATTAACATAGGTTTTCACACTTGTGCTATTTTTTAACGTTTTTTCACAAAAACATACTTTTTACTAACAAAATTTCGTAAATGCAAGTTTTTTTCTTATATTTTTTCGCAAATGTAAGTTTTCTACTTTTCAAAAACCACACTTGTGCCGTTTTCTCTATGGGAATTAACATAGGTTTTCACACTTGTGCTGTTTTTTAACGTTTTTTCACAAAAACATACTTTTTACTTGTAAAAAACTAACAAAAACATGTTTTTAAAGTAGCAGAATCGCGTGAATTAGTGTTTTAAAGTAGCACAATCGCGTGAATTAGTGTTTTAAAGTAGCAGAATCGCGTGAATTAGTGTTTTAAAGTAGCAGAATCGCGGGAATTGGTGTTTTAAAGTAGCAGAATCGCATGAATTGGTGTTTTAAAGTAGCAGAATCGCGTGAATTGGTGTTTTCAAAGTAGTAGAATCGCGTGAATCGGGTGTATGGGAATCTCGAGAATCTCCAAGGGTTTAAGGGGGTGTGTTTCCCCAATCCTTTCGTTCTTGGATTTTAAAAATTTTAAACATAAATATTTTTAATAATAGCAGATACCTGTTTTCAACGATCTAAATGGGGTAATGTCTCTTTAAGAAATTAGATATTGCTAAAAATATATATATTTTTTTAAATTGTGGTCCCACCTCCACCCGGTGTATAGGATACACCGCCACAATTCAATCTAGCATGGTCTGGTCATTTAAATTTGATAATGACCGTATGCTAGGCTCTTGATACCGTCCTTTAAGATATGTCGCTTATCATCATAGGGGGATAGTCCCATTTTAATTTGCTTCACAGTATACATCTGATGGTCTTTACTTGCAATTTTAAATTGTTCCACTCTACTATATCTTCGCCTTGTTAGGCAATTATAATAATCTTCATGATGGATGTGTTTTTTTACAACATTCTTATTAACACCTTTAGCAGTCTTTTTATCCGTGAAGGGTGTTTTTAGGCTATACATTTTCGATCTTAGGCCTACAAATTCCACGGCAGGAGTTCCATTCAACTCGTCTTTCATTTTTCCAATCCTTTTTTTATTCTTATTGGAATGGAGTGGATGTGTTGTAGGATAATCCGAAAAGTCAAAATAGTCTTCATAACTTTCAAAATCTTTGTAAATATCCTCTGTTTCAATTTCATAGCACAGGGAATCGGTGTCTGTGAAAAGCAATTCGGCTCGGCTTCCATACATCTTCTTAATAAAATCATAATGAAACTCATACATAAGTGTTTTACTCAAGTCCAGTACTGAAAAACCTGCATAGATGGGTCTATTCAGTTTCAAATGAGTCTTATGCATATGAACTGCTACCAGATCTTCATTAAATACTTTGAAGGAGTGTAAGGCTGGTGATGCAAGTAATTTTTTCAGTCTCTTCTCAGTCTGTACTAGTTTAACATCCATTCTTTTTCTCAAATTTTCCATAGTTTTTCCAAACACTGCATTATTCATAAGTTTGAACAGATCTTTTTCAAAGGAATTTTTTGCCAGCATTCTCTTCTCAGTGTTAAATTGTACATAGGGCTTCAACCAGGGCTCTTGCTTAAAAGTTAATACTCGATGGATTTTCACAAGTTTCATCCCTAACTTCATATACTGCTTTAAATTTCTATAATGCAGAACATATTTAACCTTATGATTCAAATTAGGTGTTAATTTGATCTGGTCCTTGCATATTTTCAAATTCATTTCTTCAGATAAATTCCGGCTATACTCCGAAATCAGAGATGGGGTGATATGAACTCTTTCGGGTGCTAGAGGATAATCATTATGCTTATCATGCAAATCATAGGGATAGTCTATATCCGCTTCGATAATATATCCCACAGGTGAGTCATCTTCAACAGCAAGTGGATTAAAGTTCTGAATGTCTTGAGAATCAAGCCATCTAAAATCCGATACGGGGAGTGCTTGGCTTAGAGCCCACCCATATAGATTATTAGCATCCAGGTACATTATATATTTGCTAGGTTTCATAGAATCAAAATGTTCCAAATACTTGTTATTAGCCTGACTAAGGCGCTTACTAATAACACTAATACCGCCTCTTATACCTTCTTCTAAAAATAAGTACATATCAGGATCTGTAATCAGTTCCAATGATACTCCACTAGTCTTCAAGGCTGCATTCCAGGCAAGAGATGGTAATGTTAAACAGTGGGCAGCATCTATTCCATAATAATTCAATGTCAAATCACGGAAATTCTCAAAAATGTCCGCTAATAGAAGAATATCAGTTTTTATGTACAAGTCATGATATTCCCCCATATTCTTTATCTTTAAAGATGTCCAAACATGTTGAGCATAGGCATAGGCATCATCAGAGATCTCCTCTCGATTTAAATCATCAAAGAAGGCCTCTTTAGAGGGTAAGCTCGTTTCTTCAAACTTGGTAGCACAATCCATATAAGAATAGGGGTAAACACCCTTTCTAGTTACTAAATCCACTTGATCACTTGTAAAATGTTCTTGGGTGATACGAAACTGATTGGATTCCAAACTAGAACTTAGTTTCTCAATAGAGGCAGGTAAGAATTGAAGAGAATCTATAAACTGTAAACTTCCTAGGCTAAATGTAATATATTGCTGCATATTGCTACTGATGCATTCAATCCTTTTTCCTTTAAATTCACCGATCCCCTGCATAATTAAATGTCCATCATACCCCTTTAAATTATAAAACACAACGGGTATGCGTCGTCTTATCTTGTAATTCAGATTACAATTAGGATGGGCTGCACTTCTGTACTTGGAAGTTAAGTGGCAATGGTCTCTCACACGCTTTTCTCCTAAAGCCTTGTTACAAATATGGCAGAGAGTAGCATTTTCAAAGTTTTCACGATCTTCAGCAGTAAAATTCATTTTCATATTTTCTCTCAGTATTCTCTGAATCTCTTCTTCTTCTTGAATAAGGGCTTTCAAAAAATGATGAATCACATCTTCACCCCTATAGATAACAGGTTCTTTAAAGGATTTTCCATCAGGCCCAATAATAATATAGGAAAAACCACAAGGAACATGATGAGATAAGATACTCTCATGTGAAACAGAAGGGGTATTCTCACATATATCCACTTTATTAGGAAAGACTCAAAGTCTGCGTATATCACAAATGGTACACGCATTTGCATGTAAATACTTTGAAATTTCAAAATCTTGTCATTGTCACTGGGAAACTCCACTCTCTGTAGGCCATACTGGCTACATAATTCAATATGCTTCTTTAAACGAGCTTCAGATGAAAATTGTTGTAAACAGTAGTCACAAAAATATTGCTTCTCTTTATGTTTTCTTATACTGTATAAAAGTCTGCTCATACTTCTAATACAGCAGTAATGAGACTGCTCATCATTACTAATAAGCAGTAAATTACAGTGTTGTTCTCGTCTATCAGATGATATATAGAGCAGAAACACCTTCTTATCTTCATATCCAAAGACATTCAGGCTCACATTATTATTATTTCGCTCAAATAATTTAACTTGGTGTAAAGGAGTGGGAAACTCGATTCCATCCAGATTCAACTTGCATTCATGCTCGGTACATTTACCGACACGAGATACATTCTTATAAACTGGATAAAGTTCTGCTAAGATGGACCACATAAAACATTTCTGATCACTATTTTCCACATTTAGCTTTCTTGGCTAATAGTTCTTTAGGTAGCGGGATATAGCTTGAGGCAGCCAGAGGATCATATGTCCCAACATCAATCATGAGTTCCTCGATTCTCTCTAAGACCCAACCGCTACCACGGCCTTCATAGGTTTCGAACGATGTTAACACTTTTGCAAAGGCAGTATCCATATTAGAATCCAAATCTTCTTCTGTAATGTTTTTCATACAAGAACTTCTGAAATAGTTTATACAGTATTCCTGTTCCCCTCCAGATCGGAAACGAGTAAAACGGCAACATACATTTATGTACCATATAATACTACGTTTCAAAGCAATTTCCTTTAGCACTACTTGTTTTATCTCAATTCTATGAGAATCCAAAAAGGTAAGTAAATCTTTTTCAGCATGACCAGCAATTTCATAAACAGTCAGAGTACCGTTTAAAGCCTGTTTGCAGGGTTTCTTAGTCGCTTTCTTCTTCTTTTTATTCATACACGGAGCATCTAATCTTTTTCTTTTAGTGCCTCGCATAGGCTTATCACCATGAATTGGCCGCTCATGAATCTTCTCATGACGTATCAGATCATCTTTTCTTACAAAAGCCGCCTTACACAATTCACATATGTAATCCTTCTTTCCATCATGAATCCTCATATGGCGCACTAAGCTTCGTTTTGCCATGAAGCTCTTCGTGCAAGTCGGACACACCTGTAATAGATAAAAAAAATACAAGACTTTAGTATAAACACGTTATTCTCGGTAACAATGTCCCAAGATGTATATAAAGTAATCGCTAATCCATTATACTACCCCATTAGAAATAATAAAATTCCTGAATTTAAGAATATATCCAGATACAACACATTTCATGTAAGATCCCCAAGACATTTCATTAAATTCATAAAAACACTCATTAAAAAGTTGTTATGCATCATAAAAATACAAAGTTTAATAAAATGAGAGAATAAAATCACATTAAAACAAGTACTTACATGTCCAATCCTGTTCAAAGAGGGTGCATTAAGCATAGGAACGTCAGTAACGGTAGGGATAGCACCTCCGATATTACTTTCTAAGGCAAACATACTCGCAGAAGAACTTGAAACACCTCTTAACAGCACGAAATTCACAACAGAAATGATAAAATCGCTGCTTGAAGATCACCTACACCCATTCATAAAAAAATAGTTCCTGGAATATCCTTCCGCCAAGATGACTCCAAGGTTATTCCTAAAGAGTTCTTCGTGTATCCATCCGCCAAGGTCACGTGATAGTTATATCACGGTTACCGTTAAACTTGCAACACACGAATGTAATTATACACACATCCGATAAAAAAATAAACAATTCGTTCAACATCGCAATCAATTATATCCTTTTCAATAATCGTAATCGATATATTAAATAAATTCACATCTTTAAAAAATAATAGATTTTAATAAAATAATGAAAGAAAATCCCTTTGCGAGACCCCTTAAAACCTCCAATCCTTAAACAATACAGCAACGCGCAAACCTAAAAACCCCGAATAACATATACTCCTTTCTCCCCCACCCTCCCCGAGACACCAACACTCACTTCACCACACGTTAAACGTAACCCATAGCAACCGGAATCCATAATAAAACATTCACCTTCACCCCCAACGTACATCCAAATACACAGTCATTCAACGTTAAACCCGTAATTTTTACGGTAAAACGCACTTTACAGGGATTCATAGAACAAAAAAATCCTAAAAAATCAACAAATTCACCCAGAAACTAGCTAAAACCCTCAAATTACTTATAATTATCATCTACATATGCTATATAACCATTTATAACCTTAAAAAGGTGAGTATGCTAGTAGATAAGGAAGGTGGGTTCGCCAGAATGCAGTTGGAGCAATGCCGCCTAAAAATAGTTTCTGGAAAGAAAAAATAAATATTTTTTGGTATTTCCAGAAAGTATCCTCTATGTCATATTTTGATAAAATTAAAAAAGTTTTTAAAAAATTTTAAAAACTCAATTTTTTTATTAATTTTCACAAAATTCCTAATTTCCCCATTAGTATCCCTTTCTGCCGCTAGGGGGTGCTGATGGTACTTCTCCGCCTTCGTCGCAGAGGCGGAGGTGTTGCCATCCCGAAAAAAGTTTCTCCCCTACTTTGAAAAAATCTCATTCCAAAAAAATTTATTCCCCTCCAAACCCCTCATACAAGACTACGAAATCGTTGCCACCCAAAAAAAGTTTCTCCAAAATTTTTACCCCCACCTTTTTTCATTTTCCCCCTTTTACACCCCCGTCCAGGATTACAGAATTCAAGATGGCGGCCATTTTGCTCCACGCTCCGCATTGCTCCGCCGCTGTTGGTGAACGCCCCTTCCTTATCTACTAGCATACTCACCTTTTTAAGGTTATAAATGGTTATATAGCATATGTAGATGATAATTATAAGTAATTTGAGGATTTTAGCTAGTTTCTGGGTGAATTTGTTGATTTTTTAGGATTTTTTTGTTCTATGAATCCCTGTAAAGTGCGTTTTACCGTAAAAATTACGGGTTTAACGTTGAATGACTGTGTATTTGGATGTACGTTGGGGGTGAAGGTGAATGTTTTATTATGGATTCCGGTTGCTATGGGTTACGTTTAACGTGTGGTGAAGTGAGTGTTGGTGTCTCGGGGAGGGAGGGGGAGAAAGGAGTATATGTTATTCGGGGTTTTTAGGTTTGCGCGTTGCTGTATTGTTTAAGGATTGGAGGTTTTAAGGGGTCTCGCAAAGGGATTTTCTTTCATTATTTTATTAAAATCTATTATTTTTTAAAGATGTGAATTTATTTAATATATCGATTACGATTATTGAAAAGGATATAATTGATTGCGATGTTGAACGAATTGTTTATTTTTTTATCGGATGTGTGCATAATTACATTCGTGTGTTGCAAGTTTAACGGTAACCGTGATATAACTATCACGTGACCTTGGCGGATGGATACACGAAGAACTCTTTAGGAATAACCTTGGGGTCATCTTGGCAGAAGGATATTCCAGGAACTATTTTTTTATGAATGGGTGTAGGTGATCTTCAAGCAGCGATTTTATCATTTCTGTTGTGAATTTCGTGCTGTTAAGAGGTGTTTCAAGTTCTTCTGCGAGTATGTTTGCCTTAGAAAGTAATATCGGAGGTGCTATCCCTACCGTTACTGACGTTCCTATGCTTAATGCACCCTCTTTGAACAGGATTGGACATGTAAGTACTTGTTTTAATGTGATTTTATTCTCTCATTTTATTAAACTTTGTATTTTTATGATGCGTAACAACTTTTTAATGAGTGTTTTTATGAATTTAATGAAATGTCTTGGGGATCTTACATGAAATGTGTTGTATCTGGATATATTCTTAAATTCAGGAATTTTATTATTTCTAATGGGGGTAGTATAATGGATTAGCGATTACTTTATATACATCTTGGGACATTGTTACCGAGAATAACGTGTTTATACTAAAGTCTTGTATTTTTTTTATCTATTACAGGTGTGTCCGACTTGCACGAAGAGCTTCATGGCAAAACGAAGCTTAGTGCGCCATATGAGGATTCATGATGGAAAGAAGGATTACATATGTGAATTGTGTAAGGCGGCTTTTGTAAGAAAAGATGATCTGATACGTCATGAGAAGATTCATGAGCGGCCAATTCATGGTGATAAGCCTATGCGAGGCACTAAAAGAAAAAGATTAGATGCTCCGTGTATGAATAAAAAGAAGAAGAAAGCGACTAAGAAACCCTGCAAACAGGCTTTAAACGGTACTCTGACTGTTTATGAAATTGCTGGTCATGCTGAAAAAGATTTACTTACCTTTTTGGATTCTCATAGAATTGAGATAAAACAAGTAGTGCTAAAGGAAATTGCTTTGAAACGTAGTATTATATGGTACATAAATGTATGTTGCCGTTTTACTCGTTTCCGATCTGGAGGGGAACAGGAATACTGTATAAACTATTTCAGAAGTTCTTGTATGAAAAACATTACAGAAGAAGATTTGGATTCTAATATGGATACTGCCTTTGCAAAAGTGTTAACATCGTTCGAAACCTATGAAGGCCGTGGTAGCGGTTGGGTCTTAGAGAGAATCGAGGAACTCATGATTGATGTTGGGACATATGATCCTCTGGCTGCCTCAAGCTATATCCCGCTACCTAAAGAACTATTAGCCAAGAAAGCTAAATGTGGAAAATAGTGATCAGAAATGTTTTATGTGGTCCATCTTAGCAGAACTTTATCCAGTTTATAAGAATGTATCTCGTGTCGGTAAATGTACCGAGCATGAATGCAAGTTGAATCTGGATGGAATCGAGTTTCCCACTCCTTTACACCAAGTTAAATTATTTGAGCGAAATAATAATAATGTGAGCCTGAATGTCTTTGGATATGAAGATAAGAAGGTGTTTCTGCTCTATATATCATCTGATAGACGAGAACAACACTGTAATTTACTGCTTATTAGTAATGATGAGCAGTCTCATTACTGCTGTATTAGAAGTATGAGCAGACTTTTATACAGTATAAGAAAACATAAAGAGAAGCAATATTTTTGTGACTACTGTTTACAACAATTTTCATCTGAAGCTCGTTTAAAGAAGCATATTGAATTATGTAGCCAGTATGGCCTACAGAGAGTGGAGTTTCCCAGTGACAATGACAAGATTTTGAAATTTCAAAGTATTTACATGCAAATGCGTGTACCATTTGTGATATACGCAGACTTTGAGTCTTTCCTAATAAAGTGGATATATGTGAGAATACCCCTTCTGTTTCACATGAGAGTATCTTATCTCATCATGTTCCTTGTGGTTTTTCCTATATTATTATTGGGCCTGATGGAAAATCCTTTAAAGAACCTGTTATCTATAGGGGTGAAGATGTGATTCATCATTTTTTGAAAGCCCTTATTCAAGAAGAAGAAGAGATTCAGAGAATACTGAGAGAAAATATGAAAATGAATTTTACTGCTGAAGATCGTGAAAACTTTGAAAATGCTACTCTCTGCCATATTTGTAACAAGGCTTTAGGAGAAAAGCGTGTGAGAGACCATTGCCACTTAACTTCCAAGTACAGAAGTGCAGCCCATCCTAATTGTAATCTGAATTACAAGATAAGACGACGCATACCCGTTGTGTTTTATAATTTAAAGGGGTATGATGGACATTTAATTATGCAGGGGATCGGTGAATTTAAAGGAAAAAGGATTGAATGCATCAGTAGCAATATGCAGCAATATATTACATTTAGCCTAGGAAGTTTACAGTTTATAGATTCTCTTCAATTCTTACCTGCCTCTATTGAGAAACTAAGTTCTAGTTTGGAATCCAATCAGTTTCGTATCACCCAAGAACATTTTACAAGTGATCAAGTGGATTTAGTAACTAGAAAGGGTGTTTACCCCTATTCTTATATGGATTGTGCTACCAAGTTTGAAGAAACGAGCTTACCCTCTAAAGAGGCCTTCTTTGATGATTTAAATCGAGAGGAGATCTCTGATGATGCCTATGCCTATGCTCAACATGTTTGGACATCTTTAAAGATAAAGAATATGGGGGAATATCATGACTTGTACATAAAAACTGATATTCTTCTATTAGCGGACATTTTTGAGAATTTCCGTGATTTGACATTGAATTATTATGGAATAGATGCTGCCCACTGTTTAACATTACCATCTCTTGCCTGGAATGCAGCCTTGAAGACTAGTGGAGTATCATTAGAACTGATTACAGATCCTGATATGTACTTATTTTTAGAAGAAGGTATAAGAGGCGGTATTAGTGTTATTAGTAAGCGCCTTAGTCAGGCTAATAACAAGTATTTGGAACATTTTGATTCTATGAAACCTAGCAAATATATAATGTACCTGGATGCTAATAATCTATATGGGTGGGCTCTAAGCCAAGCACTCCCCGTATCGGATTTTAGATGGCTTGATTCTCAAGACATTCAGAACTTTAATCCACTTGCTGTTGAAGATGACTCACCTGTGGGATATATTATCGAAGCGGATATAGACTATCCCTATGATTTGCATGATAAGCATAATGATTATCCTCTAGCACCCGAAAGAGTTCATATCACCCCATCTCTGATTTCGGAGTATAGCCGGAATTTATCTGAAGAAATGAATTTGAAAATATGCAAGGACCAGATCAAATTAACACCTAATTTGAATCATAAGGTTAAATATGTTCTGCATTATAGAAATTTAAAGCAGTATATGAAGTTAGGGATGAAACTTGTGAAAATCCATCGAGTATTAACTTTTAAGCAAGAGCCCTGGTTGAAGCCCTATGTACAATTTAACACTGAGAAGAGAATGCTGGCAAAAAATTCCTTTGAAAAAGATCTGTTCAAACTTATGAATAATGCAGTGTTTGGAAAAACTATGGAAAATTTGAGAAAAAGAATGGATGTTAAACTAGTACAGACTGAGAAGAGACTGAAAAAATTACTTGCATCACCAGCCTTACACTCCTTCAAAGTATTTAATGAAGATCTGGTAGCAGTTCATATGCATAAGACTCATTTGAAACTGAATAGACCCATCTATGCAGGTTTTTCAGTACTGGACTTGAGTAAAACACTTATGTATGAGTTTCATTATGATTTTATTAAGAAGATGTATGGAAGCCGAGCCGAATTGCTTTTCACAGACACCGATTCCCTGTGCTATGAAATTGAAACAGAGGATATTTACAAAGATTTTGAAAGTTATGAAGACTATTTTGACTTTTCGGATTATCCTACAACACATCCACTCCATTCCAATAAGAATAAAAAAAGGATTGGAAAAATGAAAGACGAGTTGAATGGAACTCCTGCCGTGGAATTTGTAGGCCTAAGATCGAAAATGTATAGCCTAAAAACACCCTTCACGGATAAAAAGACTGCTAAAGGTGTTAATAAGAATGTTGTAAAAAAACACATCCATCATGAAGATTATTATAATTGCCTAACAAGGCGAAGATATAGTAGAGTGGAACAATTTAAAATTGCAAGTAAAGACCATCAGATGTATACTGTGAAGCAAATTAAAATGGGACTATCCCCCTATGATGATAAGCGACATATCTTAAAGGACGGTATCAAGAGCCTAGCATACGGTCATTATCAAATTTAAATGACCAGACCATGCTAGATTGAATTGTGGCGGTGTATCCTATACACCGGGTGGAGGTGGGACCACAATTTAAAAAAATATATATATTTTTAGCAATATCTAATTTCTTAAAGAGACATTACCCCATTTAGATCGTTGAAAACAGGTATCTGCTATTATTAAAAATATTTATGTTTAAAATTTTTAAAATCCAAGAACGAAAGGATTGGGGAAACACACCCCCTTAAACCCTTGGAGATTCTCGAGATTCCCATACACCCGATTCACGCGATTCTACTACTTTGAAAACACCAATTCACGCGATTCTGCTACTTTAAAACACCAATTCATGCGATTCTGCTACTTTAAAACACCAATTCCCGCGATTCTGCTACTTTAAAACACTAATTCACGCGATTCTGCTACTTTAAAACACTAATTCACGCGATTCTGCTACTTTAAAAACATGTTTTTGTTAGTTTTTTACAAGTAAAAAGTATGTTTTTGTGAAAAAACGTTAAAAAACAGCACAAGTGTGAAAACCTATGTTAATTCCCATAGAGAAAACGGCACAAGTGTGGTTTTTGAAAAGTAGAAAACTTACATTTGCGAAAAAATATAAGAAAAAAACTTGCATTTACGAAATTTTGTTAGTAAAAAGTATGTTTTTGTGAAAAAACGTTAAAAAATAGCACAAGTGTGAAAACCTATGTTAATTCCCATAGAGAAAACGGCACAAGTGTGGTTTTTGAAAAGTAAAAAACTTACATTTGCGAAAAAATATAAGAAAAAAACTTGCATTTACGAAATTTTGTTAGTAAAAAGTATGTTTTTGTGAAAAAACGTTAAAAAATAGCACAAGTGTGAAAACCTATGTTAATTCCCATAGAGAAAACGGCACAAGTGTGGTTTTTGAAAAGTAAAAAACTTACATTTGCGAAAAAATATAAGAAAAAAACTTGCATTTACGAAATTTTGTTAGTAATAATCACGTTTTTGTGGAATAAAGTTAAAAAATAGCACAAGTGCGAAAACCTATGTTAATTTCCATAGAGAAAACAGCACAAGTGCGGTTTTTGAAAAGTAAAAAACTTACATTTGCGAAAAAATATAAGAAAAAAACTTGCATTTACGAAATTTTTAAAACATTAACCTTAAAAAAAAGAAAAAGAAAAAAAAAATCATCTGATCCATCCTAACCTCTGACTGACTTCATGGAAAGTCACGTGCTGGTGGAAGCTCCACCCCTGCTCATGAGGTGCGCCTATGCTTTAACATGGGAGAACTAGCACCGCAATTTCCCCATGTTAAAGTATAGCACCGCGTGAGCCAGTACCCCCTACTATTCCCTACTGTTATATACAAAATATATTATAAAATCGTAATGACGGCTTACACTGAGACCTCTAGAACACGAGAAGACTATTTTTAGCGTGACGTCTCTGTGTGTGTCTGTCTGCCTTGCAATGTATGGATCCACTCTAACTTGAAAATTAATGGACCCAATTTCATAAAATTTTAAAGACAAGTCACTTGTGGGTGACACTGGTGCTGATTAGATTTGGGTACGATTTTGGTATAAAAAATCCCGCTTATATTTTTGCGAAATCTCATGCATCCGCTCTAGCTAAAAAACTAAATGACCCAATTTTACAAAATTTCGTAGATAAGTCACCTGTGAAATACCCTGGTGCTGATTCGATTTTGGTACGATTTGGAAAAGGAGAACCTACCTTTTGGCCCACCCACACACCCAAATCTAAAATAAAAGCTTACGTATGTTACCATGTATCCATTAAAGGCTTGTTTTATACATCATTTTTGATGAGATCCACCTTATTACTCTAGGACTAACCGTTCTAAAGTAATAAGGTAGTAAGATGTTTCAGACTTTTCGTATTTTTATGTAAAAATGTCCAGTCACACAATCAAAACGAAAATTGAATTCAAAATGCCCATTCATTGTCATTTCAAACAATGACGCGTGTTGTATTAAACTGAACTGAATGGCATTTTAAAGAAATAAAGAGAAAATGAATGACATTTTAAAGAAATAAAGGGAAAATGAATGACATTTTAAATAAATAAAGATAAAATGAATGACATTTTAAATAAATAAAGATAAAATGAATGACATTTTAAATAAATAAAGAGAAAATATATGACATTTTAAAGAAATAAAGAGAAAATGAATGACATTTTAAATAAATAAAGAGAAAATATATGACATTTTAAAGAAATAAAGAGAAAATGAATGACATTTTAAAGAAATAAAGGGAAAATGAATGACATTTTAAAGAAATAAAGATAAAATGAATGACATTTTAAAGAAATAAAGAGAAAATGAATGACATTTTAAACAAATAAAGGGAAATTCAATGGCATTTTAAAGAAATAAAGAGAAAATGAATGACATTTTAAAGAAATAAAGAAAAAACGAATGAGCCAGATTTTTACTTCCCTTCTATACATAGTATAATGTATAAGGAAAGTATTGTGACGGGGGCGAAATTCGAATTTGAGTTTTGGACGGAAGAGCACGTTTCAAGCATCCCTGATCACGAATCGAACATTTTGGAGGTGATGTCTCTGTGTGTGTGTGTGTCAGTGAGTCTGTGGGAACGATATCTCACGAACGAATGGAGCGATTCGAATGAAAATGGGTACAAAAATTACAATCCGTGGATACTGGAAGCTTATTGTTTTTAAACACTCTCGAATGTTCAGAATCCCTCTAAATTTTGAGTGAAATTTTGAAAAAAATCATCAAAAAATCAAAACCTTTAATAAAATTACGCGAATGGACATTTCTTATGCAATATTTCTTTAGAAAACGATTGACATAAACTTTAGAACGCTAGCATGAACCGTTCTCGAGATATTGCACATTTTTTAAATAAATGTATCTACAAAAATCCCATATATTAAAAAAAATATTAATTGTTGAGAAATATGTTCTCTTTTCATATGTAATATCATGCGATAAATCATATACTGTAATATCATGCGACGAATTTGGCGGAATATCGCCAACTTTGGCGACTTTTTAAAATGTTGCCAAATGAACGAAAATCTTGCCAAATGGACAAAAATGACATTAAATCAATGACAACTCATTCACGAAAATTTAATATCTTTGAAAAAATGTAAATATCTACTGTAGGAATAACTAATTTTTATTTTACTCTAAAAGTAGTCAATTCATTGCATTATATAAGGAAAGTCATGTGCTGCTCACATCAGATTTTTTTTTCAAGTGTTAGAATAATTTGTTTATGAGAATTGAGAGGATTCATTTGCAAACACACCTAAAGGCTGCCACTAAAGGATGCCCAAGTTGTGTTATCACACGGAGCAGTTCTTTCTGGCCGTCTTTCTGCAACACCATGCATTTCAATGAGAAGAAAACTTGAAAGAATAAAAATAAAAAATACGTGACTCTCCTTACATAATGCAATGAAATGTCTTCTTTGACGGTGGAAAAAATGATGCCTAAGATCCACGCCACTGTGTTGAACGTTGAATTGTACGTGGGGCTCTTTCCGGGTGACAAGGTGCAAAACTACGTTATGCTGCAAAGAAATACATGCACCCGTAGGAAATTCAGCTACAGCCGCGAAATTTGGCACGCATGTATCGTTTGAGGAGATATGCAAATGATCAGAATTCGGGAGCAAAAGAAAACAATTTGTTAAGAAATGGTGGCAACAAGAAGATGGCATTTTAGTAAGTGGTAAATCCTCCCCTGGCAGTTACACAAGCCGATATTCGGTGGGGCATAGAATCCATTAAATTGCTTATTTCCTTTTGCAAAAGGAAACAACCACAAATGTTGCCACGGGTTAGCTAATTCAGTGTTAGTCTGAGAAGGCTGCAATGGCCGTTCCAGCATGTCCCAGACGAGTTCTATGGGTGATAGTGTTGCGTGGGAAAAATACTAATATTGCTCATTGAACGTTAAATCAAAGGCTGCCGTGTCGTATAGTATTACCTGAAAATCATAAGTATTTAAAAGATTTGAAAATGAGGACACCGATTTGATTTAAAATAACAAAAACAATTTATTTACATATTTAACATTAAAACATAAAAATATTTTGAATATTCGGATCTCCCATTCCACCAACTAATCTTGGCTCATCGCAATCAATACACGTACTTTCTAATTAATCCTTCACTAAATATATTCATATATCATCAAAAGTTTTAAGTCAAATTCTAATATAAGGTAAATTACAATCCCATTCATTAACACAATTATACTTGAAGATTGTCCCTTCCCAATTCAAAATGTTATACAAGTACAAAAACGCACAAAGTGTCATCTGACACTGTATTATTCTAACGCCACTTGAGGCTCTTATATAAACGCACTTGGCTTGTGCCACCATGAAAAAACAATTAATCTCCTTATATAGAGAGAATTAAACAGAGGGGGAGAGAGAGAGAAGTTCAAATCTGAGCGCAGTACGAAGTCAAAGGCCTACTTTCTTCTTTCGGCCCGGCGGGCTTCTGTGCAGATACCAAGGGAGCATCTGGCTCCGTCAAATGTTTAGAACTTCACCGTTCAAAATCTCAAGAAGCACTCTCGATTTCAATTCCAAAATTCTGGTTCTCGAAAAAAACACCAAGTCGATCTCTCCTCCCTCTTTTACCTGATTTGTTCAGAGGTTTAACCCCCCTTAATATTATAGGAAGATATAAGGTTACCCTTTTTCCAGTTGCCAGATCTTGACAGAGGGCTTGGCTATAGGCCCCTGAATTACTGCTGTAACTGGTCGAGGTCCCACACTCAGGCCTGACACCTGCGCCCCGACGATCGCTCACCACCCGTGGAGCGTTCTTCAGTCTTGAATGTGCCCGCCACTGGCATGGTGTCTGCGTCCACTGTCCGTCTCCGTTGCAGGTGGCCAAAGGGGAACCCTATACATATTTCTGAAAAGATTAGGGACCGTCTTTTGCAGGTCGCCTTCCTCTCCATATTTCGCAATGTTACATATTTTAGAAAAAACTATGTAACAGATAGGTCTGGGGACATGGATAGCCATGGGAGGGTATTCAATTATCGAAGACATTGTTGTGAAATTGTGCAGTATGGGGTCGAGTGTTGTCTTGTTGGGAAATGAAACCTAGGCGGCTTGAAAGCAAGGTAGCACAATCAACTGCAGAATATCGTTGACATACAAGCGAACGTACAAGCTGGCTTGCAACTCAACTAGAGGAAATCGTCTGTTCCACGAGATGACACCACGTGTGATGGCCATTTGCTGCTTGACAGCAAATGCTGGATTGGAATGCTGGCCAGTCCCCTTCCATACGCGTATGCAACGGTTATCAGCATTGAGAGAAAAGCAGGATTCGCCGCTAAAGACAACATGCTTGCAATTGGACACTGTCGAGATTGACCGAGTTTGGCAGCCGTCTAGACGGCTCTGCCTATACTGAGGAATCAGTAGTAGGCGCTTTAATGGACGTTGATACCTAACCCACCTTCTGCCGTCTCCGAATATTATCCCTTGATACAGAATGCACGGAGAGTGACAAATACCTTCGAATAGTTTATAACGGCGCCACTGGTGTGGACGTGGCTCTTTTCCTGACTTGCACGATCCTCTCGAACTGTTGTCTGTCTGGGGTGTCCTGCGCCTCTGCGACTGTTACTTTTTTGATCCACTGTTGCCAACATCAAGCGACTATCCTATGGCTACCGATACGTCTGTGGAACCCACCAGCTTTCCTTAGGTCTCTCTCTCTCTAAATCCGACAATTGTAGACTATCTTAAAGACAGTTAAAGACGTCGTAGTACGTCTTAGAGACATCTTTGTACACAACTTGCAGTATCAAAGCAGAAAATCCAGTTCCAATGGCCCGTTAGTGAGATAGGTCGTTTTCAATGCTGCATGATACGTCGTTCTCATGAAGCCTATAACATCTGCTGACAGTTTCATCATTTGCATAACCCTTAAAACAACATTTGCAAGCCGAGTTTTACGGCTGTAGCTGTCATCTATCTTTCAACCATCAACATATATATTTTTTGCAACAGAGAATATTTCTAG
Organism: Amaurobius ferox; assembly: GCA_951213105.1. Taxonomy (NCBI): domain Eukaryota; kingdom Metazoa; phylum Arthropoda; class Arachnida; order Araneae; family Amaurobiidae; genus Amaurobius; species Amaurobius ferox. Next base: position 145,420,751 of record OX578144.1, on the reverse strand, counting down.
TATGCTTAGAATATTAATGTCCAATTAACTTATATTTTACGCAACTCTAAATTGGAAATTATCGATATTGACAGCATTCTCAATAAGCAATGGAATCTATTAAAATATTTAAATAATTTATTCATCAATTTGAGGTTATTTTCGTTAACTTAGTGTTATTTTTGCAAATTGGACGATATTTTCTTCAATAGGATGCAAAATAGCGCCAAGTTAGCGATATTTCGCTAGATTATTCGCCAAATGATTTACTAAGCGTTATAGACAAACGGAGAGAAGAGTGTTTTTAATATACTAGACGGCATGCCCGTCAAATGCGGAATTAAAAATTTACAAACCATGACCTCCCATTGAGCGTCATGTTTATAAATTTGGCAGCATTTAAAAAGTTGCTATGTTGACGACATCCTGCCAAATTTTTCGAATGGCTGAAAATTTCCGCCAATCGTTACGGACAGACGGTAAAGTGGGATATATTATTTCCAAGAAATTGAATTTTCATTAATGAGTCGTCATATTCCTTGATTTAGCGTCATTTTTATTAATTTGCCAACATTTAATAAAAATCACCAAGTTGGCAATAGTCTGGCAAATTCGTCGCCAAAATTTTGCCAAGCGTTACAGACGGAGAAATAGGTTATTCTTATAGTAGATAAATGACTGTTGGCGAATTGGTGTCAAAATGCGAAACTATTACCCGAAGCATATTCTCCCGCGAACCAGATCCACGACGAGGGTGTCAAAAAATGTACCGCATACTATGAAAAGTGAAAATATTGCACAGTAATTAATATGTTTTGACACGTTACAACAAAGTTGAAAAGTGTTTATGACTTGGTTCATTCATTCTGTCTGTCCGTTAGCACGATAACTGCCGTAAAATTGGCTTAATCAAAATGAAATTTTGGTATGTTGTTCAGACGGTCTGTAGGACCTATGGGAATATAAATGAATAATATCACACAATTAGTTTTGGATTGAACCCGGGTTGACAAAATGAAATGCATTGAACCCTATGGGACCTCATTTTTCAAACATTTTTTAAGCGGATTTAAAATTCACAAATTACTTCGAAAATTTTAGGTAATAGTCAAATTATTCCATAAAATATATAAAAAAAATTTCAGCAGAGTATATTCAGTAGTTCTTTAAATAAAAATTAAAACAATAATTACACCTTTTATATGAAACGATCACGTGACCATGGTATGAAAAGATCACGTGACCATGGTATGAAAAGATCACGTGACCTACTCCAAAAGGAAATAGGGCATCCATCTTGTCTCAAAATCATGATTTTTAAAGTTCTTTTTAATTCATATTGAGTGTTCTATCCGTCCTAAAACCGCTTTATTTTTGTTTAAATTCTGTGCATCTACAACGCAATGACAATATATTTGAGTTTAAATGATCATCCAAATGTGATTATTTCTACAACGAAGCTTATTTTTCACTTATGTAAAATGAGAACAGCAAAATATGTAGGATGAGTTGTATAAGAATTGCTGTATTTCTTTAACGCAAAATTAATTAACTCATGGAGTCTGCACAGCTGATATGAATGAAATATCCATTGAATTTACAGAGAGAAGGATGATTTTTTTCGATAAAGTTTTAAGCATAGAGTTAAATTACTTGTAGCTCCATGGTCTTAAGTTTTTAAATGAAATAAATTATTTTAGTACTGTGATGAATGAAATGAATGGGAAAATGTTATGAATGAAATGCTGCTTTTATAGAGAGAGCCAGGCGTGTTATTTTTTCTATGACGTCATTTGAATGAATTTCAGTTGTTTTCGATGAAGTTTTCAAATATAATAAATTATCGTAGTATTATGATAATTCTAAAATTATTGCCGAGGAATGTATCGCATTTTAAAGATGTTTAAACCAGGCAATTTATATTTCAATGCCGTCATTTGAATGAAGTTCATTTTTTTCGATGAAGTTTTCAAATATAATAAATTAATGTAGTATTGTGATAATTGTAAAAATATTACTGAGGAATGTATCGCATTTTAGAGATGTTTATATAAAATTGCATTGAAGTTGGAAAGTGTTTCATAATCAATGCTTTATGCATGATTGGTCTTGCTTGTTTTAATTTTATGTGATGTTTTTGATAAATTTATTTGAAAAATGTTCAATTTCTAGAGATTTTTTCATGCTAGCGCTCTATAGTTTGTTTTCTAATGAAAAATTACAAAAGAAATCATCATTTATGCAACTTTATTGAAGGTTCTGATTTTTCACAATTTCATTCGAAAATTCGGCGTTCATTGGAATATTCGATTGCTTACAAAATCAGAAGGCTTCCAGTATTTACTGATTGTCATTCTTATTCTTGTTCACTATTTCGTTTGAATCGTTCTTGAAATATTCCCTCCCACCTCTCCAAGAACCTATAAATGTAAAGTAAACACGCATTCAAACTCCAAGACGGGCTTCGCCACGTATGAAATAAATGGTGTTTAAAAACAAAAATAAATAAAATTTGCTTTATTTACTCGCTTTATAAATGCACCCGTGATATGATTGAACTGTTTTTTTTAGGTCTATATCAATTTTGGTTGTTGCTTAATTTCTGAAATAGAGCGCCATCACAATAAAATCGATTTTAGGCAAATTGTCTGATTCCCCTTCACAAACCAGGATCCATGTTTACAATAAAATAAAAAAAAATGATGTGGGCAGCACATGACTTTCTTTATATAATGCATTGAATTGACTACTTTTACAGTAAAAGAAAATAGGTTATTCTTATAGTGGATACTTATATTCTTTCCAAGATATTGACATTTCGTCAATGAGTCGTCATTTTCTTTGATTTAGCGTCATTTGTATCCAATTGGCAAGATTTTCGTTAATTTGGCAACATTAAAAAAATCGCCTAGTTGACAACATTCCGCCAAACTCGTCGCCAAAATCTCGCTATGCGTTATGGACGGAGAAATAAGTTATTCTTATAGCAGATGAATGACTATTGGCCTTCAAATACAAAATTACTACTCAAAGTATCTTTTCTCGGGAATGGAACGAGCTAGATCCACGAGAATGATGTCCAATTTATCGCATGATATTACATATGAAAAGTGAACATGTTTCTCAACAGTTAATATTTTTTTTTAATTTATGGGATTTTTTTATAAATTTATTTGAAAAATGTGCAATATCTGGAGAACAGTTCAAAATTACACAAGAAATGTCTATTTGCGCAACTTTATTAAAGTTTTTGATTTTTTGATGAATTTTTCAAAATTTTCCTCAAAAATTTAAGAGGGTTCTGAACATTCGATTGTGTTTAAAAACAATAGGCTTCCAGTATTCACGGATTGTAATTTTTGTATCCAATTTCATTCGAATCGCTCCATTTGTTCGTGAGATATCGTCTCCACAGCCTCACTGACACATACACACACACAGACATCACCTCGAAAATGTTCGATTCGTGATCAGGGATGCTTGAAACGGGCTCTCCCGTTGAAAACTCGAATTCGAATTTTCGATCCCGTCACAATACTTTCCTTGTACATTATATCTATATAAGGAAAGTAATAATCAACAAATGATCTAAATTCAAACAGGCCAAGTGCAAGTGTAAAAATTCAATTGCATACAAAATTAAACCCCAACTATCCTGCAAATATCGCAAGGCAAAACGTGATAGAATATTGCATCACAGGTCGAACGGGGAAAATGATACCACGGCCAATGATGTGGCGTTTTGCGTTTGCTCAGATTTTGCGTTTTTTCTTTTCCTGATATTTAAATAAATATTTTTTTTAAAGAGATTTTCGGTCGGAAATTTGGAATCAAAAAAAAAAAAAAATCTCCTTAAATATGAATTGGTTTTATGAGTTTTCTTTTTTAAAAATCGAAATTTTCCATTGTACTTTTTATTTTTTTTCGATCACGGCGTCCTGGACTGGACGTGTGGTAAAATACTACGCAACAGGCATCATGTCTGACTCAACCATGTTTGAATATTTGTTTCTCCGTTGCGTATTTTTTTTGCTCCTTACTTTAAGTTTATCCCTTACGCATTTTGCTTCTTTATGCTTGTTTACTTCTCAAGTTCCTTTTCGCTGTATTTTTATATATTTTTTCCATTTTACTTCCCTTTCGTCTCATTACTCACTAGGTGGCGCTACCCTATATTTTAGCTTAGCTCTACTTTTGCTGTCATTTGGACTCTCGTATTGAAGAGAGAAATCCCAAAATTTCCAAAACGGGTGGGACATCCCAGTGGTTAGCGTGTAGGGAGTGCAATCGGACGATCCGAGTTCGATTCCCGGACACCCCAAACTATCTCCGTATTTACGCGGAGTACGGGCACGTGAAATAGGTGGGCCCGTCATTCCCTCCGAGAGGCTGATGATAGGGGAAGGAGGATACGATTCCTGTGGATTTCGCACCTTTAATTCGGGCATCTTCTCCACCTTGTCCAGGGTCACGGCCACCGTGTGTGCCTCGTCGCCCGTCATAACTTGGGGCACGTGCTGGGGATCGAGTTCTCGGAAGCGTTTGAAGACCCTGGAAGAGACATCATTGAAATAAACATTGATAACATTTCTGTACTTTGAAAAATTTTGTTGAGGAAATTTTAAATCGAATGAAGTCATGTCCTCATTTAAATTTCATTCATTCAGATTACCTGACATGCAAGACGTCTCAAATGCTAAAAGAAAATTATTTTACTTTTGTAGGCATTATAATACAATGTACAGACACTTATACAATACATCATAATACGATACAGACACTTATAATACAGACACTTTCCGACTCAATCCTCTTTATATGTAAAATTTATTTTGAGATATTTTTACCAATGTTAAAAATGCCTTTTTTTTCGTTTTAAATCATTTCTGAGTTAAAATCTTGTATTCAGAATACAATAAACAGTCTGAGGTGTCAATTTTTATACCATTTTTCCAGAAGAGTAAAAATACTCCCTGACTTACTTTGAAGGAGTTGCGGCAGCAAAGACATCTATCAAAGATGCTTGGAAACTTGTACCCGAATTATAAGAACAGAGGAGGAGCTAGCTTTTGCTCAGTGACTATAATGTCGGTCTTGTAACCAAAGGGTCCCTGGTTCGGGGCCCGGCGACGCCCAATCGCCACAGAGTATTTTGCTTTACAGAGGAGTCATTTTCAACACATGAGCCATTTCCCTCCAATTTCCAGATATTATAAAAATAATTTCAGGGTTATCCAACGGAAGGAATTTTGAAAAAAAAAAAGATTTAAGAAATGCTCTTTGGATAAGTAGAAAATATTTTCACAATTATACCAAATGTATATGGAGAATAAAGTATACATTTAGTTCGTTTCTCAAGATATTGCTGCAAAATAGCCCTTTATTTCACGAATGACACGTGTGAAAAACAGTTATTGTTTATATGATACGAAATAATTATAAAAATTTGCAAATCGATTTCAAAAGTGGGAGAAAGATAATCTTGCGTGGGCGTAGTTTCCCCAATGACGTTCAGAAGAATGAGAAAACTTCGATCTCAAAATGAGTGGCTGTTTTTAAATTCGCAACATTTTCGGGAAATGAGTGGCCGATTTCCGTTTTCATGACTTTTGAAAAACGTATGACTTATGACTTTCCTGTAAACATCGCGATGGGCGATTTTTTAAAATATAAAATCAATGCTTGAAAATACGCCTTACTTAATTTTCAAAGCGTATTTTCCTATTTTATACCGTAAAATACGCTTATAAAGACTTTATCTTGCCTTATATAAGTAAATAGGGAATGAAAAATAAAATGGATCACAAAAAACCAAATCCATTTTCGCTACTCAATACGCACAAAAATATTAGGACACAACAAAATGATTGAAGTTGAATGAAAGTGACGGATTCAGATCCAATCTAAGCTAAAAATAGCAGTCAGATTGTTAGTTGCCCGCCCATCTGCATAGGTGTAGAGTTTTAGAAAATTTTGAGGCTGTTCATTTTTCTTTAATGTGAGGTATATAAAGTCTTTCTAACCCGACACTACTCAATAGCAGACACCTCTATTTAACTTACGCATTCATTTAAAATGGTCACACAAAATATATAGCGTTCTTATATAGAGATAGGATAGCTTACAACGACACATAGTCATTTATGTCAAATACATTTAAATATCATGCATTCAAAGAAAAAAAAGCTCCTGTAGTTTCCACTTGCACTCAAAATTCAGAACATAAAAACAAAGCAACAGAAAATGATCAGCCATTGAATAATTATTTTTCAATGTTTATTTTTCTGAACTAATATAGAGTTTTATACAATAATATACTAACACTGTCGGACAACAGAACTTTGCAGTCAAGTATTAAAGAAAATTAAAGCTCTGAAATTTACTTTTCGGAAAAAATGAACATTGGTTTATACAAGTCATTCGCAAATCAAACTTTTGGAAATTTTCACATAAATTGAATATAGTTTCGTTACTTCAATCTTTCGGTGGACATTTTTAAAATTCATTATTTAAATCTGCGCAAGTATGCTCATCTTTTCAAAAAATGATTCGAAAATAAAACGAAAAATAGGGAAGTGAAATAATAGGGAATGATGAAATAAATCTAAATTTGAGAGAAATGGTTTTTATGACATTCACAGAACATATGGCATCTTTGTTATTAAACTCAATACTAATTTTTTTAATTCCTCATACGGTATGGAAACACTGTTTTAAAAATTGAAATTATTTTTGTAGCTATTCAACCTTTAATACCTACTCTGTTTTAATACTCATCAAAACATTTTGTTGATGTTTGGGGCTGCATGTGTGTGCTTCATTTGGACCTAGATGAAAACGTCCGTACAAAATTTATATAAAAATCCGAGACTTGAATTAAGCAGAGTCTCTAATAAATTACATAAAAGAATTAAATAAATAATAATATGTTTAAATAAACCACACGTAATTAAATATCTAAATAAAGTATATGTACTTCGAAATATCTAAACTTCGAATGACATTTAGCTTCAAGTGATCTGTGTATTTTAAATAATTTATCATGCTGACTAGAATATGAAGTGGTTGGCATAGCATAAAAGAAATTCCTAATTGAATAGAAATTGACAATCGAAATGGAGTGTATAAATATTTAATGTGAAACGTTTCTACTACAAATCTGAGCTTTTAGAATATTAGTCAAGTTTTTAAGACTGTTTACACCGTTTTAAATTTATAATGCAATACTGAAATTCTATAAGAACTCATAAAATAATACAACATTATAAATATAAATTAATAATGCAATGGACTATTTAATACTAAATAAAAAAATGAATTTAAACGTTTTGGATAAAAATGTTCATCAAGCATATCCAATTTATCCACTTTCTCTCGATAAGAGTTCAAAACAACAACATGATTTAACCTATGTTGAGTCAACGTTCTATTTTTCCAAATCGTACTAAAATCTAATTAGCACCAGGAGAACTTACTTGTCTATCCAATTTTGCGAATTTCGTCAAATAGCGTTTGATTTAGATTGGATACAGACGCCACGTTAAAAATCGTTTAATTTTTTGTTTGAAATGTGTTGAAACACGGGTTCCGATTTTCGACATGATTCAAATAGTATACTTGTCCTACGCATTACAATGTGTTGTAGGGAACGTAAAAACGATGCATTATTTTCTCCACTATTCTGATCCATTTTACAAGATTCTTCATCAGCTCTGTAATATCTAAGATAAATTCCATTCGATTTTTTGTTTCTTTCTTATAGTGTGATACTGCTTTGACGAGGAGTTGAAGTTTTTATTCTCTCTTAACATTAAAAAATGAGCGGATGCTTCAGCCTCCACTTCTCTTCTTCGCACTGCAGAAAATATAGCATCGTACAAAAACATAAAATTGGGTACATTTGGAGAAAAATGTCTGACGAATAAGTTGAAATAAACCGTTTTTCGAGTTAAATTTTAGTTTAAGAAATATTTAATGCCAAAGACAAGATATTTGAGCTGTTCCGGCCAGACTAATAATAGCAAGACCACGAATTTTTGTAGGCATGTACCTACATAAAGCTGAATTTTCATATTTTAATTCCTATATAGTTATTCTACTTTTTATGCATTTCTGAAGTTCTTCCAAACTCCAACCTATAAAAATATGAAATGTGTAGCGAAATAATATGTAAACACTGTGAAATAAACTGTTTTTAGATTTAAACTGTAGTTTGGTAAAGTAAGTTACGGATATTCGGGGAGCTTAGCAGTTCAAAAACTAAAAATTCTTTTAAAACAAAGCACTGTGCTTTTCTCAAAAATTACTTTAAGACGTTAAAGGAAATACACAGCTTTAGTAATCAGAAAATATAAATACAATTTTAATAATTCTAATAATGCAATTTTAACTCGAATGAAGCAATAAAATAATTTAAAAAAATGGTTTCAGGCAATCAGAATATGCTAAACTTCCTCGATTCAAGACATAAATGGATAGCAGATGGCAGCTTTTTAAGGACCCTATCCTCTTTAACTTTAAACATTAAAGCAACTTGTTCATTCTGAGAGTCCACTTTGGCAATTCCGTCTCAGCTCAACGGTATAGAGGCGCAACACCACTCACATTTAAAATACAGTGCAATAAAATGATTCTTTCACTGAAAATTTATCATTTTTATTAATTTCATCACAATTTTATATTACATAAAAATGACTTAAAATGTCCATTTTGAGGGATTTGTTTGGATGAGCAAATAAGGCCAGCGCCCGCGTCTGTCAAGATCGTCACAACACTGAATTTTCATTTTCTACACTATTACAACATTGACTCGTGTTTTTACTTAGACATATTACCATGCATTTTAACTCGAGTCGATCATTTTATTTATACGAAGAAAGTAGAAATATATTTTTATGCCAACTCAGAACATAGACAATTTCATATGCACTTACGTAATTGTAAATACTTTAAATTCCTTAATCAGAAACACTTTAAAATACTGTTCTCATTGCAAATACCAGCATCCGTGGAACGCTTTTGCGCTTTTTAGTGCTCTGCACATAATACTGGATGTGCAACATGAAAACTTGCTCCATTCCACGAATTTGTGAATGCAGTCAATTTCACAAAGATTGAGCTGAGACTGGCCCAAATTTATTACTTCCGAACCCGCCTAAAGGAGACCTTCCCTAAGCTAGGATAACGCTAGTATCTGCGTTATTCTATCTTTTGGAATACCCTCCATTAGACGGGGTTCTGTGAGTATATATTTTCTAACTTAAAAATGGACTGCAGTTCACGTCACTTTATTTAAGGTATGAAATTTTAACTTAACCAGACTTCCAAAGTTCAGCTTTTGCAATATAAACCTTGCAATGATAAGTTAAACACAATGTTTTGAAATTCTTATAATGGTAGACTTTATTTTAGCCCTAAATTTTTGCTCTTTATGAATTCGTAGAATCTTTCAGGGATTAAGAGGCTTTCTTATTTAATAAATATCTTTAAATAACTAGTTTCAAATATGAATTAATATAGAAACCTTTTTTTACACTACATATTTTTAGACTACTTTTTTGTCAGTTTAAGAAATAATAACGCAGTTTTTCTTTTACCAATGTAATATATAACATTTCCACCCAAAATATTCCCAATATGAAATGAAAGCGTTGTTTAGATTTTGCTGTGAATAACATCTATGGTTGGAGACATCTCTGGCTGAAATGGGAGCGTTGTGAAAAATGTGAAAACTATGGGCCTTTACATCTCAGAACTTAATAGATAAAAATGTAAACAATTCTGTCGAAAACATAGTACCATTTACGTACATATAGAAAAAATTTCAATATTTTAGTATTTTGAACCTTTTTGAAGAAATAAGAGTTTAGCCCCCCTTTGTTTACTTTTAAAATATAAAACTATATACTTCTTCTAAACTATAAAAGATAGATATAAACAGGAAGTGACACTCATGTTCTCAGTAGAAAATCCAAGTTCGAGATTAGTAATTTGTTTTCATAATTATAATTTTGGAGGAATCGTCGTATCAGGTTAAAAAGATGGAAAATTTTCCATTTTTCAAGTTTGTAGTGCTTATATTTCCTAAACTAAAAGTGGTAAATATGAACTATAATAGGTAATCTGTAGTCCTTTGGAAGTCCAACAAAGATATATAATTGGATTTTAGAGTTCTCAGTTTTCGAAATGTATTGGTGATCATTTCGATATTGTAATATTTTGAATTATTTTGAAAATGGGGTTCAAATTTCGATATTTTAGTATTTTAAACGATTTTGAAAGGGTGATCCTAATTTGGATAATCTAATATTTGGAGTTGTTTCCAAAAATGATAAACTACCTCCAACAACAACAACAACAAAAAAATGCTATTCACTTAAGAATATTTCAGCTCCATTGACTGGAGTGGATTTTTTGTTTTCTGTATAGTTCAGTGTTTCATTCCAATTTTCAATTTTATTTTGCTGCTAAATATTGATTTGAGTTTGTTATGAATTGTTAAAAGATACCTTTAAAAGGCACATGAATCTTATAACACAATTAAACAAAGCAATCAATCTAAATATGAGAACGTTTCTTATAAGCGTTTCTTATGCATGCCTATCATTTAAAAATACTACCTCGCATCCTATTGAAAACATTCTATTTTCAAACATCAACATCGATTACATCCTATTTTCATATTGAAAAATTTTGTTTTATGAAACGCGTTAAAAAACTATATTAAAATGAACGTATACTAAAATGAACACATTACAAGAGCGGATGATTGAAGCAACTTCTGCTCTTTCGAGCAATCTTGGCTGAATAAGATCGCTTTTGTACTTTCTACAGAAAAGGATGACCAACCCGCTGTTCTTTCTCTGAGAGTCATAAATCACTTGCCTAATTAAGGGCACTTCCCTGGACTTCAAATGTGTTTCAGTATTTTTTCTAACTTCCGACTGCATAGTGAAGACAAGAAATATCAATCATGCATAAAGCAGATTATGAAACACTTTCCAACTTCAATGCAATGCCATTTAAACATATCTAAAATGCGATACATTCGTCGGTAATATTTTTAAAATTATCATAATACTACAATAATTTACTATGTTTGAAAATTTCATCGAAAACAAATGAACTTTTTCAAATGACGTCATCGAAATATAAATCGGTTGGCTCTTTAAATAAAAGCAGCATTTCACTCATAAACATTTTTACATTCATTTCATTCATCCCAATACTATAATAATTAATTTTATTTAAATCTTAAAATCATGTAAGTACAAGCAATTTAACTCTATGCTCAAAATTTCATAAAAAAATCGTTTGCTTCTCTGTAACATCAATGATTGTTTCATTCATATCAGCTTTATTGCAGACTCCATAGGATAAATAATTTTGCGTTAAAGAAATGCAGCAATTCATATACAACGCATTCTACATCTTTTGGTATTTGCATCCTCTATAAGTGAAAAGTAGGCTTCGTTGTAAAAATAATCAAAGTTGGATGATCATTTAAACTCAACTATATTGTCATTGCGTTGTTTCAGGATGTAGATGCACAGAATTTAAGCAAAATTAAAGCGGTTTTAGGACGGATACAACACTCAATATGAATTAAAAACAACTTTAAAAATCGCGATTTTGATGCAAGATGGATGCCCTATTTTATTTTGATATGGATCTTCATATAAAGGATGTAATTATTATTTTAATTTTTATTTAAAAAGCTATTGAATATATTTTGCTGATTTTTTTTTATATATTTTATGGGATAATTACAATATTTTCTTAAACTTTCGAAGCAATTTGTGAATTTTAAATCCGCTTAAAAAATGTTTGAAAAATGAGGTCCCATAGGGTTCAATGAATGTATTTCATTTTTTCAACCCGAGTTCAATCGAAAAGTAATTGGGTGATATCATTCATTTATATTCCCATAGATCCCACAAATCGTCTGAACAGCATACTAAAATTTGATTTTGATAAAGTCATTTTTACGTCAGTTATTGTGCTAACGGACAGACAGCCAGACAGACAGACAGGCAGAACGAACAAAGTCATAAACACTTTTCAACTATGCTGTAAAGTGTTAAAAGTGTCAGGAAAATTTTGTTCCTGCCAGATGCAGGATCCCCATCTCCGAATTTCTTCAATAAAAAAACTGACAATGTATGGGGACTTGCTTGCTCCGGGCTATAGATAGTCCTCTGCTGGACCACCCATAGATTATACTCGTTAGCATTGTCCTCTTCGTAGGTGACTAATTTGTTCTTGAATGGAATTTCATTAGAAAGGAACTATTGCTCCCCCATTCATAAATGATTTTGCATGTTCATCAAAGATTTTGTTTCACCAAAGAGAATTGTCATTTCCTAGTGAACATTTATAGAAAATGAAAAGAACAAATATTTTTAAAGGAAAATTTATAATGAACCAATTTGGAATTTTACCGAGTGATTGTCAACTTTTCCGACCTTTTTCAGTCAGGGCGTGTGTGTGTGTGTAACCCTTCCCCACCCCGGGATTTACGTCCCTGGGCCTAGAAGTTTGTAGAGGAAGCCCATGATAAATGTTTGTAGAGAAAGTCCATGATAAAAGTTTGTAAAGGGGGCTCATGATAAATGTCTAGAGGAAGATCATGATAAAAGTTTGCAAAGGGAGTCCATGATAAAAGTTTGTAGAGGGAGCCCATGCTTAAAGTTTACAGAGGGGGGCCCATCATAAAAGCTTTCGAGGGTCCCACAATTTGTATGGGCAGTCCTGCTTCTCGGCGGAGCTGCTGCCATCCGCCCTGCATATACCACAGCTATCCAATACGGAATTTTGTAACTAATTTTCAGCTTTACTAATTATGTAAGTTTTCGTTATTATTAAGTAGGCAAAAATCTTGAATGATATGATATGGAAAACTGAAAGGAGTAAAGCACATTCGAACACCAAAGAGTTAAGATATACAATGAAAATGAGAATTTTTCCCGAGTCTAATTAAAATTTGCATAACCATAGGTAACAGCATGGTCGTCATCCATTCATTTTTACATTTCATTGGCAGCACAACCGTTCTTCGTACGGAGTATATAATATAAAAAAACTTAAAATTGACAATCATGTGCAAATTCCAATAGTATATTAAATGATAATTTTTAATCAAAATATTCTGTTAAAATATTTAATACAATGCTCCTAGAAAGAAGTTTAAGAATCTCTGTTCTCGCTATACAAAATTATCTTCATGGGCAGATCTGAAGAATAAAACATCCCGACTCCTTTTGTAAGCAAATTTGAAAAAAAAAAGGAATTGAATTAATATATGCAAAATGAAAACATTAAAATTGTATGGGACCCGTACTACTGTACTACTTATGAGATATAACCTGTATTAGTACATTACATGTATAAATTGAAAATATCAATAAACTCGTAATTGACTCCAATATATGCCAGAATGAAAGCACTAAAATTAAATGGGAATATATATATATATAAATTATAGATACTATTGCTTACTAAAATATGAAGGATACTATGCAAATATTATTAAACAAAGAATTTAAAGTTATTAAGTAAATGGATTGTAGAAATAGTTTATAGATATAATCTATCTATTTTTTCAGAAACATACATTTTTGTGTTTGCTTCTACAAAAAATTTGGACATGATTAGATTTTTGTAGAGGTTAACAATTCATGATTTAGGCTTAGAGCCTCGTCTACGTGTAAGGCGTTTGTGCTTGATTTCGTTTGTTATACTTATTTCGATTCCATACCTTTGTATTATATATTTTTCATTGACTTGTTGATTCGATATTTATTTTATTTATTTTTTTCCATTTGCTTGAGGATTAGTTGATTTTTACTTTTGTTTTGTAAGCCAGTTAGATAGTTGAATTTAGTTTAAGTTTTTCTTTTTTTGTTTCCATACCTTTTAATTTTGTTGATTTTCTGTAACTTGATAGCTTGTGTTTTGTATTTTTTATCCATTTGATTGATGATTTTCTGCATTATATTTTATTCTGTGGGTGTTTTAAAAAGTTAGGTTTATCGTGTTACATCTTCTTACTTTTCGTTCATTGGATTTTCAAACTTCTATTACTATTATATATATATATATATATATATATATATATATATCCCCGTACTACTTATATTGTCGCAGATTAGAAAATATGCCAGTGTATTAGTAGAAGATGACCCGTATTACAATATGAGACTCAAAAATCTTTGCCAAAATAAAACAGATGACGTAATAAAGTGAAAATATCAATAATCCCCGCGTTATCTTTATACCAGAAGGTCGTAATGGATTCCAATATATGCCAATATATATCAAAATATATGCCAATATACCTGTACTACTTATATTGTCGTAGATTAGAAGATTTACCCGTGCATTTGTTGAGGATGACTCGTACAACGTACAATATATGAGTTTAAACGATTTTTGTCATAATAAAATAATGACATAATGACTTAAAAATATCAATAAGCTCTGAATCAATATCCCCGAAAATATCAATAATAATACTGTTTAAACCTGAAGACCGTAATTGATATTATCTATGCAATTGCTATTATTAATGCAATGTGAATGGAATTTTATTTGTATACATATTCAAATTGGAAAAGACTGGATCAAAATCGCATGAATCAAAATCGCTTGCTGAAATCGTTGCTGAACGACACATCATTTGCCTCAAATAAATGGATGGAAATCATATCGTCTGAATAATGCGATCTCCACGGAAGGTTTGGCGGCATTTTCGTTAATTTAGCGATAATTTAAAAAATCGCCAAATTTATCGCCAACTGGAACTGTAGAACTGATAGATCCATTTTGCGACACATTGACGAAACATCATCACAATACCATCCCCTAACAAAACACAATTAATTTCATTTAGTAAGCGCGATTTTATCCATTTCATGATATTTTTATGGATTTACAAACAATTTTATCAATTTGGTGATATTTTAAAAATTCGCTAAATGTGTTACTAAGTAGGATGGATGGATGGACTGACTGACCGACAAATGCTACCGAAACATCATTTCAGTACTCTCTTCTAAAAAAAACAAATTTAATTTCATTGATGTGCGTCGTTTTTATCAATTTGGCGACATTTCCGTCAATTTTGTAAAGTTTAAGAAAAGTTGCCAAGGTAGCGATATTTCGCCAAATTCGTAGCTCTGAATTTGCAGATCTGAAGAATAAAACATCCTGATCCCGTTTGTATATACTAAAATTGTATTAGAAGATATATCCGTTCTACTCTTTTTCTGTTTCAACAATCGGATAAATGAATTTATTGGGTAAACACACTATATGAGTTTATTAGCTAAACACAATATAAAAGTTTAAAACTCTTTGCCAAAATAAGTGAAAGTGATGTACGTAATTAATATAATAAAAAGAAAAATCAAACCGTTCTTTTCTAGAATATATCCATTTATTATGTCCATTTATTTATTATTCAAATCGAAAAAATAATAATTAAAATTAACAGACAGATTTAATTTAATTGCGTTTCTGAGCAACATGATATAAGATAGAATCTTCCTCATAAATTGCGAAATTAAATAACCATTTTGCTTTCTTTATACTTTTCATTATTGAGTAAAAGCTTGTGAAAATAAATCATGGAGATAGATGTTTCATTTAAATCATGTTTCCAACAATTCATGTTTTCAGAGTGACTCATTAGCGCAAAAAATCTCCCACCAAACTCAGACATAAAGTTTTAATTCACTTTCAAACGATTTTCAAGCTTTTCGTTTGGATAAACCACGGAGTTCGAGAGTAGAACTCCTAGGAAAAAGTTTCGTTTTTCATTCATATCTCGCCAACCCCTGGTCATAGAAACTCGAAACTTGGACTCAATTTATGGGGGATATTTCAAGGCTATCCACACATTTTCATTAAATTCGGTTCAGCCGTTCTCCCGTGATGATGAGACAAATAAAAGTTTCGTTTTTTACTCATATCTCGAGAACCACTGGTCGTAGAAACTTAAAACATAGACTCCATTTTAAGTGGGGCTATCTCCAGTCTATCCACAAAATGTTATCCAATTTAGTTTAGCCGTTCTCCCGTGATGAAGGGACAAATAGACAGATTTTCAATTTTATATAGATTTCAAACACTTGATTAAGTCACTTAATCCAAAGTCGATATCTATACATCATTTGAAATAATAATTCCTAATAAGTGAGCATTTCTTTCAGTCTCTTTCAGAAACCTAGAATATTTGAATTGAGCTTCGATTCAACCAAAGATAAATCAAAGAACGTCTTTAGGTGTAATCCATTACTTTACAAAGATGCGTTCCCCATTCGCTTCACTGGAAAGGCATATAATGAAACGTCCTTCCCTGGTCATCAAAATGAAACAAGCAGATTGGTCACACCCTCAGGCTAAGCGTAGCCCTGCAGTTTAAGCTGTTTTCTTTGAATATTCTTCCAAAAAAAAAATAAAATTGGGCACTGCACAATGAGAAACTCTAAGGTAACTGCTACACATACAGATTGGCGCCAAAAAATGGTGCCTTTAGAATAATGGGGCTCGTACTGTAGGCCTATGCTCATCCGATATTAGAGGGTGGAGAATGCAGAATCCACTTCAACGACTACAGCTTGCAATAGAATACCGTCCCGATAGTTGCAATAGAATACCTTCCCGGTAGTTCAACGGCAGCGCGTCGGCTGGCCAGTTCGAAGATCCAGGTTTCAATTCCCGGTTGGGGCAGCGAGGTTTTTTACAACGGTTGCATGTTTTAATGGGTCAAACGGAAGAATGCTTTCTTTCAGAATATTCGACCGCTATTGCGATGCCATTTGAAGTGAATGAATTCAAAGTGTTCTTATTTGGGGCCATTCTCATTGAGTCGGGGTTCTCATTTGGGTTTAAGTTTGGAGAATCTCCTTAAAACTTGAGCTGAAATTGTACGAAAAAGGATGCTTTATAAAAATGAGGCAAAAAGTTTGCCTCGCCACCCATTTTGTGGATCATTTAAAACTTATCCAAAAATGTCCATATGCGGAACACTGTGAAGTCGTGAACACACTTTCATATAACCAGATAGGTCGCCCTTTCACGCCACTCGATCCATATTCCCGCGTCCTTTGATTTTAGTTTGTTTTACCGCAGATTACTTTGAACGCGGTTACTTGAATACTGCTCTTTCGATGGGAATTCAATTGCATCTGTTAACCATGGCGATAAAAGCGAGGAATTCAAACTTCATTGAGGGGGCGTTGGGACGAAACTCCTATGGATAGAATGAAAATACCATAACGCTCTGAGAATTCGATCGACGTGTTAGTGAAACAGAAAGGCGTCGTATTTGGGATTATTTTTAAATATAGGGTTCACAGTTGTAGGATATTGTATAGAATAAAGGGAGATAAATTGGAAGGTAAAATAATTTTAAATACGTAGGAATATTCCTTATTGTTACAGTTCTAATTTGCTTTGCGCTACTCATTTATTTCTACAAAATGCACACTTTAAACAAATATTTTCGGCCGAGGAATCCATGCAATGCATATCTTCCTCCAGTGCCACCCGAATGATTTAAATAAATCTTAAGGATTCCCTCCGAGGAATCTTATCTTTATAGCGAACGATTTGGGTGTTTTAATTCTCTCCTTCATCTCCATGAAGTTTTGTTCCTTAGAGATAGAGATATCAATACGTCAAATGTTTCAGGTGAAAGAGCTTCGAAATTCTAAAATCCTTGACCTTATTAAATTGAATGAATTTAATAAGGTTATATGCAACTCGATTTTTAACAATGTTTATGCTGATGACCATTTTGAAAATAAAGGAATATTTTTTATGCTTAAATCAATAAAAAATATCATAATTTTTTTAAAGTTATATGGTTTTAGAATGCACTAAAAAATAATATAAAATGATTTTTAGCTATCGCACCATTCTGGGTCCTATGCGACTGAAAATGAAGGAAATGTATTTGGACAGGAACAATACAAGAAATAACATACAAAGTATGTATGTGTGTGTGTATATGTGTGTGTGTGTACGTACGTATGCATATACTTACGTGCGTGTGTATGTGTATTGGAAAAGAAATTTAAAACTCATCTTGCAATGTAATTTTTACGGGCCATTCCGTGGGGCGTGGCTGGCTGGAATGGTCAGCGAAACTAATCTAAATAAAAGACAAAAATGCTGGCATGCAGGTTTGAATGAAGCAGTCATACTCACGTTAAGATTTCTTTCCTGGTGAAAAATGTACAGTCCTGCGGAACACAGCATAATAGAGTTTAACATTTACACAACAAACAATGCAACATGAAATTAGGA
The DNA here is from genome assembly GCA_951213105.1 of Amaurobius ferox. Classification (NCBI taxonomy): domain Eukaryota; kingdom Metazoa; phylum Arthropoda; class Arachnida; order Araneae; family Amaurobiidae; genus Amaurobius; species Amaurobius ferox. The sequence goes on along the minus strand of OX578144.1, from coordinate 145,402,460 downwards.
ATCATTGAACGACACTTTTCTTTATGAAGGATTGAGAGGAAAAATTGACACTCTGAAGTAGAGTGACTTTTTAAAGGACAATTTGAGTCGGAGTGAAGGAACGCACCTCAACGCAATCGGATTTCGATTTCAATGCGAGTTCGAAGTCTGCTAAATGAGCAGACAGACTGACAGGGATAGTGTGGTCGGTACAGAACTTTCCCTACACACTCAAATTCATCTTCTCTTTATTTCTGCAATAATTCATTGAATTGAATTGCACAAAATAATATTCAATGGGCGCTTTTAAAATCGCAACTCGACTTTTCGACTAGAACATGAAAAAACTATTACCTCTAGAACATGAAAAAACTATTTTTTAGAGTGTCGTCTATGTGTTTGGCCACTCTCACTCTGACTTAAGAACTAATGGACCGAATTTTAGAAAATTTATACGTAAATCACTTGTAGGTTACCCTGGTGCTGATTAGATTTTGGTATGATTTGAGATAAGAAAACTTTTTTTTTCTTGTTATTGTTCCGAAATGGCCCACAAAAATCTTATGTATCCACTCTAGCTAAAAAGCGAACCAACCCAATTTCACAAAATTTGGTAAGTAAATCACTTGTGGGTTACTCTGGTGCTGATTAGATTTTGGTACGATTCTGGAAAAAACCCTGTCTGCCTTCTTTGCGAAATGGTCCGCTAAATCGATATAATCTAAAATAAAAGATTACGTATGCTCAAAATCCACTAAAGGCATTATTTTTGATGATCAAAATAATAAGACCAACCCCATTACTCTAGAACTAGCCGTCCTTGAGGTATTTTAGAATTTTCGAATTGGATACATTTCATATCCTGATTTATGACATTTTTGACAAATGGGTTCCTAAAACTAAGAATTACAAGAGGAAGGATCCCATCTGGTTTACTAGGGAAATTATAGAAAATATTAAATTAAAAAATAATTGTTCGAAGAAGTATATATTGCACTGATAATTTGAATTATTATAAACATCTCAGGAAAAAAAATGAAGTTGGATATTGAGGATGAATATAAGAAGTAGGTTCATCTTGTTGAAAAAGTCCTTTTGGTCGTAAGAGACAATCTGAGGGAGGATTACTGTATTTGGATGGCATGGAATTGGACACTGGGCATAAAATTGCGGAGCTGCTTAGATTATATTTCTCAGCTAATTATGTTGATTACCAATGTGATCGGAGTAAAGATTACTATTCCTTTCTAAACTCAATTGAATTGGCCAGAGTGAAGCGCATATTCTGTCAAGATGGCCATAAAAGAACGAAGAGGCTCATGTTCTGCGGGGTTGGTCCGCTTACATTAAGTCTAATGTCAACTAAGACTAATGTCGTTAGCCTTATTTTCCTTCTACTTTCCTGAAATTTGGAAGAGGGCAAAAATAATTCCGGTGTTCAGAATCTTGTGTAAAATTATTATAGGCCAATTGCTATCTTGCCTGTCTTTGCAAAAATGTTCGAATCCATAATGCGTCATCCAACTGTGAATTATATTTCTGTTAGGTAGAATGGTTTTATTAAGAAGCGTTCTGCTTCGAGTAATCTTATGCGTTTCGATTCGAATGGTGCTCTTGAGAGTACCAAGCAGTTGGATGTTCTTTATACAGATTTTGCTTTCCATAGATTGATCTGTTAAGCTGTAAACGGATGGATATTGGCTTTAGTCGGAAACGAATTGGGTGGTTGCACACGCATTGGGTTGGAAGGCTATTTTATGTCAAGCATAACTCGATTTATTGGAGGGGATACTACAATACTTCTGGGGTTCATTTTGTTTATCAATGATCTGGCTGATATCTTGTTTGTTTTTTGCTGATGACTTCAAAATTTGTAAACGTATCTCAACATATCATGATACGGTTGTATTACGATCTGTAAATGATGCAGTCATCGATTGCTCTTAAGCATTGATAAGTGTTTTATCGTAACTTTTACTCGTAGTTTACTCGTATCCGCTCATAATCAGGATTATGAAATGAATCACATACATTATTTCTCAATAGAAGAAATAATATTTCCGATCTTGAAATTATGTACGTTTCGAATTTTACATATTCAGGATATCGTCAAACGGGGCTTCTTGTGCAGGAATTTTTGGGGTTATTCTGTGCTTATTTGTCTTTTTAATTCCTTTGCACGGCCTATTTTGGAGTACGGGTGTGTGGTTTGGAATCCATATTATAATTGCGCTGATAGTAAGATTGAGAGGGTTCAAAATAAACTTTTGAGGTGCATTTGTTATAAGGGCTATGGTATTTGTAACCGTGCTATGTCTAATACTTTACTCCGGACTCACTATGGCATTGGATCTCTGGAAGGTGGACGGTTGTATTTTGTTCTTTTATAAGTTAATGCATTGTCTGTCCGGCCTTTCTAAGTGAAATCAATATCTATGTACAAGAAATAGGTTTGAAAAATCCACCTAGAGCGTCCATGGGTTACCTTTTAATCATTCGCCAAAGGGTTTCAGATCTTGTTGGATGTAAATTTTAATTGTGCTTTAATGTAGACTTTTTTTTATGCGTGTACTTTTTATGTGTGTTTGTAGTGTATGTGTGTGTGTGTTGTTTGTAATTGGGCTTGCTGTGCCTGTTGAGATGAGATGTAAATAAATAGACAAATATTTTTACTACGCCACCCCATTTCGTTTTCATTGGGTGACGCGCGGTCACCCAATGAAAACGAAAGTTGAATTAAAAGTGCGCGTCTTTTCGAATAATGTTATTTTAAGCGTTTCAAATCAATTGAATGGACGATTAAAGAAACCAAGAGGAAATGAATACCTCCTCCTAGAGAAGATTCCGATTTTTTGTGCAATCATTTTGTACCACGAAAGATTTAAAGGGATGTCAAACTTTACCATTTTAAATAGGTTCAGGAAAATATTATAAAAAAGTAAAATAGGAAATAATCATAAAAATCAAAATTAAGTATTTCTCAATGCATTATAAAATTATTGATAGAAGTATTTTCGAATTTAAGAATATGAATGACATCCATGAAACTGGAAAAATGTTTCATTTTAAAATGTATTTCCAATGTAATCCATGTAATTCGGGGCAAAGTATTATTACAGTCGAACGGAATTTTAGGAAACCGGAACAATTGTCCATCTTCCGTTTTATGCAGGATTTTTCAGGAAAAGTTAAGTTTGAGGTTTAGCTGGAAATGCATATGTAATAGGTTACGTATACATTCTGTAAAGCTTATGCACTTATTTAACTAGCCACTTAATTATTCTAAATATGTACATTTTTACATACTACGATGACAGGAGTCTGTAAATATAAATAGAGTACACCTCACATCCTTGACTGTTTGTTTATTACCATACCTTTAAAAAATAGATAAATCTAATAATTTAATAATTTCATATTTAATATTTAATAATTTAATATTTAATAACTTAATAATTCGCGGGGAAATAAAATAAATTTCCTATATTTCGGTCTAAAATATTCGCGGTCTCCTGAAGGTTCCGTTTCAAACAGGTTTCACCGTAAAATGTTTCTTTTTAAATGCGCAGTTTTCATTCTATTGGCTCTTCAAGTATTAAATTCGAATTCGAATGCCGCCATTTAACTAATTGCTTTCATTCTTGAAGCGAAGAATAACTTTAATTCGTTTTGCTTATATATACTTGCAATATATATAAAATCAATAACTCGATAAAATTGAAAGCTTGATAGTTTTTGTTCAAAACTATTCATTTTATATACATTATATATACGCCCATTAGTTATATATGTATATAGATATTACTTTTACTGAGATTTTGAAAAAAAATATGTCATAAACTAAATTCTATTCCGAATTAAATTAGAGCTTGTAATTTCACGCACAATGTACATTATGGACCAACCTAATTTTATAAATACTGTGACGTAAAGTGAGACAAAGTGACGTAAAGTGAGACAAAGTGACGTAAAGGGAGACAAAGTGACGTAAAGCGAGTTCCTTTATTTCTTCATTGAATCGAGTGGAATGGCTCAAAATGACGTTATTTGAAAGGACGCACTTTTAATTCAATTTTAGTTGTCAATTGGTAACGGGACATATTTTCAAAGAATGTGAGAAAAACTGAAATATCTCGAGAACGGCTAGACACAGAGTGATGAGATTGGCTTTATTTTATTCATCGTCAAAAATGACGTATAAAACAAGCATTTAATGGATGAATTGGAGCATAGTCATTTATTTTAGATTGGGACGATTTTTGTGTAATTCGTAAAAAAGGTAGATTCTTTTTTTCTTAATCAGCATCAGGGTATCTCACACGTGACTTATCTACCCAATTTTGGGAAATTGGGTTATTTAGTGGATTAGCTAGAGTGGATACATGAATTTTTGGTGTGTTATTTTGCCAAAAAAGGCGGTTCTTTTATCCCGAATCGAGCCAAAATCTAGTCAGCATCAGGTGAGTGACTTACTGATAAAATTTTATGAAATTGGATCCATTAGTTTTTGAGTTAGAGTGGATACATGCATTACACAGACAAACACACAGATACACGCACGCACACACATATACGCACACACACAGACGGATGCCACGTTAAAAATAATTTTCTCGTGTTCTAGAGATCCCAAAACGTGCAAATCCGTGGAAAACTCAAGTTGCGATTTCCGACATGATTCCCATACTTTTTCTATACATTACCGTGTATTGCAGGGAAAGTCAAATAAAAACCTAAAATATGAAATAGTAAAATGGTCATGAAAGTTTGTTATCCTCAATTTTATGTAACATAATAAGCACATGGAAAGATATAACTTTAAAACAAAAAAGGCAGAAAAGTTTAATAAAATATTTTTAATATTTATAAGGAGGTCAATATGAAAAATCCTTAACATTCAAAGCATAAACAAAATGTAGTTGTATGTATTACTATTTTTAAAATAAAGTTATCTTTATTTGTTTCTTCTGGGTAAACAGCATTTTTTTTATGTCATTCTGAATTTTAGTCATTGACTCAAAAGTGTGTTCTGAAACATATTCTACCGATTCAATTCGCTGGCTTAACTCGAAACTTCATATTACAATTCACTATTTTCAAATTTTACAAAGAAAATTTGAAAAATCGGTATCGGGAATCCAAATGATTACAATTAGAGCGTCTTACCTTTCACTTTAAAGGGCTTGAAAAAAAAAATTTCCGTTTGATACCATATTTGACAATGCCCCCCCCCCTCCCCGAGAGATAACAAAACAAATTATGTCATGGCTATTTTTCACAATAATGCTTATTATATAAACTTAATAATTAACCCTTTAATGCGTGCTTATGTCCAATGTTGTTAAAAGAAGATACAAGTTTTCTCACCAATTCTGTCTAGTCGCAGATGTTATGATAACAAAGCCGGATATAAAGTTTCGTGAGAATCCATTGATATGTGCGGTTGATATTTTGCACACAGGAAATCGACCATCCAACAGACAGACAGAAAGACAGACGGACATGACTCCAAAAATAGTCGAAACGTGTTCAGAAGATCTTAATCAAAAAATTGAAAACCGTGCTTCCTGAATACTACGCACGAGAAAGTAAAAATGAAATCTGTTACCGAATGAATGACCGTATTAAGCGATGTTTCTGCACAACCTGAACCGAGGAGTCCGCATTCGTACGTAATAACTAGAAATTCATATTAAACGGGTGCCGTCTTAACGAGAGTCCATTGTATATAAATAAAATGGATTGAACGCAGAACAGAAAATCGAGTTCTCTAATGCCAGCCATTTATATTAATTTTTCTCTTACTTGATAGTCCTCCAGCTGTTCTTCCGTAAAGGTGGCCACCTTGTTTCCCATGTCCTCCCTCTACGGCATCCCGTCGGTTGTGGAGAGGAACATCTTGAAGGGGAAAGAGAGGGTGTTGTCCTGCATCACCCATTAATTTGCACCACACCCTTTGGGATAAAAATAAACTGACGCATCATGGGGTGTGTTTCCGCATTTCACTGTCATTTATTAACGGCTTTAAAACTTTCAATCAGGATGGGTGCACTTTCTCATATGAAGCATTCAGAAAGTACCGTTTTCTCCAAATTTGGACTATTTTTGGAGTTTCATACATACATGAATGGATTTTCGCTTTGTTATAAAAAAAATCTAGAACGAGATTGAATTTTTTTTTAATTCGAGCGAAAACTTTTAATTTTATATTCCTTTAACGTAGCAGCAAAATTGAACACAATCATGCATAACGGGGTCTATTTGTGGGTCCACATTTTAGAGTTTCAATTATTGTTATGTAAAATAGCCCTCCCATTAGCCCCCACCCCCCGAGGGAAGCTATCAATCGAAAGATTTTTTTCAAGGGAGCTTGTTATCAGCGGCACGGTGATCCCGTTCTATAATGATTAGACCAAAAGATATTTTCGGGTCCGAGCGCTTAACTGGGGATGTGATTCGTAGCAGAGAGTGACGTCCCCACACTATTGATCGATTGACAAATGATAGGATAAAGACAGAATGAATCGGATTCAGCTGTTGAATCCGAGATTATTTTTCACATCGGCAGGAACAAATGGTGATTTGTATCTATTCCAAAAAAACCGAAGCAGGTGATCACGACTGTCGGCAAATCCCACGTTTGCATAACATTTGGAAGAGAAACGTGTTGACCTTCCCCCTTGCCTCTATTTTACGACCCACTTTACATTCCCAAAGACTATTATGTTTTCAAATTCAAAATAAAATATTACTTTCCCTGCAAAACATGAAATGTATAGGGGAAGTATGAGAATCCTGTCGGAAATCGTAATTCGAGTTTTCGACGGATCTACACGATTTGGGACTTCTAGAATACGAAAAAACTATTTCAAGAGTGACGTCTGTGTGTGTGTGTGTCTGTTTGTGCAATGTTTGCATCCACTTTAACTGACTCAACTTTGACTCAATTTTATAAAATTTTATAGATAAGTCACTTGTGGGTGATCCTGGTGCTGATTACATTTTGGTTGGATTCTGAGTCAAAGAAGCTGACATTTTTTCTTTTTACTAAATGGTCCTCAATAATTGTCTGTAACCACTCTCGTTAAAAAAGTAGTTGATCACTTGTAGATTACCTTAGTGCTGATTAGATTTTGGTACGATTCGGAATAAAAAAAAATGTGCCTTTTTTGCAAAAATCGTTAAAATCTAAAATCAAAGACTACGTATGCTCAAATGTATCCATTAAATGTTTTATACGCAATATTTGACGATAAATATAATAAGATTCACTCCCTGACTAGCCGTTCCCGAGATATTTGAGTTTCTCGCCTTTTCGTGACGTCATTCTCGAAAATAAATCCAGTTACCTAATGAAAATGAAAAGTGAATGAATCATTTGTGTTCAATGAATTGTATTACACGACTTCAATGAATGAAGTGAAGAGAAAATGAATGGGAGCCTGTAGAGAAAGTCCTTCGATTTTGAAATTATGTAAATAGGATGAAATATTGCCAGATTTTAAATGATTTATTAGAACACATTTCAACTTCTTTCGTAGAATATAGGCACCCATCTTATAAACTATTTTCCAATGTTATATACAGAAATAGTTTAAAAAAATCAAAAAATAAATTCCCATAAAAGTGAATCATGGTCGGACTATTCAGAGAAATAATAATAAAAAAATACAGTTTCGGAAAACTAATTTCTTTTTAATTAATTTTCCTCTGTTAATACACGAAATAATGATGCATATGACAGTATAAGAAATGTTTTAATACCAGCCTAATTAAAAACTGCTAATGACACCCTTTGTCGAGGTAAAAACTGCGAATTAATTAGACAAGGACGGAAGAAAATGAAATCATTAAATTGCGTTTTGTTATATTAAGGAAGGAATTAAAATATCTGTTTATAAGTTGACTAACAAGAAACGGGAGAATCATTTGAGAACTTGCATTTTATTTTACTTTCCCCGCAATGCATAAGGAATGTATAAAGAAAGTGCCGGACATCGCAACTCGACTTTTCACAGGATCGACACGTTTTGGGACCTCAACAACACGAAAACACTATTTTTAACGGGCCATCTGCGTATGGATCCACTCTCACTGAAAGACTAATGGACCCAATTTCGCAAAATTTATAGGCGATGGCCCTTGTGGGCGATCCTGGTGCTGATTCGATTTGGGAACGAACGACTCGGGCTAAAAGAACCCTCTTTTTTGTGCAAAACATCGCATGTATCCCCTCTAGCTAAAAAGCAAATGGATCCAATTTCACAATATCAGGTAGATAAGTCACTTGCAGGATACCCTGGTGCTGATTAGATTTGGGTACGGTTCAGAAGAGAACTTGCCTTTTCTCATGAAATGGCTCGCAGAAATCGGCAAAGTTTAAAATAAAAGACTCAAATGTATTTATTAAATGCTTGTTTTATACGTTATTTTTGACCAACTCTAAAATGTCCTGTAATGAAATAAAAACAAGAATTGAATTAGAAGTACCCATGCAGTGTTATTTTGTGCCATTCAACTCAGTTGAATGAATTTAAAAAAAAAATAATTTGAGTCTGTAGGGAAAGTCATGTGTTGCCCATATTGGACTTTTTACAATGTATCTTCTACAATCGTGGGTGTGCGCTCAGAACATAAGAATGAGTCCAGATTTCTGGATAACTAACACGTTTATTCACAAGCACATTGTAAACAGGAACCATGTATTGTAAAACAGCACATGCTCTACTCATTTCATTTACAATGCACGTAACACTTCAACTGCTCTACACCGGAGTGCTGACATAGACACTCCATAGAAACGTCTGGAAATCTCTCATATCTCGTAGAATATCAGTTGTTTCGAGGTGCTTTTCGAACCTTCGAAAAGTCGTCAAATTGGCGATAAATTGCCAAATCTGGCAACCCTTCTACGAACTTCAACACATGGCAACCCCAGATCAACGTCGTAGGAAAGGGTGCCTTTAGGGGTGTTTTCTCCTTCTGGTCTTCGAAAGTGAGAGGGTGAAACGAGAGTCGAGAGCATTTTTCAAGTTCGTAACAATATTTATGCAAGGGGTGAGGTATCTTTTGGAGCCAAGCATCGAGCTTTCTCGTATGGGTACTACTTAACAATAGAAATGTTTCTTGGTAATAATATCTTCTATTAATAAACCTTAAAATGGGCACAGCTTCAAAGGCCACATATTTCTGTCCACCCCTAAAGACAGTTAAGGCATTCAAACGACCCATGTTCGATTCTCAGCTCTGACCAAACTTAAATAAGCATAAACAAGAACAATAAGCGTAAACAGGGACAGTGTACAGTAAAAGAGCACTTAATGATACACTCATTTCACAAAGGAACCTATACTATTTTCAAAGCAATTTCACAAAGCAGCCGCTACTCGTCTCAAAAAGTGGATGAAAGTCACAGTTCAATGTATCTCTTTGGCTGAATGATGGCTCCTGTTATAGTCTCTCTCTGTACAAACTAGAAAGATATCATATCTTGCAAAATAATTGCTATTTCGAATCTTCGGAAAGTCGCTCAATCGGGCAACCTTTCTTCGAACTGCGGCAGGTGGCAACCCTAAATTTAGATGGCCTGCTTTTCAAAAGATACTCCAATGAGGAGGAGAAAAAGTGCATTTTACGCGTTCGTCACATTATGCTTAATAAAATGTTGCTGCATCGTATGAATCGTTTAGATAGAAATAGGAGGTATTGCTTGTATCTCTTGAAGATAACATCTTGCTTACACGCTGGAGTCCAAAATATAAGGATCAACTCCATTTTTTGCAGTAAAATTCCTTCGTTTGTTGCAGAGCTATTTTAAAGAAATTGAATGTGATCATTTGAAAGGAAAAAAAAAGCTTCGTGATATTCCACCAAAGAGTGTTAAAAAAAATTCCACAAAATTCGTCGTTTAAATTTCGTTAAGTACTGTGGATGCAGAAATAGGTTATTTTTATAGTAGATAAACAACTAATGGCGTCAAATTTGAATGCTATTACCCAAAGTGTCTTTTCCTGTGAATGGAACGAGCTAGATCTACGAGAATGATGATAATACATTTATCGCATAATATTACACATGAAAAGTGAACATATTTCACAATAGTTAATACTTTATATGAATTTTATGTGGTTTTTTTGATAAATGTGCAATATCTCTCAGTGCCGGCTTAAGTCACCAGCAAAGCAAGCATTTGCTTAGGACGGCACATTTTAGGGGTGGTATTTAAATCAGCAAGGCCATATATAAAATAGTCGGAAGTTAAAAAGTAGTACAAAGACATGAACTGAATGTTAACAATTTGTTCTTAGATAAAAGAGAGGATACCATTATTTTTCATTCTCTCCTTCCTGGGAAAAGAAGGCCAAAATATGATATATTGCTCCAAATGTTTATCTTACAGAGCAAGTAACAATGAATTGCTCTAGCACAACGAACGACAGCTCTATTTTTATTTAATATTCAAAAGTAAGGAGATTGATGAATACCCACTCTTAAAAATAACCTTATAGAAGGAGATGGAGAAACAAATGACATAAAAACAATTACAATAAATCATTATATCATAGTATCTAAAAAGATGAACATAGACAATTAAAAAGATAAAGATGACAGTAAAAGCAGTAAAAAATTGGATATCAATACGGAAAAAATTCTCAATTTCAACTGAATCATAAGTAAATAACCAGTTTTTGATAACCCTGGGAAAGGAACGATAGGTAACAATGCTTTTAAAAATTGAGGCAGAAGATTCTAAACTCTAGGAGCTAAAAAGGGATAACATTTCTGAAACTGAGTGGAATTGCCGCTCGAGGAGGTTTGATAATACCCCGAAGTTACATTGACTAACACCCGCATTCTTATTTCTATGAAACATATTAAGATCTTTGTAAACATGAAGATGCCTAAATGACATAATCATAGAATTGAAGAAAAGGAGAAAGGATACGAGGCTTACATAAGACAATCCTAGTAAATAATTTTTAAAGCAAAATAACAGGACAAATGGTATTTAGTTAAGGCAGGCTATTCCATACTGAATCCGAGAGTGAATTAAGAAGTAATAAAGAAATCTAAGAACATCAGGAGGACAAAACTGGGGGTAGAAAATAAAATTTTCCGATATTTAACTTTAATTATTTACTAAGACCAGTTATATGAGGATTTCAAGATAGCAAGTCATCGATGGTATACCAAGGCATTTAAAGCTGCTCATCTGCTCCACAATTACAAGTACTATCTGGATAACAACAAGTATGATATTTTAACACAAATTTAAATAAATATTTTTTGGACAAGGCAAAACAAATAAGTCTAGATTTTTTGACATTGAGAACACTATTATTAACATAGAACCATTGTCTAATAGCAAGCAAATCGTCTTCCCTATTTCTCAAGACATCAGGATTTGTAAGCCCATGATAAGGTAAAGCAATATCATCAACAAAAGCAAACAAAGTCCCATTAAAATTAAATAAACAGAGGTCATTAAAAAAGACAAGAAAACAAGATCGGACCCAGGATCGAACCCTTGAAAACATCCTGCTTAACTCACTTTTTTTACTTATAGCAGAACCCATTCTAATGGCTCATTGAGATAAGATCTGAACCCATCCAACTCAATGTCCCGAAAGCCAATCCTCTGCAATTTATACAGTAAGATATTATGATCAATATAATCAAAGGCTTTCTTGATATCCCAAAAGACACCCATAACCCTATGGCCAGCATTTAAACCCTCATTGATTTAACCAAGAAATTTCATTGAGGCGTATTTAGTACTTTTATTTGCTCGAAACTCAAATTTGCTCAAGAAGTGAAAAAAATATGGAGTTCAAATACTTAATCTTTTCTTTATAATTTTTTCAAAAGTTTTAGTAAAAATAGACAAAAGGGAAATAGGCCTGTCATTATCGAGATTATTTTTGTCACCTTTCTTACAAACTGGAATAATAACAGCCAATTTAAGTGGGTCAAGAAGTCGAAAACTTAAGTGGATGATATGAGAGGAAACATCCCACGTCAATGGGGAAATAGTATGAAGAATGGTAGCAGTCATGCCATCGAAGGCAGGCGAGCTGGATCGTGGAATAGTTGCAAACACCACGTCTAGGGCGGCCATCACCAATGTTTCAAAAGAACGATGGGCGCCCGTAGAACTTTGAGCAAACTCAAGAACTCATTGACGTCCGTATATGTGACTTTGAATATCCTTAATTGTCCTAGCATCTATATGAATATCCTTATGGGAGCATCGTAGGATATATATCCTAAAGAATAGATTGAGTCTTCGGATTTTTCACAGTACTAAATATCCCCTTTCTGGTTGGTCGGACGTCTGGGTCTCAACAACAACAACAGTACTGAATATCCAAGGGTAACATTGTTAATCTCATTCTGCGTGTGGTTCTGACGAAAAGGCGATTGGCTATTTCTGCTTGGCATTCCGCTCGTTAACGGTTAATCACTTGATTTCCTACGCCAATAGCCTGGGAGAGAATTCATCGCATGCTCATTAAAACTTACAGCGCATGCGCGTGAATGGTTCTTGCAACATACGCGAATGAAAATTTTTACAGTGCACGCGCGTGGCAGTTCTAACAGGGCATGCACAAGCAGCAATCTTACAGCGCATGCGCGATTTTACAGCGCATGCGCGCTTACAGCATGCGCGTTGAGGATTGAACAGGGTGCAAAACTTGGAGAGCGGGGATTCATCGCTTATTAAAACCTACAAGCGCATGCGCGTGAATGGTTATGACAACACGCGTGCATGATAATTTCTACAGCGCACGCGCGGGGCAGTTTTTAACACGGTATGCGCGAGCAACGAGTTTACAGCGCATGTGCGTGGAGGCTCTTACTGAGCATGCGCGAGGAGCGATTTTACAGCGAATGCGTGTGGAAGCTCTCACAGAGCATGCGCGTTGAGTATTGAACAGGGTGGGAAGACTTGGAACTCGGAAAGAGAATTCATGGCATGCTCATTAAAACTTACAGCGCATGCGCGTGGATGGTTCTTATAACATACGCGAATGATAATTTTTACAGCACACGAGTGGTTCTAACAGGGCATGCGCGAGCAACGATTTTACAGCGCATGCGCGAGAAGTGCTCTTACAGAACATGCGCGTGGATATTCTTACAGCGCATGCGCGAGGAGTGATTTTACAGCGCATGTGCGTTGAGGATTGAACAGAGTGGGAAGACTTGGAGTGCGGGGAGAGAATTCATCGCTCATTAAAATCTATAGCGCATGCGCGTGAATGGTTCTTACAACAAGGCATGTGCTTAGAGGCTCTTATAGCGTATGCGCATAAGTATATTTTTGGAGTGCATGGAAGTTCTTACAGAAAATGCGAGTTAAAAATTGAACAGCGCTGGGAGTTCTAACAGCATAAGCATGTGATTGAACAGTACATGCGCTCGGAGGGACTTTTAGCGAATACGCGTTGTAGCTCAAAATTCTTACAGCATACATACGTTGTAGCTCAGAGCATGCGTGGGGAGGTTCTTCCAGTGCAAAAGCATTAAGGATTGAACTTCGAATGCGCGCGGAGGATTCTACAGAGCACGCGCGCCGTATTTCTTACTGAGCATGCGCGTGGAAGCTGACAGCGGATGCGCGTTAAACATATTACATCGCAAGCTGGTTGGGAGTCTAACAGCGCATGTACGTGGTAGTTCTAACAGTATACGTTGTGATACTTTTATAGAGTGCACCCTTGGTAGTTCAAACAGCGCATGCATGTGGAGGCTCTTAGAGTGCAAACGCGTTAAATATTGGAAGAGCGAATGGTAGGGTCTTTAAAGGGGGGGAGGGTGACGAAATATTAGAATGAAATTCAAAATTCCTTTGTACGTTCTGCGCTCCATATTTGTGAAAAAGAAATAAATAATAGCCGCGTTGTTTTTAGATTCATGAGGTAACATACCATTTCATATAATGTGGGTTCAGTCGGTTTGTAAGTACTTTTAAGAGGATAAAATTTTTTATAGACCCTTTCTCAAGATATTTTAAACTTTATTTTTTCACAAGGAGGGATAGATCTAAATAATGAAGCGAATGGTTCAAAATTTCACACGTTGAATTATCTAGGCATCACTAAAAATTCTCTTGATCTTCAGCGATATCTATTTTTCAGCGGTCTAATGTGTGTTATTTTTTCTAAAAATAACGAAATTTGTTAATCTGCAATGTCATGCGTTGGACACATCACATTTTATATCATTTAAAGTCGAAGTGCCATTATTTAGTATAGATATAAATAATGCGTTATATATGGCGTGTTTCGTTCGTGCTTAAGATATTGCACATTTCTTTGTTTAAAGCTGAAAAATAAATAAAAGAAGTTAAACCCCGCCCTAAAAATGGTCCATTCTTTTGCCAAGCATTTAGACCAAATTTGCCAATTTTAATCGAAACATGAATGGGAAGGGATTGGGGCCGTCAAAATCCTAAAGCTGACCTGATACCTCGAGAACGGTTCATGCTAGAGTTCGAAAGTTTATGTCAATCGTTTTCTAATGAAAAATTACATAAGAAATTAATATTTACGTAACTTTATTAAATGTTTTAATTTTCTGATAATTTTTTCAAAATATGGGTGGGTTTTGTACATTTGATTGCGTGTAAAAACTTCCAGTATTCAACGATTGTGATTTTTGCACCAAATTTTGTTAAACTCGCTTTATTCGTTCGTGAGATATCGTCTCCACAGACTCACTGACATACACACACATCACCTCAAAAACATCTGATTCGTGTTCAGGGATGCTTGAAACGTGCTCTTCAGTCGAAAACTCGAATTCAAATTTTCGACCCCCGTCACAATATTTTCCTGATACATTATACTATGTATATAAGGAAAGTAATAATCACATTGTTAAACTTTTCCGTAATACATTAAAAAATCTGATGTGGGCAACACATGACTTTCCTTATAATGCAATGAATTTACTACTTTTACGGTAAAAAAAAATAGGTTATTCTTATAGTAGATACTTATATTCTTTCCAAGATATTGAATGTTCGTCAGTGAGTCGTCATTTTCATTGATTTAGCGTCATTTTTATCCATTTGGCGAGATTTTCGTTAATTTGGCAAAATTAAAAAAAGTCGCCAAGTTGGCGACATTCCGCCAAAATCTAGCCAAGCGTTATGGACAGAGAAATAAGTTATTCTTATAGTAGATAAATGACCATTGGCGTATAAATATAAAAGTATATTTTCTCAAAGTATCTTTTCTCATGAATGGAACGAGCTAGATTCACGAGAATGATGTCACCCAATTTATCGCATGATATTACATATGAAAAGTGAACATGTTTCTCAAGAGTTAATATATATATTTTTTAATTTATGGGATTTTTTGAAAAATTATTTGAAAAATGTGCAATATCTCGAGAACGGTTCATACTAGTATTCTAAAGTTTATGTCAATCGTTTTCTAAGGAAAAATTACATAAGAAATGTCTATTTGCGTAACTTTATTAAATGTTTTGAGTTTTTAATGTTTTTCAAAATTTCACTCGAAAATTTAGGAGGGGGGGGGGGGGGTCTGAACATTCGATTGCTTCCAGTATTCACGGATTGTGATTTTTGTACCAAATTTCATTCGAATCGCTCCATCCGTTCGTGAGATATCGTCTCCACACACACACATACTTTCACACACAGACATCACCTCAAAAATGTTTGATTCGTGATCAGGGATGCTTGAAACGTGTTCTCCCGTCGAAAACGAATTCGAATTTTCGACCCCGTCACAATACTTTCCTTATGCATTATGTATATAAGTAAAAATGTTATTCTTATAGTAGATACTTATATTCTTTCCAAGATATTGAATTTTCTTCAATGAATCGTCATTTTCATTGATTTAGCGTGATTTTTATCTATTTGGCGAGATTTTCGTTAATTTGATACCATTTAAAAACGTCTCCAAGTTGGCGACATTCCGTCAAATTCGTCCTCAATATATCGCCAAACGTTATGGACGGAGACATATGTTATTCTTACAGCAGATAAATGACTATTGGCGTTCAAATACAAAAGTATTACTAACTATCTTTTCTCGTGAATGGAACGCGTTAGATTCACGAAAATGATGTCATCCAATTTATCGCATTGCTTAGAAAAGGTTGAAATATGAACACATTTCACAATAGGAAATCTTTTTTTTTAAATTTTATATGATTTTTTGATAATTTTTTTAAAAAATGCGCATTATCTAGAGAAGGATTCATGTTAGCGCTCTAAAATTTATTTCAATCATTTTCTAATGAAAAATTACATAAGAAATGTCTATTTGCGTAACTTTATTAGAGGTTTTGATTTTTTGATTATTTTTTCAAAATTTCACTCGACAATTTAGGGAGGGTTCTGAACATTCGATTGTGTTTTAAAACGATAGACATCCAGCATTCACGGATTATGATTTTTGTACCCAATTTCATTCGAATCGCTCCATTCTTTCGTGAGATATCGTGTCCACAGGCTCACTGACACACACACACAGACACACACATACTTTCACAGACACACACATACTTTCACAGACACACACATACTTTCACATACACACACACATATAGACATTGCCTCAAAAACATTCGATTCGTGATCAGGGATGCTTGAAACGTGCTCTCCCGTCGAAAACTCTCGACCCCGTTTCCTTATACATCACTTTCCTTATACATCATGTATATAAGTAATACTCAATTGAACTCCGCGCAACTCTAAACAATCATCCATATGGATAGCATCCTCAATGAGCGACGCAGTCCATATGTAAAATTACTTTAATAATGACCTCATCATCTAGTCGTCATTTTCATTAATTTAGCGTCATTTTTATGAATTTGGCGACATTTTCATTAATTTGGCAACATTTAAAAATGTCACCAAGTAGGCGACATTCAGCCAAAATCTCGCCAAGCGTTATGGACGGAGAAATAAGTTATTCTTGTAGCAGATAACTGACTATTGGGGTCCAAATATAAAAGTATTACCTAAAGCCATAAAAGTATTACCTAAAACTCGAATTTTCGACTTCGTCACAATACTTTCTTTATACATGATATATATATATAAGGAAAGTAAAAGTGTAAATGAATGTTTGGGCGTAAAATATCTAAAAGAGGACAAATGATGTTTTCTAAACTGGAGCCAATATCCAATACAATATTTAAGGACTAAGATTGGTATATGGATAAAGTTTTGGCACACTTTATGTAAAATAAATTACTCACAAAGCATGATCTCTAAAATGTCATAACAATTACTATATCTATTTTAATTTTATTACTTAGAAATAGGGGACTTTGGATGGGATGTCTTTGTGTGAGAGACGCACACCTGTCTCTGTAACCTTTACTATAACATTTATGTCCATGGACGTCAATGCCTGCAAAGGGGGATTCAACTGTTTGTGATAGGTATGTTAAATACCTGATTTTTTTTTAGTTTCTTCGTTTAGGATGGATGCTGTCCCACCCTTAAGCGAAAGGTTAAAGTTCACATAAATGATACATCATGGGAAAGGTAATTATTACATCTTTCAATTATTTTACATAATAAATATGTTTTTTATAAATTTATGACTTTCTTTTTACTTTCCTTATATACAATAATGCATAAGGAAAGTATTGCGGCGGGGTCGAAAATTCGAATTCGAGTTTTCGACGGGAGAGCACGTTTCAAACATCCCTGATCACGAATCGAACATTTTTGAGGTGATGTGTTTGTGTGTGGAGACGATAACTGACGAACAAATGGACCGATTTGAACGAAATTTGGTACAAAAATTACAATCCGTGAATACTCGAAACGTATTGTTTTTATACGCAATCGAACGTTCAGAACCCCCCCCCCCCCCCCCCTAAATTTTCGAGTGAAATTTTGAAAAAATCATCCAAACATCAGAACCTCTATTAAAGTTACGCAAATAGACATTTCTTATGTAATTTTTCAATACAAAACGATTAACATAAATTTTGGAACGTTAACATGGACAGTTCTCTAGATATTGCACATTTAAAAAAAAAATTATCAAAAAATCATATAAAATAAAAAAAATATTACCTATTGAGAAATATGTTCACTTTTCATAAGTAATATCATGCGATCAATTGGGTGCCATCATTCTCGTGGATCTAGCTCGTTCCATTCATGGAAAAAATACTGTGAGTAGTACTTTTGTAGTTGAACGCCAATAGTCATTTATCTGCTATTTTAAGAATAACTTATTTCTCCGTCCATAACGCTTGGCAAGATTTTGACGATGAATTGGGTGGAATGTCGTCAACTTGGCGACTTTTTTAAATGTTGCTAAATTAAAGAAATACTCGCCAAATGGATGAAAATGACTCCAAATCAATGAAAATGATGACCCATTAACGAAAATTCAATATCTTGCAAAGAATATAAATATCTAAGAATAATCTAATTTTTTTTGCTGTAAAAGTAGTCAATTCATTGCATTGTATTAGAAAAGTCATGTGCAGCCCACATCAGATTTTTTAATTCGAATTCGTTTTTAGTTATTTTATGTTTCAGCACGAATTTTAGCGTTATTCTCCATTTTCACACACATTAGTTCTTTAACGACCGAAAATATTATCACTAGTTTTGTCTTGAACCATCGGAAAGATTGAAAAACTTTCTTTCCAACAATCTTTGAAACAAATCCGTAGGATAATTCTTTCATATCTATTTTTTTTTTCTTTAAATGAATCGGAATTTAAAGAAATGATGCAGCCTTGGGGCAGACCTTGATGGCTGGGAGCAGAATGGGACAGCGTATTTCTCCATCTAATTTGGTTTGGCTGAGGAAATTATATAACCACAGGCCAATTTGTCCTTGAATATTTTTGCCTGCTGCTTTTTCCGTGTTTGAAATTCTGCCGTCCATCCATATTGAGTCCTAAGCAGCCTTTCGCTCGATTGAGGCCCAATAGAAGTAATTTCGTTTCGTTTCTGGCCAGAAGGATGTCACGTCGCAGTTGAGCAAGGAGAGAGATGGGTGATTCCCTTGTGGGGGAGGAAGCCGTAGTTATTCTTGTGGAATAGTTTCTTTTTATAATAAGTATGGTTTATGAGCCTGTGGGGGATCATTATTTCCATGATTTTTGCTACTGTGGAGGTTAATGCAATCGGTCGATAGACCGTAATAGCTGCAGGATTTTTGTTTCAGAATAGGAAGGGTTATGGAGTGGGTCCAATCAGAGGGAATGCATCCAGTTTCGAAACTGATGTTGGAGGTGTCAAGAAGGGATTGCTGGATTTCGTCAGGGCGACTTTGGATCATGTTGATCGAGGCCAGGAGTGGATGTCGGATGTGATGGATCGCTGATTTGAATTCGCTCCACGAGAACTCTATGTCGAGAGTGGAGGTAGTGGTTCCCGTGAAGCTGAGAGGCAGTTTCGGCAGGTTTGGATTCGTACTGTAGTGTTGACTAAAAGCATTTGCTTGATCAAGAGCTGAAGTAATGGTGATATTATTCACTATAATGCGATTAATGCTACTGTTGGAGGAGATTGAACAATTTCTGAGGTGGCGGAGAATTTTGTATTTGTTATTATTGGCTGCAGCTCTTTTACAAATTTTTGACCAATAGTTTCATTTTAGGTCAATTTTTTTAGCTTGTTCCTCTATATCTTGTAAATTTCCCAATCTGCGCAGTTTATTGCTTTTTTGGACCCATTTAAGTGTCTTCTCAGTTGTATCCACATTTTGCATTTCACCAGGGAACACGAGGAGGGGGAAGTTCATGTGTAACTTTACTCAAAGTGCCAGCTTTATTAAGAATGCTACAAAATTTGTCGGGGTCAGTGAGTTCTGCAGAACTTCTCTTGGATCTCTGCATGAGATGTCCCCCAGTTGAAAGCCGATTGTTTCTACGACTGATTTTTATTCTAATCGGAAAGGAATCCCTTGCAAAGTCGGCAGGAAGCACCATCCAGGTTGTAACGGTCTGAAGAACACAGGGAATGATCAATGGCAGAAAAGGTACCTTTCGAGTCTATACGGGTGCCTGCTTTATGATTTAGAATGTATAACTGGTGGTTGTGGATCCAGTCAAGAAAGCGATCTCCGCTACTATTTGGGGTATATCCCCAGTTGAGATGGGAAGCATTGAAATCTCCTGAGATAAGATAGTTGATGGAGGGGTCTATTTTTATTTCTTGAAGACTGTTTGGACTTAAAATTCCATTTCTACAGTAAATGTTGAGAATGCGGAGGCTATAGCTTGGAGTGGTGATTTCAATTTCTTGGAATTCAATATGAGGCAGAAATTTCTGCTTAATAATTTAAGGTTTTTTTTAACTGCAATTAAAAGCCCACCTCCTCTATTATGGGTAGGGCGGTCAAAACGAAAAATAAACTTATCTCTCAGAGAGAACATGTGATGAGGCTTGAGAAAAGTCTCTTGGAGAATGATTATATCAGCCTGGCGGATGTAATGATTGTAGTTAAGGTCCTGGCGGTGCATTCTGGAACCCCTAATATTCCATTGAATTATATCAAAGAAAGAAAGACGAAAAGACAAGCAAGCAAAGAGAAAAACAGCCAGGCAGAGCTACGGCGGTTATTGGTTTCGTATTTCCATATAGTTAGTTTCTTCTAATTCATTAGGTTTTTCCGGATCATAAATTTTAGTGTCAGGTTTTTTTTTTTTGGTTTATTTGGAGAATCTTCGTTGATACGCTCAGTTTGTTGCTGGTTTTTTTGGCTTTATTTTTCGGTAAGAATCGGGATCGTGATGTCTTCAGTTAGTTATATCAGTTATGTCAGTTTTAGTGTTAGTTCAGTGTTAGTTTCCGGTTTTTCTGATTCCTTGTTTTCGTCATTTGACGGGGTTGGGTTTACATACTCATTTTCCAGAGGGTCCATATGTACAATTTCAAGATTAACTAGGCGTTGAATGAGCCAGCTTTGCGTCTGCATTATTTGGTTCATAGTTTCCATCATAGGTTGGAGAGTTTCCGTAATGACTTTAGTTATGGCTTCAGCAGGAATTTTGTTTTGAGCAGAGCCGCTTGAGATACAGATGTCAGTTTGTCTGGAGTTGGTCTTTATTTTTTCCGCGTACGAGGAATTTAGTTTGTCTTTAGCTTCCCTGTATGGTATTCTGTTTTCTCTTTTAAGCCGCAGGATGGCTATTTCTTTCTGTCTAGTTTCGCAATTTTCCGAGTCTGCTGTGTGGTCTTTTTTACAATTACGGCATTTTATGATGGAGGGGATTGGGCAGCTGTTGGTTTCGTGGGTTCCTGCGCAAGTCTTGCAAGTGAATTGTGATCTGCAACCATTCAAACCATGACCGAATAGCCAACTTTTTCGACATTGTCGTGGCTTTTCTTCAAATTCTCTAACGGGATGCATAAGCATACCAATGTGTACTTTAGATGGGATTTGTTGTTTTTGAGTAGGAGTTCTGAATTTTATCGTCTTTAACGGAGTAACTTCATTATCAATTCTTTTGATGAATCAACATATTTCAAATATTTCAATATTTTGTTCTCTTAGATCTTGAGTAACTTCTTGCAATGATATTTCCTGATCTACGTTGTGGATGATGTAATCCGATAGCAAGTTATCATAACTGAGTTTTACCGTGATTGGAGTCTGTTGAATTTCTTTGCTTTTCAAAATATCTAAGGCTGATGATGTAGTGAAGGCCGTTAGAACTATGTTTCCAGCTCTCGTTTTGTAAGGGAAGATAGGAGCAGATAAATTGTTAAGGATGTCGTTTTAAAGAGCATACGGGTTGCCCACACGGAACCAGGAAAAAGGTAAAGGAAGAATGTTCCCAGTAACTAGCATATTCAATGAGCTCCAAAAAGAACGCCCCGGGGGACGAAGCGCCAGCCATCTTCAGCAAAAAGACGTCCGACGCAGCAGAGCGAGGAACATTTACCCCTGGTAAGGGAGTTGAAGACAAGAAGAGAAGAAAAAGCGAAGTTACCTAAACCTCACAGCAAAAGAAAAACGAAAATAATATAAGCACAACTTCAAGAAAACGCGCGAGTGCCACGCCCAACCCCCTCACGCGTCCGCTGTGTTCTCTACTATCTAAAGTGGTTTAGTGACGTTGTGGACTGAATGACAGTTGCAGTTAACAAGTTTCGGAGCATTCCCGTGCAGGGCCGGCTCTAGGTTTTTTGCCACCTCAAGCAGAAAGCAATGTGGACCGCCCCCTCCCTGAAATTCATTTTTCTCGTAATCTTTATAAATGCAATAGGATAGAGAAACACTGCTAAATTGCCACTTTTTAGTCAATTTTGCTCGAAATGTTTCTCAAGTGAATGGATCTGTCGTGGGATTAAATATTTTAATTTTTTCCATTTTAAATAAAAAAAATGTGCAATATCTCAAGAATGAAAAATGTTAGTATCATATAAATGATGCTATTCAATTTTAGATTTAAAAAAAATCTGTTGTCTAATACATGTCTTTACATATATATTAATAAATATTATTATTAAAAGCTTTTATTTAACTGATCATGAATGATGTGTCTGTGTCTGTTCCAACTTCTTTGACATTTCAACATACTTTCCTAAGTCCTAGAGAGCTGAAATTTGGTACACACAGACACATCTAGTGGTCTAGTAGAACATTTTAATCTTTTAAAGTTTGTTACATCCTCAAAAAATAGAACCGGTATTTTGTTCTACAAAATCCCATTGTTGTAAGATAATTAAAAAAAGACTTGAGGGGTTGTACCGAAGATACGTTCGCAACGTAGAATACGTCTTATCACACGGCTGTTTGTAAATGAAGCAACGGCTTACATAAACAATTCACTTATTTCTACAAACTGCCAACAGTGGTCTAATAAGTTACAAAGTTAATTATTACGAAATGTTAATTAAGTACCGGAATTAAAGAAATGAAACGTAGCAATTTGATTATTGCTTGATAAATTTTATCTTATCTCGCATTCGATCGCATTCTCTTCTTGATCGCATTCTCCTCGCACCCCTCACAAGACGCGTACATCGTTGGCCTAACACTTGGTACCACTGCCGTCCCCCTCCGACTATTACACGACAAGCTATATTATGATCTTTCAAAATCTCACTCTTTTTCGTCAAACCCGATTTGCCGACATAGCCCTCATATCAGGTGGCGACAAAGACGTTATCCTGCATCAAAAGAGTGCAATATTCAGCATCGCTATATATATATATATATAATTGTATGTATGTATGTATGTATATATGTATGCAACACTGCCAAGTTTAACTGTATATATTAAGCTCAAAGTTTTTTGTACTTTGCCGTAGAACTAACTAAAATGTTTTTTTTTTTATTTAGAATTCTCATTTTTCAGATATTTCTTATGATTTGCCTCCATTGAAGCTGTTATGAATAAAATATTTTAGCCAAAGATCAAAGTTTCTATATTTATTCGTTTTTAGAAAACAATTGCGTAAATTAAAGCTTTCTTATAACTAGATATGGCTGAAAGTCAATAGGATTTTATTAATACCGATTTGGTATGCTTCTATTATGTAATTCGCTTCATTATTTCGCGATATGTATCTCTTCCTACAGAAAAGTAAAATTTTCTAATATCTCTCGAACGACTAGTGATAACTACTAAACGATGTTGTCCATTTCTTTCTGGTTAGAAGTACCTACAAATCATTTGCTCCTTTAACAATAGTGAGCAGTATATATAATGTAAAAAAGAGTCTATTTTAAATCAGAAACGTGCAATACCATAAAACACACATTTTATCGTTCTGTAAATGGTGTCATTTAAAAAATGAAATCTATATAAATAAAATTGAAAATCTGTCTGTCTGTCTGTCTGTTTGTCCCATCATTACGGGAGAACGGCTGAACCGAATTTGATGAAATTTTGTGGTTAGCCTAGAAATAGCCCCACTTAAAATTTAGTCTATAGTTGGAATTTCTACGACCAGTTGTTCTCGAGATATTAGTAAAAAACGAAACTTTCGTTTGTCTCATCATCACGAGAGAACGGCTGAACCAAATTTAATGAAATTTTGTGGGAGGCCTTGAAATAGGCCCCCCATAAATTTTGCCCAAGTTTCTAAGACCAGGGGTTGTCGAGATATTAATGAAAAACGGAACTTTTTTTATAGGAGTTCTACTCTCCAACTCCGTGGTTTATCCAAACGGAAAGGATAAAAATCGTTTGTTTAAAGCGTCAAAGGGAATTAAAACTTTATTTTTGAGTTTGATGCAGGATTTTTGCATTAAATAGTCACTATCTGAAAGCATGAATTGTTTGAAACATGAATTTAAATGGAAAAATCTACCTCCATGTTTTTACATGTATTAACCTCCATGTATTTCACAAGCTTTTACTCAACGATTAGAAGTATAAAGAAATTAAAATGGTTATTTAATTTCGCATTTTATGAGGAAGATTCTATCTTATATCATGTTGCTCGGCAAAGGAATGGAATTAAATGTGTTTGTTAATGATTATTGTTATTTTTTCTGTATAATAAATAAATGAATGTAAAAATATATTTTTATAAATGAACGGTTTGATTGTTCTTTTAATTATATATATTGCGGACTGCGTACATTACTTTTATTTATTTTAGCAAAGAGGTTTCAAGCTCATATATTGTGTTTAGCTAATAAACTCATAATAAATGAACGGTTTGATTGTTCTTTTAATTATATATATTGCGAACTGCGTACATCACACTTTTATTTATTTTAGCAAAGAGGTTTCAAAGCTCATATATTGTGTTTAGCTAATAAACTCATATATTGTGTTTACCCAATAAATTCATTTAGCCGATTGTTGAAGCAGAAAAAGAGTAGAACGGATGTATGTATCTTCTAATACAATTTTAGTGTTTTCATTTAGTATATATACAGACGGGATAAGGATATTTTATTCTTCAGATCTGTAAATTTAGAGCTACGAATTTAGCGGAATATCTCTAAATAACTTGGCAACTTTTCTTAAACTTTACCAAATTAGAGGAAATATCTCCAAATTGATAAAAATGACCCAAATCAATGAAATTAAATTTGTTTTTTTAGAATAGAGTACTGTAATATCACTATATTGATAAAAATATTTGTAAATCCATAAAAATATCATGGAGACGAAAATGTCGCCAAACCTTCCATGAAGATCACATTATTCAGGCGACATGATTTCCATCAATTTATTTAAAGCAGATGATATCATGTCGCTTAGCAACGGATCCAATGTGTTATGTGTCATACGATTTTTATTAAATCTAATAAAAATATGTATATAAAATAAATTTCATTGACATTGCATTTTTGACTGGATAATATCAATTACGGTCTTCAGGTTTAAACATCATTATTATTGATATTTCGGGGACAGTTGATTCAGGAATTATTGATATTTTCAAATTATTATGCCATTGTTTCATTATGACGAAAATTGTTGAAACTCATATATAGTACGTTGTACAAGTAATCTTCTACAAATGCACGGGTATATCTTCTAATCTACGAGAATATAAGTAGTACAGGTATATTGGCAAAATTTTTATATATATTGGCATATATTGGAATCAATTACGACCTTCTGGTATTAAGATTACCGGGATTTTTGATACTTTCAATTTATTACGTCATCTTTTTTATTTTGGTAAATATTTTTAAGACTCATATTACAATATGTTTAAGCTTCTACTAACACACTGGCATATTTTCTAATTTGCGACAATATTAACAGAAATTAAATCTGTCTGTTAATTTTAATAATTATTTTTTCGATTTGAATAATAAATAAATGGATATAAAAATATATTTTAGAAAAGAACGATTTTATTTTTCTTATAGCATTTTTGACTGGATAATATCAATTACGGTCTTCAGGTTTAAAAATTATTATTATTTATATTTTCGGGGATTATTGATTCAAGGATTATTGATATTTTCAAGTTATTATGCAATTATTTAATTATGACAAAAATTGTTTAAACTCATATATTGTATGTTGTACGAATCTTCTATAAATACACGTGTATATCTTTTAATCTACGAGAATATAAGTAGTACAGGCATATTGACATATGTTTTGATATATATTGGCATATATTGGAATCAATTACGACCTTCTGGTATAAAGAGTACGGATATTATTGATGTTTTCAATTTATTACGTCATCTCTTTTATTTTGGCAAATATTTTTGAGACGCATATTGTAATACGGGTAATCTTCTACTAACACATTGGCATATTTTCTGATCTGCGACAATATAATTAGTACGGGGTTGCATATATTCATTCAATTCCTATTTTTTCTTCTGTAAATTTGCTTACAAAAGGGGGCAGGATGTTTTATTCTTCAGATCTGATCGTGAAGATAATTTTGCATAGTGAGAACATATATTCTTAAACTTCTCTTTAGGAGCAATAAATTTAATATTTTAACCGAATTTGCACATGATTGCGAACTTTAAGTTTCTTTAAATTATACACTCCGTACGAATAACTGGTGTGCTGTTAGTGGTTAATAAATTTTAACATTTTAGGAGGATATATCATGTTGCTCGGCATCGCAATTAAATTAAATGTGTTTGTTAATGTTTTTATTATTTTTTTTCGATTTAAATAATGAATAAATGGATAAATGGATATAAAAGTATATCTTATGAATGGACGGTTTGATTTTTCTTTTAATTATATTAATTGCTGACTGCGTACATCAATTGCATTTATTTTGGCAAAGAGTTTTCAAGCTTATATCGTATTTAGCTACTAAACTCATATATTGTGTTTAGCCAATAAATTCATATAGCCGATTGTTGAAACAGAAAAAGAGTAGAGCGGGTATATCTTCTAATACAATTGTAGTGTTTTCATTTAGTATATTGAAACGGGATAAGAATGTTTCATTCAGATTTGCAAATTCAAAGCTACGAATTTGGAGGGATATCGCTAATTTGACAACTTTTCTTAAACTTTGCCAAATTGACGGAAATGTCGCCAAATTGATATAAACGACAACCTTAACAACGATCTTTTCTACCTGCAGGCCTTTGCAGATGATCTAGCCGTGGTCGCCTCTGGCAGTGATATCATAAATACCACTCAAAACACAAATTTAATTCTTAATCTCATTTCGGACACACTTACTACTTTAAAGCTTTCAATCTCACACGAAAAATCAAAGTGCATCATCATCAACAGATTTAGATCCAAAAGAAAATACAATCGCTGCATCAAACTTCAAAACAAGACTCTAAAAATCTCCAAAAACCTTAACTATCTAGGCATTATCATCGATAACAACCTGAAATGGAGTGCCCACATCTTCCATTTAAAAGAGAAATGCTTCAAGTTGTCCTCAACATTTGGTAAAATTTCCGGGAACAATTGGGGGGTAAGCAAAAATCTCTTAAAGATTTGGTATTTAACTGTAATAGAGAAAATAATTGTCTACGGTTCGGGTGTTTGGGGGGGTCATCTTACTCGGGACCAAATTTCTAAATTAACCTCTTTACAAAGGACTTTTCTACTGAAAATTTCTACGGGCTTCCGGACAACTTCAAGTATTTCTCTATTTTCAATCACCGGTATCCCACCTGTACACTTAGTCATTAAAACCCTCTTTATTAAGTACAACTTTTGGAAACACAAACTAAATTTCTTTCCTGACCCCTCTATTCCACCCCCTGACCATTTCGACTCCTTTTGCTCTCTTTCTGGCACACCGCCCCACCTCAGGGTTATAAACTTTCCCCCCTGTAACCCTTCTTCGTTCTCTCAATACAATATTTTTACAGATGGCTCAAAAATTGATGATGATGTAGGATTCGCGATATGTATTTTTAAAAATGATCGACTGATCGAATCACTCTCTTTCAAACTCAAACCTGGAAACACAGTTTTTCAGGCTGAACTAGAGGCCATAAACCAGGCAATCCTATGTGCAGGCAAGAACAATATCAAAGTCAATATATTTTCTGATAGCCAATCTTCTATCTCTGCATTCAAATCTATTAAAAATAAAACAACTCTTCTATCCAAAATTAAAGGAAATGCCCATCCACATAAATCTCTCATCAATTTAACCTGGGTTAGAGGCCATTCTAACATCCACGGTAACGAAGTCGCAGACGAACTGGCCAAAAATGCTACAACCTCCGGTACCCCACTTTTTATCCCTTTTCCTTACTCCTTTTTAATTAATAATTGTAAATCTTTCCTACTTTCGAATTGGCAATCCCTCCTTAACGACTACATCTCCCCCCGTACTCATGACCCTGCCAGAATCTTAAGCTATTTACCTAAAGTAAATCCTAACTTCCAAATTCATAATAAATTTTTAATATACTTTTTAACTGGTCATGGTCCCTTTTTAGATTATTTACACTTTTTTAAACATAAACGCTCTTCAAATTGTCCCTGTAACGCTTATGGCGACGTCGACCATTACGTCTTCACCTGTCCCCTTACTTCAAAATTTCACTTGGTCCGCCCCCCTCATAACCTTCGTGCGACTTGGTTCTCTGGTGTTAGAACCAACAAAATCTTACTGAACAAATTGAAGAACTGTGTTTTACTGGCAAGAGAGATCTCCAACCAGGTTCTCTAACAAGCTTGAAATGCCTACTGCTTTTAACTTTCACTCGGTCACTGAAGTCCTTACTGTGTCACTGTTCCAGGTGCTCTCATCTTTGTATATAATTGTCCTTCATATTTATGTCAGTATTATCTGTTTGTCTGTTTTGTAATATCATATCAATATTATTCGTTTGCCTATTTTGGATATATACTTGTACATTCTATCACTTTTATGTTTTATGTACAATACCGTTCAAATTGTTCTAATATTTTAACTATACGTTGCTACTTGTATATATCCATATAATTATTGCTTTATGTTCATATGTCATTTTTGATTCCATGTTATTTTCATTTTTGTATTTGGTTTCCTTTGTTTTGTCTCTTTTTTCGCGGTTGCTCGGATTTTCGGCAAAAAAAAAATTAAAAAAAAAAAAAATCTTCTTTTCGACATATTAACTTAAAAAAAAATTATCTAATTCCTCCACTCCTGACCTCCTTTATTTTTCACTGCTGTACGCCAACACCCAGGCAACAATCACTGGGATCTGCTTTTATGCACAGCTTTTATGCACACACTTGGCCATCCGTTAAGTTGCTCTTTGTCCTCGGATGAGTTGGGTGGTCTAGGCTTTTGACACTCAAGCAACACCCTTCCCGGCCGTCCAAACAGTTACCTTACACCTTCCTGGTAGGTCGGACGGTCTGGGTCTCAACAACAACAACACAAACAGCTGCCATAAACCTTCGGGTTGGTCGTGTGGCTTGGGTCTTCTACATATCAATGAATTTTTTTTTTTTGTTTTGTTAGAAGAGAGTACTGAAATGATGTTTGGTTAGCATTTATTTGTCAGACCAACCATCCTACTTAGTAATACATTTAGCGAATTTTTAAAATGTCACCAAATTGATAAAAATGTTTTCAAATCTATAAAAATATCTTGAAATTGATAAAATTGCGCTACATAAATGATATTAATTGTTTTTGTTAGGGGATAGTATTGTGATGATATTTCGTCAATTTGTCGCAAAGTGGAACTGTCAGTTCTACAGTCCCACTTGGCGATAAATTTGGCGATTTTTTAAAATGTCGCTAATTTGACGAAACTGTCGCCAAATGTTCCATAGAAATATAACTATTTAGACGATATTTTTTCTACCAATTTATTTGAAGCAAATGATATCATGTCGCTTAGCTCCGATTTGAATAATGAAGATATGTATATAAAATAAATTTCATTGCCATTTCATTTTGGACTGGATAATATCAATTATACTCTTCAGGTTTAAACATTATTATTATTGATATTTTCCGGAATTATTGATTCAGGGATTATTGATATTGAAGTTATTACGCCATTGTTTTATTGCGGCAAAAATTACTGACACACGCATATTGTACGTTGTACGAGTAATCTTCTAGGAATGCACGGGTATATCTTCTAACCTACGAGAATATAAGTAGTACAGGTATATTGGCATATATTTTGACATATATTGGCATATATATTGGAATCAAGTACAGTCTTCTGGTATGAAGATTAAGGGGATTAATTGTATATTCAATTTATTACGTCGTCTGTTGTATTTTACCAAAAAACATTTGTGACTCATATTGCAAAACGGGAAATCTTCTACTAATAATCGGACATTATAAGTAGTACGTGTATATCTTCCCATATAATTTTAGCACTTTAATTTTGACATATATTGGAATAAATGACTGTCTTCAGATTTAAAGATTACGGGTTTATTGGTATTTTCAATTTATACATGTAATCTACTAATACAGGTTATATCTTCTAATATTCGCGTATATAATTAGTACGGGTCCCATACAATTTTAACGCTTTTATTTTGCATATATTGATTCAATTCCATATTTTTTTTTATATTTGCTTACATAAGGGGTCCAAGATGTTTTATTCTTCAGATATGTCCATGAAGATAATTTTATATAGCGAGAACAGAGATTCTTAAACTTCTTTTTAGGAGCATTATATTAAATATTTTAACAGAATATTTTGATTAAACATGTCATTTAGTATACTATAAGAATTTGGGCATGATTATGAATTTCAAGTTTCTTTATATTATATACTCCGTACGAAGAACGGGTATGCTGCTAGTATTATATATAAAATTAATATTTTTGTAACACATTTTAATATGATTTAAAAATCTTTTTTTAATTATCGAAATAAGAAAATTTAAAGATCCTGGCCTTCGAGAAAATTAAGAAGCTGGCGGTTATTGATTGTATACCAAATATATTTTGATTTGCTTAATTTGTTTGATATACTATATACCGCTGCGTGTGGAAAAGTGAAATTTTCAATGAGAAACAATGGTATTCATTTATTTCCTATTAAAAGTAATTGCAAAATGTGTGATAACTTAATAATATTAAGTGCATTTTTTTTTTCCTGTTTCAAATAAAACTTACAAAATATCTCGAAAACGGTGCATATTATCGTTCTATATAAATGATGATATTCGCTTTTAAGTGAAAAATGCAATTAAAATATTTATTTTTGTAACATTTTTAAACAGTTTACTTTTCATGTTCATTTTATTTTTGATTTTAAATGTTCGAAAAATTAAGGGCTTTCTTCTGTCCCGTTCACCCGAAAATTATTGAGTCTCTGACGTTTATTGATTGAAGAAGTATTCTATTTTATTGATTTGCTATAGACATATCATTGCCAAAGACTCGATGTTTCTTCCAGAAATACATCTGGGAGGGGGGGGGGATGTTGTTGTTGTTGTTGAGACCCAGACCGTCCGACCTACCAGAAAGGTGAAGGGTAACTGTTTGGACGGCCGGGAAGTGCCACCCAATTTAGACCGGAACCCAGTGGGGGAGGCATCCACAGGGACCGTACTCTCCTTCCCCTACCACCAACCTCTCGGAAGGACGGAGGGGGGGGGGGTGAAGCCCCTTCCGGAAACATACTCCGGATACATTTTATGTTACCGGACCAAATGCTAATAAATTCAAAAACTCACAAAATACTTTTGTGAATTTTAACCTAGTTTCCGCTTCTTATGTGGCAGCATTTAGATTATTATTATAATTTTATTTCGCTATTGACCATTTTCAGAATGAAATTTTGTAGCTATAATTCAATTTACATTACATTGAAATTTTTTCATCCTCCTGTTTAGCCGGAGCAAGTTTTTCTCGCAATGTTTGAATAAGTATTTGCTATATATATAAATATAGTCATTACTTCTATATAGTAGTTAGTTAAGATTATATTAGATAATTTGTCCCCTTTGAGGTTCCATTTTCTCCCCCCCCCCCCAGACAAAAAGTCCTGAAAGAAACACTGCACAAATAGACAGACATCATTGAAAATAGGGTTGATTAGTATTCATGGATGGCAGTATTCACTGGCACGTTTATCAAAATCTAAGCGTCCGGTTTTTGACCCCAATCACAATACTTTTCCTTTCCTATGAGAAAAGAGATTATAAAAAGGATATTTTTGTAACTCTTGTTGTGATATATATTATACTTCCCTCACAAAATAGAAGTATTCGCACATATCTTTTTTAAAGATCTATACGTTTTTGAAGAGACTGATTAACACAAAATAAATATTCTTTAGTTTTTTGTTGTCGGTCGGTCTTTCGGTCATATCGTTAAATCGAGGTACCCTGCTGTAAACGGCACTCTTTATTATTATTTATTTTTCATTAGTCATTCGCAATTAGAGCAAATGTCGTTTTCGCAACATTACAATTCTACTACTCAACCGACTGAAATAAAATTTTGTACGAATATGGCTTTAGTTATATGCTTGAAAAAATATTCTAAGAGGTCATTTCTGTGCACTGCAAGCATAATATAAAAAAATATAAGGAAAGTACATGTACAAATGCAACATTTTAAAGTTCCAATTAAATAGTAACCTAATTTCAATTATACTCAAAAATCGAAATAATTTAGAAAGTTTTAGAAATTTACAGTATTTTTTTTTGACTTTTTATTTACTAGAAAGAACAAAAATTCTTTGAGGTTCATCCTATTTTGTCTGATGACTTGAAATAAAAAAATAAAAAAAGGAAAGTTTGGAGCTCTACATGTGAGACAGTCAGTTGATTTAGAAAATAAATTCTGATTGATTTCCAATAATTTTATAAACTAAATTCTTTCCTATTAACTTTCGTTGTAAATACTCAAATGCCAAAGAATGTCATATTCCATTGAATTCTTACTCCACAACATAAACGCAGAATACAGATGATCCGATCAAAGGATTCCGGTTTATGAAACAACAGGGGTTTTAAAGCGGCGAGACGTCAATCCGTCGAATATTGTCTTCGTTTTAAAAATTACCTCATTCAAATTACAGTAGTTCCTGTTCAAATTAAACGAAGCTGTAGTTGAAATCCTGATAACGAAGCATTTGAATCATTCGAAAAAGTAGAAATTGTCCGTAAATAGCGTAAGTAATATTACATACTTTTAATTTAAGAAAAAATAAATACAGTATTAGGTAGGAAAAACGCACACAGAAAAGAAATCTAAAAATTGAGCAAAACGAGAAACAATTTCTAAGAACTTTCAAGTAGATAAATTTAATATAACGTCCTAGGAGCAAACAAACACTGATCCGTGCGTAAAATTTGAAATATTTTTTAGCTAAAAAGTTACTCGACAGATGCTGTATATAAGCCGTTATAACGAAAACTATCATTATCTTAAAAAAATATACCGATTGTACACCTGGAATTTAGAATAATCTGAATCCATTGATGGGGAGGGGTGGGGGGAGAGAGTATAATATTTTATATGTTAATAGAAACAATTTCTAACAATCATAAAATAATTATATCTTGCTTACCTTAAATGTTATGCAAAATGCTAGATGAATATTTTATATAATATCAAGTTCAACTGCATAACATTTAGAAAGAAAAACGATAAACCATTCTTTGCGCAAGAAGAATGATGTTTCATATTTCTCACTGAAACGTACGACTGGACCCCATCACAAACTCCCCACAAAACAAATTTTGCTCTGAAGAAAATAATTGGTAAACACATGCTTTACAGCCGATGGGGTTTGTATGACCATAAATTCTACAATGGTCCACAGATGTCTCAAGATGTCTTTTGAGACCTACCTGTCCTCGTCCAGTTTCCTAATTACATTCAATGCGGACACCTGTTTCGGCATAGATGTGAAGCAAGTCATTTATTTATGTGTCTGCGTGATTGGGGGGGGGGGGAGATGATTTCCGGATTTAGAGCGTAGGAGAATAATTAACAAAGGATGGGTTTCCTGGCACGGCAATTCTGGATGGAACCCCATCGTTTCAAGCAAAGTGCTCTCATTGGATTTTTTCATGGAATAGTTAACAAAACTCAGTTTCACTTGAAAGCTTTTGTAGTTTACAGATAATGATCAATATGTACTGTTGATGGCTGTACTGACGCCCGATCGTCACTTCCGAAAGCAGAGGCCGAACTACTGCCCCCCCTCTGCACCTCGAAACGTAGGAGCTGTAGGCCCAAGTCTGGCCTTCGAATTCCACCGCCACAACTTTTCTGGAAAGTTCTCTCCTAGTAGAGTAGCCCACACAAAGAAGTATCGTATGTGCAGTACGTGGACTCGCGCTCGTGGATGTACAACGGTTTTTATTCCCAGACAATGACTTTATCGTATTTTTGAATGTCTAATACGTTAGTTCACGATTTATATATTGGTTCATGAAAGATTTTGACCTGCATACCTTCGACTACATACCTTATAACATTGGTTTACTAATTACCTTATTACGCTAATGTTGGATACTACAAATGTTATTTAAAAGTAAGTGCTTGCCATTTTTTGCTTATTATCAAGTCATTTAAAATTACTTAGAATTTTAAATATATGGCATTCAAATTATTGCTATTCAATTGAAGCTAACTGGATTCTAAATTGTTTTGTTGCTAATTATAACGTCAACAAACTTTTTGGAGTTTTCTTAGTTTGTTTCAAAATTTTATTGTTGTCACATTAATTAAGAAAACTGCCTAGACATTTGTAAAATTAAGCTTTGTTAAGTAATTGTGAAGTATTTAAAATCATTCAATGTTTAAAATGTATATTTTATCAGGTTTAGCTTGTGTCATTCATTGCATTTACCTAGTGTATTTAATATGTTGTCATAAATTATTCAGTTTCCTGCAAATATTTAAAAATTATTTTAATAATGGTGTTAGTTGTGTGATATTTTATAATAGACTAGCAGTATGTCCGTTCTTCGTACTTATTATATAATACAAGAAACTTAAAATTCAGAATTTGATGTGAAGTTTTAATATTTGGAGTCTCTATTTTTGAAATTTTATAATAATTCTAATGAAAAGAAAATAGGTGAGCTCTACCGTGCTGAGATAATAAACAGACAGATAGATGTACAACATACAATTTTATGTATACTGTTAATAGCAGATATACTCGACATTGCCCATGATTTAAAATATGTGCAAATTCCTGCAGTATTCTAAATGACATTCTTACTCCAAACATTCTATTAAAATATTTCATTTAATTCTTCCTTCACTTAATTCTTCTAAATTTAATTCTTCTTTCTGTGTTTTCTATACAAAATTCTCTTCAAGCAGTTCTGAAGAATAAAACATCCTCGTTTAAAAACAAATTATAAAATATATATGAAATTGGATCAATATAAACTAAAATGAAAGCGCTAAAATGGTTATAAAATTTATTTTTATATCGATTTCTTTATTATTTAAATCTTAAAAAATTTAATAATCGTCTGCCTAATAAACACATTTGATTTAATTGCGTTGCTAAGCATCATGATATAATTTTCTTAATAAATTTGCGGAGAATATATCATCTACATAATTCTATTTTTATGGAAGGTTTAATTGTGGGATTTTTATTCATATCTCGACAATCCCTGGTACTAGAAACTCGAAACATGGACTAAATTTTAAGTAGGGCTATTTCAAGGCTACTCACTGAATTTTCATGAAATTCGATGCAGCAGTTCTACCGTGATGATGAGATAGATAAACACACAGACAGATAGATGTATTTTCAATTTTATTTATATAGATAAAAAATGTCATTCTCTTTTTAAGATATTGTCAATAGTAAGAAATCGTAGCAATAAAAATGCTACACTAAAGTTATGAAAGTAAAATAATGTAAAATGTAATATTTCACGCATCAAATAACATATTTTTAACCGTTTGATAAGTAAGTAATTGCATTTAAAAGATTTAGTATCTTAATATATTGCATGTATATATTTTATTATTTGTTATGGCATGCTGAAATTTTATAAGAATAGGTTAAGAAGTAATTTTTGTTTATGTTGTGCACATTTTTTTTATGTAACGAGTTATTATGTTATTGAAAATTGTTAAAATAACTTGGAAAAAAGAAAAGTAACTAACTTACAATTTCAAGTTATCATTGTATATTTCATTATATTATAGTTATTTTAATAATGCAAAGCTAATTTAATCTTTCTTACATTTTCATTTCAATGGAATTGTAAATGAAATATTAATACCAAAAAGTTCTGTTATACAGATTTATTAAATTTTCAAAGCCCCTGAGGTATTTCAAACTCTATAATTAAGCAAAATTGTTTACAATTTGTTAATGTGTGGTAGTAAAAAAAGGAATATAAGATGTGCTATATTAGAAAACCTGAACTTCTACAAATTATAGTGCATAGGTTAATGAATGACATTCAACTAGTATTTTATCTTAATTCTAAATCATTTTACAATTTATAACAACAACAAAAAATGAATAAAATAAGATGAAATAAAAATAAATAAACACGTGAGCATATTAAAAGTTAAATTCTGAGTTTCTTTTTAATGATTATCTTATGATATTTAAAGATATAGTATTCAGTAATCATTTTAGTTTCTGCATACTTTATCTGTAAGTACGCATACTTTAGCTGAATGTACTGAAGAATTATTCAAATAAAAATGCCTAATTAAGCAATAAATATACAGGGTTCTTTTTCAAACTTTTATTAAAACACTAATTGAATGGAATCCTTTCATCTTTGCTCCCACAGTGAATTTGAGTCATTATAAATATTTTATTTTAAGGAAATGTACAGCAACATTAATATTTTAAATCACCCATTTTAATGAACATTATCGAAAATACTCCTAAATTTCATGAATATTATTTGATTTACTGATAAATTATGATTCCTTTACTTCGAACAGAGAATTAAAAGGGAAGCCAATAGCAAAAGCTCCGATCGCGATCTGGAAGACCTACTCGCAGTGGGCCTACAAGCCAAGACGTCAAAAGTTAGTGCTCTGGCCTCTGCTTTCGGAGGTGACGGCCCGATGCGCTAAAGTAACTAATTGTTGCTTGTGTTGCAAGATACAAACTGGGGCGACATACTGGAAGCAATTCCATTTAGCCCTCTTTTTCCAAGGGGGGAATGAATGATAGCCGTTTTCACTCTTTTATCTGGGAACAAATGTTTAACATTTATTCAGTGTTTTTGTTTTACTTTTTAACGCATACAACTGCCCTTAAAAATTCGGTTGCTTGCGTCCCAGAACTTTTTTTATTTAAGACCTAGAACTTTTTTTTATTTAAGAGATTTTTTTGTTTATTAAGATTTTTTTTTAATTTGAGATTTTTTATTTAAGTTGACTAAAATGCCGCCCTTAAAATGTGCCGCCCCAGGCAAATGCTTGTTTTGCTGGTGCCCTGTTCCCGTGACATCATATACTCAGAGCTAGGGAAAAAATGAAGACGAGAATTCCCTGAACTGAGGCAGATCGACCGAGTTGTTTCTCTACTACAGAAAATAATCTTTTTCCACAAATAAAAAAAATGGACGTTGGAGTTCCATATGCTTCTCTGAATTCGAAGAATCGTAGGGATTTTTGTATAGACACTTCAGTGTGATTTACTGATTTTTGTAGACACATGAGTGCGGCTTAGATTAAACAAGGACATATATGTCCAACTGTAGGGATTTTTGGTCTTTCCAATTCTGCTTTGAAGTTGTTGAATGACATCGCCGGCCATTTTGTCATGACTGTCAAACAATGGAGGTTGTAGAAGGTAAGCTTTAACGTGTCAAAAGTTGTTTATCAAAGGTTTTTTTCTTTTTAAGTTTCTGGATGTAAAATTATTAAAAAAAATACAATAATTTTGTTTATACTGTTTAATTTAAATTTCAATCCTTATGATAAAACCAAATACAGATGGTTTGTATCTAAACCGGTGTGTGGATATTAGATGGATTTAGGTAAAACCTGTAATATAATTTTAGAAGTACTTTAAACTGTTTTAAAAGTACATTCCGCATTGTTCTCTACAATCCAAACTTTACTGTATTTGTTATATTTTGAGAGCAAGTTTCAGTGCGAATTAATTTTATGATCAAACTGTACATTAATTTTTCAGTGTAACACATTCAACATTCAAAATATTGAAAGATGTTTAAGTTAAAAAATGTTGAAAGATGTTAAAGTTTAATGTATTAATCTGAACCTAGTATATGTAAATCCTATGCACTTCCTTTTGTACAAGAAAATTATTTCTAATTGTGTCCTTTGTATTCCTAGACAGAATGAAGGGGACGGAGGGGTTAAACACCCCATAAAAGGAACTCTATATTAAATAATTTTGTTCGAACTTTTATCATAATATATCTTTTTCAAAGTGCTTTATATACTTTGGTTTTGCTCAACTGACCACGCAAATGCAGGTTCAGAACAATCTTTCTATCCACACGAAGGTTTATTCACAACCCTAAATTGTAATTTTACATAATACTTTATACATTTTACTCTGTAATAATTTTAAAAGGTATAAATTTACCTGTTCTTATCTAGCAGTTTAAAATTATTTAAAAACAAATTGTCTGAATCTTTCTAAATTTATGCCAGTGATCATTTTTAAATGTCTTAAATATAAATTTTATTTTTTCATAAATTTGGTTTTTGATATTAACTAATTGCAACCATGTGTGTTACACTAGTCTGATTACGATAAATATATGCCGAAACTCCTTTTAAGTGACGTGCGTTATCTTGATTAAGCGATATCCTTTGTTCAGAGCGGACAACAATCTTGAAGACAATTCTGCATTGGAATATGTTTATATGTCCAGGCATTACGGTATTAAAGACAGGTTTTTGAAATGTACAAGCGTTTTGGAAACATAAAGCAAAATCAGTTTAAAATAGCGAAAAGAAAGAAAATGAACAATATATATTTCCCCAAAGAATTTTTCAAAGTTTAGAATAATGTAATTAAAATGGGTTGAAAGTGGAGCTATATGAAATGAACATTTGTTCTATTCTAACTATTTATTCTATTGTAATTATAACATGTATTTGGGATTTAATCAATATAAATTCTCAAGCAATATGTTTTGGAGGTTCGTGATTTACTCTAAAATATTTTTTCTGTAATTCAAGCTTCAACTTATGGATTTAAAGTTATATTTAAAATGTTTACTTTCTC
Source organism: Amaurobius ferox (assembly GCA_951213105.1). Classification (NCBI taxonomy): domain Eukaryota; kingdom Metazoa; phylum Arthropoda; class Arachnida; order Araneae; family Amaurobiidae; genus Amaurobius; species Amaurobius ferox. The sequence continues at coordinate 145,363,431 of OX578144.1, read as the reverse complement.
ATACAGAGTATTGAGAAAATTTTCGATTTCGAGATTTTGATGCCAATATGTTGTAAGACCTTCTGAACACGCTTTGATTATTTTTGGAGTGATGTCCGTCTGTCTGTCTGACGTCTGTGGTCGATTACACGAAATTATTATTGGATTTTCATGAAACTATATATCCAGTTTTTATCTCAAAAATCTAGAACTAGATAATTTTTTTTTAAATTCGAGCGAAAACTTCGAAAGTTATTCAAAATTATATATATTTTTAACATGGCAGTCTATTTATGGATCAATTATTGCTGTCAAAAATAGGCGCTATACAATTTTTGTGTTCGTGAAGTTATTGGGGGGGAGGGAGTAAATTGTGAAGTAGGTTATCCATTAAAATATTTTGTTAATTGGAGTCGTTCGGATCGACGATTCCGATTTTTCGAAATGTTACTTATGAAATTTGAAAAAGAAACAAGCTACTTCAAAACGAATCATTTTTAATTGAGAAAATATTCTGCATTTATCAATTTGATAAACCAAAATACCTTATTAAAGAAACTATCCGTAAATTAAAATAATCACTCTTTAAAACCCGTTGAATATAATATTTAAATTATTTACCATTGACCCCGAGTTATCTTTCTTCAAGACTCAATATGAGCACGCCCATTTTAAATCTTGTTCAGTGAATTCGAACTAATTTATGGTTTTGTTAATGTGAATTTCTAGCGCATTAAAATAAGGAGAGTTAATTTCATCTTAGTGTTTCAGTCAAACGACTGCGGACAAATGTAAAAAGGGGTTCGTTAAAAATAAATGTAAAGAGAAAACCGATACCGAGAAAGAGATAAACCGGCTTTCATACAACATTCCCCCAATGAATTCAAATCTCGATTTCGAACAAAAAATCAGATGTGGGCAGCACACGCCTTTCTCTACAGACTTTTTATTTCTTTAATAATTCATGAAATTAAGTTGAATGACACAAAATCCTTATTTGAAATGTCGCTGAATGGACACTTTGGATTCACGTTTCATTTTCATTGGGGAACGGGACGTAAAAACAGTAACAGTTACATTTAGAGTGATGGGGTTGGACTTCTTTTTTTCATAGTCCAAAATGACGTATTTAATTTATTATATTTGAGCATATATAGTCTTATTTTAGATTTGAACGATTTTAGCGGGCTCTTCCTCCGTAAAAAAGGCCTTTTCTCCGAATCGTATCAAAATCTAATTACATATATAATTGAATGATATGGGGTCCATTCTGTTTTGTTAGAGTTGATACATCCATTGCACAGACACAAACACACACAGACGTCACGCTAAAAATTGTTTTTTCGTGTTCTGGAGGTCCCAAAACGTGCCGATCCGTCGTAAACCCGAGTGGTGATTTTCGACATGATTCCAATACCTTCTCTCTACATGACCCTCTACACTTCCCTCTCCATAGGATAGGGAAAGTAAACGTTAGGACATTTTTATTCTTTTCTTAATGATTCTAAATTCTAAATGAATCGCGAGATTTCCTTTCTGTCAAATTCTGAAATGTGGAGAACGGAAGAATCGAAGTCGAAGTTTCGAATGCAAGTGCTGAAAGTCAGTAGGCCTTTTGTTTGCCTTCGCTTTTCTTCCGAAAAAGGGCTTGATGTATGTTCAAAATATAGAATCACCCGAATGGGATTTTGAAACGCATCGCACCCTTTCCCATTCTGTTATGCAGGGGCGGAATTGGACCTGCGCCCCCCCCCCACGACTCAAAATTTCGACTGTGTTTAATTGACATAAAAGAGGAGAAATCTAAAGAGGTGGGATTTCATTCGATGATCGGCTCTGCCCAAACTGTTCTTTTGTTTACGGGTGGGATAGAGTCCATCCCCTCCAAAAACAAACAGGTATTTGACATACCCTATCGATCTCCCTTTGCAGACATTGGCGTCTATGGACTCAAAGGAGGATCGAACTATTTGGAATAGAGTATGCCAAATACTTGTCTATTTGAGAGGTTCTTCGTTTGAGATGGACGATGTCCCACCCGTAAGCAAAATGTTAATAAGTGGGTCCTTAACTCCTTCCGAGAGGTTGCTGGTACGGTCATGATCGTATGCAGGATTTTTTCCAGTGGGGTGCTTAAATGGATTACATTAAAAATGTCGAAATGGCCATCAACCTTGAAATATGTATTGTTACAATGTAACCTTGAATAGAAGGTATGAGTCCCCAATTTAAAAATGAGTATAGTATGTACCACCTTTAAAAAACATCCTCCTTGCCATAGCAAAATTCTAACGGTTCAACGAACACATTGGACATTCATAAACATACATTTTTCCATTTTGGTGTAAGTTTTAATTGTTTTTATTAATATACACGTGGGAGAAAACACACAGTTGGGATTAAAAGCTATTTACAAAAAATATTTTTCTTATTTTTTTTCTCTTTTATTGGTGTTTAATTAAATGAACGATTTTCTTCCTCTCCCCCCCCCACTCATGGGTACGTGGAAGTGTCACCCACTGGGTTCCTGTCTCAATTGGGTGACACTTCTCGGTCGTCCAGATGACACCTTTGGGTAGGTCGGACGGTCTCGGTCAAAGCAGAAGAGAAATCTGAAAAATGAGTTTCGAGTGCTAAACAGAAATGGGTTCGGTTCCCGCTTCAGCGGATACACGTTATTCAATAAGATGGATTGGGTGCCGGAAAAGTCATGTGCCGGCCACATCCGATTGTTAAAATTTCAGTTTAAGTGTAAAATCCCACTGAAAGATTAAAATAGCAATTAAACCATCCAAACACTCTTAAAATTATAAATAAAATTTAATACAATGACATGTTTTAGCAAAACGATCCAATAATATGCAGTAGGTTGGGTCCGCAGTTAATTGCAGAAGTTCTAAGCTCTAGCTTTTGAAATGAATTAAATAACGTGATATTGAATAACGTGTATCCGCTGAAGCGGGAACCGAACCCATTTCTGTTTAAGATGGCATTTAGCACTCGAAACTCATTTTTCAGATTTCTGTACGCACAAATGTACGCACAAAACATTTGCCTCTTTGGCTCATTATTACTACTATACACACGTCTACAGACACACACACTTTCCGAATAGGATCTAAATGTTTTCAGGAGCCCTTAAGACGAATTCATTTTGGCCTTTCTGTTTTGTGTGCAAACAAAATCAATTTGGACGTGACTTTCCCTGCAGACGTTTTGAAATGAACTCAATGCCCAAACCACGAATACCGTTCAATGTATCTTTTCTTGTAGATGCTTTTTAGAGCTGCACTAAGAACGACACTGAGCTTCTTCTAAATGACGTTTTTAGGTTTGGGATTCGAAACTAGCAGCCCCCATCTGATTTTTTTTTCGCTGTACAATGATAATTCACGATAATGTATATAGGGAAAGTGTTGGAATCGTGTCGAAAATCGCAACTCAAATTTTCGGCGGATCGACACATTTTGGGACCTCTGGGCCACGAAAAAGCTAGTTTTAGCGTGACGTGTAACCGCCTTAACTTAAAACTAATTGCCCAATTACGTATCATTTTCTAGGTAAGTCACTTGTGCTGAATCGATTAGGGTATTCGGTAGGAAATAACCTATTTCCTTTTCTTTTGCGAAATCACACGTATCTACTCTAGCTAAAGAGAAAATATTATGGATTCAATTTAGCACTCATCCACAGTTGTATGTAGCTCACCCTGGTGTTGTTTCAATTTTGGTACGATTCGGAAAAAAAGTTTTTTGTTTTTCAATCCGAAATGACCTGCAAAAATCGTTAAAATATAAAATAAGACTACGTATGCATAAATGTATGTAGTAACTACTTATATTGTGCGTAATTTTTGACGAGTCAAAGAATAAGATCCACTCTAGGACATTCGTTCCCGAGATATTTTTGTTTTTTCGCATTTTTGCTGCGCCGCGTTTTCCCAAAGTTCCCCAATGAAAAGGAAAATTTTCCTTTTCATTGAACTGGCCCGTTCGATTAGTTTACCCAATTATCGAGGGAATCAAGGACAATGGATTTGGATATGTAGGGAAAGCCATGGGTTGCCCACATAAAATATTCTCAATTTCAAATTATTAAAAACAAAGAACCACCTAATACGGTGGTTCTATGTAACAAAGAGTGTACATAGACTATATAACAATGAATGAAACGCAGCAATTTAGAATTACTTTTTATAACTTATCGAGTATCAGTAAACAGAATTTACTTTGATCACAGTGTATACAGGGTGTCCCAAAAAGATTGAAACGCGCTTTAATTTCTTACCTGTTGCAGATAAGTGGGCAATGCGAATTGCAAGAATGTTGAAAGTAAGGTAGGAAATAAGACTACGTTCATGAAATAGTCCTCCCATTCATTTTCAAACAGTTACACTTTATAAATTTTTATACGATCCTCTTAGACAAATTGGGTCAATCAGAAATTTTTTATTTTTAATGCAACAAGATCATTAAAAAAGACCCCCCACATATTTGTATCTTTAAAATTGAGCGAGTTATATTTAATTGAAAATTGAACATTGCGAATGAAGATCCTATATCAAATTAGAAATGTAAATGTGTGACATATCACAAAAGATAAAACTGAATGATAATACATAGGAGAAATTTGTGCGAATTCCGCTTAGGCTCATGATGCAATCACGGATTCTTAAGTACTTTTCAATAACTAAGTACTTTTTCAATCATTAAGTACTTTTAAGTACTTTTTCATCTAAACAATTTCCATCGCCCATTTGTTTGATTCCAATTTTCACTGATGAAACAGCCATGGTACGGAAAAGTGGCATGAGTCAGATTTTCCCCTTTATCATAGTTAGTCTTACTCAGTTGATTTCAAAGATACACGTATGCGGTTATTTTAATGATCTTGTTGCATTAAAAGTAAAAAATATCTGATTGACCCAATTTGTCTAAGGGAGTCGTATAAAAATTTAAAAAGTGTCACTTTTTGAAAATGAATGGGAGGACTGTTTCATTAACTTAGTCTTATTTCAACATTTTTGCATCGCCCACTTATTTCAAACAGATAACGAATTAAAGCACGTTTCAATCTTTTTGGGACACCCTGCAGACTGAGGGTTGAAAACGTGTAACACGCATACACGCATATCGACCTCAAAGCTCAACAGTGCTTTGTTCGGATTTCTACAGAAATGAAATGAGGGGCATAGACAAATGCGTGTTGCTTTTAAAACTATTTCACTAATTGAAGCATGAATGCAATTACGGACGTTGAAAGCATACTTGCTATTGGGGAAATGGGGTTCAGCTGAATTCGAATGAGCTATCTCCACTCGAGTTTTATCGGTTTTTGTGCCATTGATTATGAGTTTGCTTTCCATTTTAATGATTGCATTTACATCAGTGGCGGCTCGCAGGATAAACGCTGCTTCACTTGAAGTGATCGGTCGAATGGGTTATTGCTATTTGGAGCATTTTTTAGACTCGTTTGACTGTTTTTAGATAATATATGTTTTGAAGAGGTTCGTTGTCGAGGAGGAGGGAGGATCTTAAAGTCGCGAGCCCCCACTGCCTCTTTTTGAAACGCTTCACCGTTTGGGTTCTATCTTTGAACCCTGAATGCGGCAAGTACAGCATCGAGCCCCGGTTCAATTTCGATCTTGCGGAAACTGAGACCATGATATTAGGAAGAGATAAAAGACGGCTGAATCAAAATACGATACCTAAATGAAAATGTACCCAAACAAAACTCTACCTAAAAGTAATGCCTAAATAAAACCCTATCTAAATGTAATGCCTAAATCCAAAGGTATTTTCGACCTTTCAATCGGATGGGCGATCTCGGCACCTCTGCAGATCGGCACCTCTGCAGATCGGCACCTCTGCAGATCGGTCGAGGATCGGTCGTTCTAAACCCATGTATCCGAAGATAGATGTCGAATGTTAAATTTCTCAGACATGTTTCCTTTCCCTCTCGGTGACAGAGTCCTTGACAGCGCCTTTTCCCAAAAATGTTTTCTCAAGCATGTTGCATGTTTTGGTTGTCTTTCTCTGCTTAGGTAACGTTCGAGTCCGCCGGCACCGTTGTGACGATGGACATAGAAACGTGATGTTCATCATCTCAAAGGTAAGGGGGATAAAAACTAAGATTCATTTCTCCCTTTTCGTCAAATGAAATGTTTTTCATAATTATAAACCTATTCTCCAATTTATTAAAAGCTTCAAACTCGCCTCGAAGTTGCTCTTCTGTGGTAGAGAAATCACTCAGAAGTGCTGCCATCTCGCACGATGTCGTCCGCCTTGACGTCTGAATGGTCTTGCGTACGTACATATTGACATCAGCCATCTTCTGATTAACAGAATCTGAGACAGATAATTGCCGAGGAAGTCTAGGAACGAATGGCTCTTTAAAATATTCCCATTTGCAGAGTCATCACGTATACTCGAGCTTGTGAGGGCTCTACAGAGATGTCCTCTATGACAGATTGGGCATTTTTAGGATCGAATCGAGGCCCCATCGAAATTTCCATAGGGCTTTGATGTTCTTTTAGAATGACTTTCATGGCCACTGAAGTTCGCCCGTCATCAACTCTACCACGTCGCCAAAGGCACCTTTGCCGAGAAATTTGACAAAAGTATAGTTCAAGTGTTTCTCGAACCTTTGAATGATCAGTCGAACCGATGTTCTTCAGGAAACAATCTCACATTCTCAAACTGGAGGATTCAAAACATTCACAAACTCAACACCTTCCATGTCCATACGTTCTTCCATTACTAATATGATGTTCAACATGAGACGTCAAGATATAACTCGTTTTTAACAAACAGATGGAATGCGTTTTCTTTATAAGAAATAAGTTGGTTTAAACTAAGTAATGCTAAAAAAAGCGTATCACGGCGTGCTACAAAACACTGAAAATAAAAAAGTTTTAAAGCTTTTTATTGTTTTTATACTTTGAAATATTTGCTCAAAATCGCATGAGTTGCTACTCACATAAAACCTCAATTTGAAGTGAAAATAGAGTGTTGATCTCAAAAGTTTGTAACAAAGAGAATTGCTTTGTTGAAAGATTGAACTGTTGAAAGAAATTTGTACTTTGCTGTTAAAAGAAAATTATATTTCTAGAATACATTTTTCCAGTAAATTGCAGTTAAACAATGACATTTCATATTGTTACGCTCACACTTGTTAACTCATTTAAATTTGGTACAGAAATATATATTTCTACGAAGCAACGTAAAAGTCAAATAGTCATTTTCATAAATATTAATGTGTTGAAGTGTGTTTACAATTAGACGTTTTTAAATGGAAAGGGGTAAAAAAAAAGTATTAAACAATTAGACAGCCTCCAAAATTCACTCTAAAGATAGAATGCTCGATTGAAATAGAAACATGATTGTTCGCTTCAACATATATGTATAAGAGGAGTGTTATAATAATAAGTAAAATGTGGGCAGCAAGCACATGACTTTTCCAACAGACTCGAACTCATTTTCTCTTTAATTATTTAACCATTCGTTGAATCGAGCTTAATGACACTCAATAACCTTTATTTGAAATGACGCTGAATTGACACTTTTATATCCTTTTGCCATTAGGCGCGTTTCCCAAACCGTCGTAGCGAAAACACTCTATCCAAAATATCTCGAACGGTTCTTATTATAAGTAGAACAAGTGGAATGGGGTTGTTCCTTTTATCGTTAAACATAATCAATCGTTAATTCTATCGTTAAACATTTAATGAATACATTTGAGCATACGCAGTCTTTTACTTTAGATTTTAATAATTATTGTGCGCCATTTCGCAAAAAAAAAAATGTATCTTCTTTTACGCCGAATCGTGCCCAAATGGAATCGGCAGCAGGACCACCCCCAAGGGACTGACCAATAAAATTGGATAAAATGGGGTCCATTAGTGTCGAATTAGAGTGGATATATACATTGCACAGATACAGACACCACGGTAAAGATAGTGTTTTCATGTTCTAGAGGTCCCAAAAGGCATCGATCCGTCGAAAACTCGGCTTGTGATTTTCGACACGATTCCAATCTTTACCCTATGCATTAGCATGTATTGCAGGGAAAGTCCATTGCAAAATGCGAGAATACGATGGGTATCAATAGGGTAGATTCAATAAATGTTTCGAATTCAAATTTGAAATCGCGACGGAGAAAAACGGACATTTCTTGAGTTCTTTAACAATTCATTGAATTGAGTTGAATTCCACACAATGACATCGAGAGGGTACTTTTAAATCACATTTTGATTTTCATTGGGTGACGGGACGCATTTTGAAAGGCCAAAATGCGAATCCTAGAGTTATTCTTTTCATCCTCAAAAATGGATGTGTAGTTTTTTACTTTCGAACTTCTGTAAAAGGACATCTAATGAACACCAGGGTCACCTACAAGTGACTTTTTTACCCACTTTTGTGAAATTCGGTCCATTCGTGTGGATACAAACTATTTCGCAAAAAAGTTCTTTTATCCCGATTCGTGACGTACCTATAGAAATTTATGAAATTCGGTCCATTGGTTTTTCACTTAGAATGGATACGTTAAAAATAGTCCTTTCGTGTTCTAGAGGTCTCGAGACGCGTAGATCTTTTCGTCACGATTACAATACTTTCCATATACAATGGAAATGTAGCACATCTAATAAATGTTCCCAATTCAGTTTTGATATCCCAAATGAGAAAAACTTTTCTCTTGCTTTTATTGCATATAAACCCTTTTAGGCATAATTTATATCGCTTTATTATGAAACGTTTCCTTTGAGTTCGATCTTGGCGTTTCAGGAAGACATCCATCATGCATAAAGCACACACTTTCCAGCAGAAATGCAATGCCATTTAGACATCTCTAAAATGGGATCCATTCAATGGGATCCATTCAATGAGATCCATAATGTGACGTGAAAAAAAAAATCAGCCATTCTTGTACACCTCGTCCCAGAATCGCTTCTTAATTTGCTAACATTCTGCGCCTTCCTCACTTTACCGTTCTTACTTTTCTCTGACTTGTTTCGACTCCAAGCTCACCTGGGCCTCAGTTTTTCCGAACGCCTTCTGGATGTAAACCGCCCCATTCATGAAATCCACTTTCTCTTAACCTCGCTCGAATTTTAAAAGGAGGATTTACCCTCTCTCCGACCTTGAGGAATGACCTTGAGGTTGCCCCGACGACGATCGAAATGCTGCATTGTGGGATGTTTTCCTTTTCCTGGATGAGGTGTGTCGTAGGAATTTCTTTTTTCATCCCATGACTCTAGGACTAGCCGTTCTCGAGATATTTTAGTTTTTCGAATTTTCGCTACGCCACCGTTTAAAATAAGTACACTTACCTAATGAAAACTGAATGAATAGTGCAAATTCAGTGTCTTTTAAAATAATGTCTCCATGTAACAAATTATTGAAGAAATAAAAAGAAATTGAATTTGAGTCTGCAGTGAAAGTCACGTGCTGCCCACATTTCATTATGCAAGATTTCAATTTTCTAATGCTGTCCAAAGTTTTCCAACTTTTGTCGACCAATAAAAAGTTTCCTTTGTTGATAGGTACTGTGGCAACGCAGAAACGGAGTTTCTCCAGTTCCTCTGTTGAAGCGACTCATCTGTAAGCATCCATTTTTACTTCGCTTCCATTTAGTACCGCGATTATGAACTTTCTGGCAATTTTGCATAACACATTTAAATTTCTAAATTTGGATTCTAATGTGTGCTCCATCATTTATTCGAAATGTATGACACACAAATGTGCATGAAAAATAAATGATTATAATAAATAAATGGTATTTCCTACTTATTACTTTCCTTATATATAAAAATTAGGTACACAAATTACAATCCGTGATTACTGGAAGCCTATTGTTTTTAAAGGCAATCAAATGCTTTAACTCCACTCAATTTTCGACTGAAATTTTGAAAAAATCATTAAAAATCGAAACCTTTAATAAAGTGACGCAAATAGACATTCCTTATGTAAATTTTCCTTAGAAAGCGATTGACATAAACTTTAGAATGTTAGCACGAACCTTTCTTGAGATATTGCACATTTTTCAAATAAATTTATCAAAAAATCATATAAATTAAAATTAAAAATTAACTATCGTGAAAAATGTTTGCTTCTCATATATAATATCATGCGATCAATTGGGTGACATCATTCCCGTGGATCGAGCTCGTTTCATTCACGAGAAAAGATACTTTTGTATTTGAACGCCAATAGTCATTTATCTGCTAAAACTTATTTCTCCATCCATAACGCTTGGCGAGATTTTGGCGATTAAATTTGGCGGAATGTCGTCAACTTGGCGACTTTTTTAAGTGTCACCGAATTGACAAAAATGACGCTAAATAAATGAAAATGACTAATTGACGAAAATTGAATATTTTGAAAAAAGTATCTACTATAAGAATAACCTATTTTTCCATCCGTAACGCTTGGCAAAATTTTGGTGACGAATTTGTCGGAATATCTCCAACTTGCTGATTATATAAAAGTTGCCAAATTGGCGAAAATGTCACCCAATTGATTGAAATTTGCCAAATTGATGAAACCGACGCTAAATGAATGACATGACGACTCATTGACGAAAGTTCAATATCTTGGAAATAACACAAGAGTAGACTATAAGAAACACCCATTTCTTCGTTCGTCCGCCCGTAACATTTTGGCGAGAAATTTAGCGGGACGTCACCAACTTGGCATTTTAAACAAAAATGTCGACAAATTGACAAAAATGACGCGAAATGGGAAGTCATGTTTCGCAAATTCTGAATTCCGTCATATGACGGACATACCTTCTAGTGTATAAGAAATGCTCTTTCAGTTTGTCTGTAACACTTGGCGAACTTGGCGATATTTCACTCCGATTAACGTCAAAATTGCAAAAATGACGCACAATTTTTGAATTAATTATTAAAATATTTTAATATATGGACTCTATCGCTTATTGGGTATGCTATCAATATTGATAATTGCTTATTTAGAGTTGCCCGAAATAAAAATTAATTAGGTGCTTTGAAATATTTTTACATGTCATCATCCGGAGAATCGCCATATGTTCAAAATTAAAAACACAGTACTATGGATCTTATACATTATTTTTTGACTGTCGAAGGAGTCAATTCATTCCATTATACCTATGGCTCATTTTCTCTAAACTGGCTTTTTCATCTTTCTTGTTACAATATATTTTTTTTTTCTATTTTTCAACCTGTTTTCTGCATTATATTGTAACATGGGTGGTTTAAACTACAGTAGCAGTGAGCATTTTGGGGAAATTAAATAGAAAATGCAAATTTTTATTTTCAAGACAAATAAATACAGCATGACAAGGAAATGACATTTAATATAGGCAACTGCTTTGTTAGTATGTATATATATATATATATATATATACAACAAAACAATTTTTTATTTTTTCGAATGATATATATATATATATATATATATCATTATTAGAAAAATAAATGAAAATAGTTTTGCTTTAATTGCAATCTTATATTTAGAAATAACTTCTTATTTGTTTTATCTTCGAAAAAGAAAACCTAGTTACTTTCCTTATATACATAATGTATAAGGAAAGTATTGTGACGGGGTCGAAAATTCGAATTCGAGTTTTCGACGGGAGAGCACGTTTCAAGCATCCCTGATCACGAATCAAACATTTTTGAAGAGTGTGTGTGTGTGGAGACGATAACTGACGAACGAATGGGCCGATTCGAACGAAATGTGGTACAAAAATCACAATCTGTAAACACTGGAAGCCTATTGTTTTAATATGCAATCGAATGTTCCGAACCCCCCCTGAATTTTTGAGTGAAATTTTGAAAAACTCGTTAGCCTATTGTTTTTATACGCAATCGAATGTTCAGAACTCCCTAAATTTTTGAGTGAACTTTTGAAAAAATCGTCAAAAATCAAAACCGCTAATAAAGTTACGCAAATAGACATTTCTTATGCAATTTTTCATTAGAAAACGATTGACATAAATTTTAGAACGCTGACATAAATTTTAGAACTCTTAACATGAACCGTTCTCGAGATATTGCACATTTTTCAAAAAAATTATCAAAAAGTCATATAAAATAAAAAAAAAATATTTCCTATTGAGAAACATGTTCACTTTTCATATGTAACTCCATGCGATAAATTTGGTGACATCATTCTCGCGGAACTAGTTCGTTCCATTCAGGAAAAAAGATACTTTGAGTAATATTTTTGTATTTGAACGCCAATAGTCATTTATCTGCTGTAAGAATAACTTATTTCTCCGTCCATAACGCTTGGCGAGATTTTGGCGACGAATTTGGCGGAATATCGCCAATTTGGTGATATTTTTGATTGTTGCCAATTTAACAAAAATCTCTCCAAATGGATAAAAATGACGCTCAATCCATGAAAATGACGACTCATTGAAGAAAATTCAATATCTTGGAAAGAATATAAGTATCTACTATAAGAATAACATTTTTTTAACTGTAAAAGTAGTAAATTCATTGCATTATATAAGGAAAGTCATGTTCTGCCCACATCAGATTTTTTTAGATAGAAAGCTTAAAATCTGTAGTTCTTTAATATAAAATGAAGAAACAACCTGTGGATATTGGAAAATAAATACAAATAATGCCAATCTTCAGCAAAATGGATATCTAATAAATGCTTCTACCAAAAGAGTAAAATGACTTATGCTAGTGAAATTTGGGACGTATCGACCGATGCCCATATTGAGAAGTATAAAATAATTTAAAATTCGGCAATAAGATTTTGCTTGGGTTGTTCTAAAACTGTTCCAATCGATGCAATAGATACGAACCCAGTGAAAAGTTCCTCGCCCAAAAGTGGCCCGCCCCTGCAATCCTGTAGTTGTAGGATTTGGACAGTCTTTCTTTTCGGATGCTGTTTGACGAGTCTCCATGGATCTCGCGGGGTTGCCAAATAAAGTTTAGTATTCCTGGCTGTGTCACCTAGAAGGAAGACCTCCACCCCCTTTACTTCTGAAGTAATTGACCTTTTATCTTCTAATTCCAATGCTCATTTTAAGACTTTTACCGATGGGTCTGTTGACCGTGACAAGCTTGACCTGGAGCACGGTATTTTACAAAACAATTAAATGACGTTCTTCTTGTTCCAGCGACCCCATCTTCATGTCTTGGTGCAGAGCTTTTGGCAATTAATGCAGCTTTAATGCGCTCCCTCTCCTTGGAGGATCGCCCTATCTGTATTTTAACTGAATCTATGTCCGCTCCCCGGAGTCTTTGCCAACACACACCAGGCAACAACTGCTTTAGAATTGAAGAAATGAGGCATCCTCTTGTTAAATGAAAGGACAGAGATATTACATTGCGGTGAGCACGGTACTGATAGTTCGGATAAATTGTCATCCACAACGGGACATCTGCCGAAGAAGGTGCCCACTGCCGAAAGCCAACCTCTCTAGGTGTTTCAATAAAATCAAAAGAGTTGGAATAAATCATCAGCTTTTTCGCTTCCAAAAGGGATCTAAATGGCCTTCATTCTTTCAGAAAAGTCCCTAGAATGGTTGCCACTTTTGCTGCTAAGGCCAGAATGGGTTACGTAGTCACCCAGGCCTACTTGAATAGATTTTACTGAGTTGACTCCAACAAGTGCCTTTTTTGCTCTGCAGAAGGGAGACCCAGGAACACACCTTGTTCTTCTGTACTGGAGAGAAAGATTTTAGAACTGTTTCAACAAAAATGTGTGTTCCTTTGTCTATTTTATATGTCTTGTCTGATGTACATTTCATGTGTATTTCTTTTTTAGTCTGTAGAAGACATGAAATCGGTCGCTCATGTGCCCGACTCACTCATCAAGTTGCATTCAGCAAAAGCTTTAGACTCTTTAGCTGCGCTTTAGACTCTTTTTATTAAGCCTTTTATAACTTGCGAGCAGTTTTAAAATCGAATCAAAATTCAGGAGGTTTTTCAGTTTAAAACCTCCTTATTTACTGGCGGATGACAGATTAGTATCAGCAATGTGAAATCTATCGAAATGAGTGCAATCTTTAACAGGGATTTGAAAAAAAATGTTTTTCCGACTAGATCTGATTTTGCCATAAAATTTTTGCCTTTCATGTTCCCTTGTGACTGAAAAGTTATCACACTCGAATCCGATCTATACACTGCGAAACATTCGCAAGAAGGTTGCCGAAAGTTTCGGGGGAATCAGTGATGGGGAGTAAGGCTCCTGATACTTATAATATATAGATATACAGGGTGTATATACATTGTTTTGACAAAATAAGAGGGGTGACAGTACTTATCAAGACGAACAATATTTACAACTGGACCTAGGGTCGCATTCCACTCTAAGTGTCAGAAAAGCGTAAAGTTAAAGTTGAACTTTCAACAGTGAAAATAAAGGAGAATTAACCTAACCATAAGTGGTACAATTCTATTTATTTACACCAGAGAACGACTCAAACACGTTGCACAATTCACAATGGCGAATGAACGGCTGGCGCACCCTTTCGAAGACACCTGGTGTCGTGTTTATCCTGTCCGCCGCAACAACGATTCTCGCGACGAAATTTTCTACGGAGTTCACAGGGCGTCTCATACACCAATGCTTTTATGTGCCCCCAGAAGAAGTCCAGTGGGTTGAGGCCCGGTGAGCGTGGAGGCCAAGCCACAGGTCCACTCCGTCCAATCCAGTGTCCGGGATCTGTGGCATTCAAGAAGTGTCGGATGACTGGAAGTGACGGTGATGTTCTGCAGATGTGATACTTTTCCGGCACGACAGTTTTATCGAAGTGGCGACTTGTGCTTGTTGGATGCGTTTCGAAGTGACTCTTTTCTGACACTCAGAAAGGAATGCGACCCTAGGTTCCATAGTAAATATTGTTCGTCTTGATGGGTACTATCACCCCTCTTATTTTTTCGAAACAGGTTATATACATCCTGTATATATATATATATATATATATATATATATATATATATATATATATATATATTGCATCTTTTGGCAAAATTTATCTATTGCAAAATTTGCATCTATTGCAAAATTTGGTACAGAACTTACCATTCGTGAATACTGGAAGTCTATTATTTTTAAACGGAACGTAATGAAAAACCCCTCTAATTTTTCGAGTGAAATTTCAAAATCATCAAATAATTAAAAGCTTTAAAAATGTTACGCAAATAGTTATTTCTTATGTAATTTTTCATTAAAAACGATTCACAAACTTCAGAACGCTAGTATGAACCGTTCTCGAGATACTGCACAGTTTTCAAATAAATTTATCAAGTGTTTTTAACATTCAGTTGTACATTGGGCGGTTTTACGAACGATGACATGCAAGACTCTTTCAAAATAATTAATTCATTAATAATTTCAAAGTACCTACTTAATTTTGCGCAACTCTAAATGAACAATGCTCAATGTGCGTCTTCAATAAGCGAAAGTCCATATATTAAAATATTTTAGAAATTCGTCAATTAGGCGTTATTTTCATTAATTGAGCGTCATGTTTGCAATTTGGACGATGTTTTCGTTAACCTGGGGCGAAATATCGCCAACTTTTGGCATTTTGAGATATTCTGCAAGATTTGCTAGATTCATCAAATGCATCAGCAAATGTTAGAGAAAAACTGAGAGAAAAGCATTTCTTATATACTAGAAGGTATGGCGGAATCAGAATTTGCGAAGCATGACTTCCCATTTGGCGTCATTTTTGTCACTATGGTAACGTGTAAAATAGTGGCCAAGTTTTCGACGTCTCGCTAAATTTCTCACTAAGAATTACGGACGGACGAAGAAATGGGTTTTTCTTAGAGTCTACTCTTATGATCTTTCCAAGATATTGAACGGTCATCAGTGAGTTGTCATTTTGTTAATTTAGCGTCGGTTTCATCAATTTGGAATATTTTTATCAATTGGGTGACATTTTCGTCAATTTGGCAATATTGAAAAGTCAGCAAGTTGGAGATATTCCGACAAATTCTTCACTAAAATTTTGCCAAACGTTACGGATGGAAAAATAATTATTCATATAGTAGATTCTTTGCAAGATATTGAATTTTCGCCAATGAGTCATCATTTTTATTTATTTAGCACTATTTTTATCCATTTAGCGACATTTTCGTTAATTTGACAACATTTAAAAAAGTCGCCAAAATCTCGTCAAGCGTTATGGACGGAGAAATAAGTTATTCTTATAGCAGATAAATGACTAATGTCGAGATTATTTCTCAGACTCTTTTCTCATGAATGGAACGAGCTAGATCGACGAGAAAGATGTCACCAAATTTATTTCATAATATTACATATAAAAAGTGATCATATTTCAAAGTAGTTAATAATTTGTTTTTATATTATGTGAATTTTTTGATAAATTTATTTGAAAAGTGTGCAGTATCTCGAGAACGGTTCTTGCTAGCGTTCTAAAGTTTGTGAATCATTTTTAATGAAAAATTACATAAGAAATGACTATTTGCGTAACATTTTTAAAGCTTTTAACTTTTTGATGATTTTGAAATTTCACGCGAAAATTTAGGTGGATTCTGAATTCATTGCGTTTAAAAACAATAGGCTTCCAGTATTCAGGGATTATCAGTTCTGTACCAATTTCGTTCCAATAGCTTCATTCATTCGTGAGATATCGTCTCCACAGACTCATTGTCACAAACATACACACACACACCCACATCACCTCAAAACCGTTTGATTCGTGTTCAGGGATACATGAAACGTGATCTCCCGTCGAAAATTCGAATTTGAATTTTCGTCCTCTTCACAATACTTTCCTTATACTTTTTTACTGTATATAAGGTAAGTAAAAATCTGATGTGGGTAGCACATGACTTTTCCTGCAGACTGATATCACGTTCTCTTTATTTTAATTAAATTTAATTCACTTTTAATTCAATTTTCGTTCTCTTTTGGTAACTGGATTTTTTTTCGAAGGTGGCGTAGAGAAAATACGAAAAACTAAAATATCTCGAGAACGGCTAGTCCTAGTGTAATGGGGGTTGGTCTTATTACCCTTAAAAATTACGTATAAAGCAAACATTTAATGGATATATTTGAGCATACGTAGTTTTTTTTATTTTAGATTTTTGCGGGCCATTTTTTAAAAAAAAGGCAGTTTATTTTTTTTTTCGAATCGTGCAAAAATCTAAATCAGCACCAGGGTGATCCACAAGCGATTTATCTACCGAATTTTGAGAAATTTGGTCCATTAGTTTTTCAGCTAGAGTGGATACAGGTAATTTTTGCTGGTCATGTCGCAAAAAAAGGCGGGTTCTTTTATACCGAATCGTACCCTAAACTGATCAGCACCAGATTCGCCTACAAGTGACTTACCTACCCAATTTTATGAGATTCGGCCAATTAGTTTTTTTAGTTAGAATGGATACAAAATCTGCGCAGACAGACAGGACACACAGACAACACACACACAGACGTCACGCTAAAATTTTTTTATCGTATTCTAGAGGTTCCGAAACGTGTAGATCCGTCGAAAACTCGAGTTGGGATTTTCGACATGATTCCTATACTTTCCCTATGCATTACCATGTATTTCAGGGAAAGTAAAGAGGGTCAAGGTGTTTCATACTTTCTGGTTCTTGTTTCTTCTAGTTTCTTCCACAGACACAAATTCCTAATCTCCCAAGTTCTTTTCGTGTTATACATATTTCATATTAGTTTGGAATCATATACATGACCACTTAATATATCGATCAGGAAAACAAAAATCAGTTTCTGATTCATTTATAAAAGTCTCTAATAAACTCACGTTTTCAACCCTTTACGACATAGTTGAAAGGTGTTTATGACTTTGTTTATGACTTTGTTCATTCTATCTGTCCGTTCGCACGATAACTCCCGTAAAAATGACTTAATCAAAATGAAATTTTAGTATGTTGTTGAGATGATCTGTAGGACATATGGGAATGTAAATAAATAATATCACCCAATGAGTTTTGGATTGAACCCGGGTTGAAAAAAATGAAATACATTGAACTCTATGGGCCCTCATTTTTCAAACATTTTTTAAGCGAATATAAAATTTACAAATGGCTTAGATAGTTTTAGGAAATATTCAAATTATTCCATAAAATATATATAAAAAAATTTTCAGCAAAATAGATTCGGTAGTTTTTTAAATAAAAATTGAAATATGAAAAGATCACGTGATCCACTTCAAAATAAAATGGGCATCCATATTTTTTCCCAGTCAAAATTGTGATTTTTTAAATTCTTTTAAATTTTTATTTTGTGTTGCATCTGTCCTAAAACCGCTTTATATTTTGCGTACTTTTTGTGCATCTATATTCTGCGCCAACACAATCACACTATGCGGATAATATCATGCCTCAGCATCACTCTCAAGGTCATTAACATCAATATCACACTCAAGGTCGCTCGGAGATACTGACTACACCTTATAGAATAAAGAAACTTATCTAGAAAAGTTTATTTTATATTCGAAGTTCTCCACAATCTGCTGCCCTTACTCACTAAGGCACCCAAGTAGCTAATTTAATATACATCAAGTCCTATCTGGTTTTTCATTTAACCTTACAATTCTGTATTTATTCATTTTATATAGTTATCATTGTCGGAATCTTTTTGTTCAAAAATTTGCAAATTATCCAACCGTGAGGGTATTAATAAAATACCGTCTGCAAAATCCTTTCTGATACCCCGTTTTTTTTTTTTAAATACTTGAGTTTTTCAATGTCCAATTATTTAAAATAATAATCCTGACATAGAATGCTATAAACTTTAAAAATTTCCACAGCATTGACCACTCTATTGAATGAATGTGAAAATTTCTGAAGTTTAGGTAAAGTTGTGCAATATGTTTTCGAGTAGCTTAAGGTTTGTTATCCCTTCCAGAAACATACATTATATTTATTGCTCATCTCCATATTTTTGAAGCGTTTTCTAAATCCAATATCATTTCTTTACATTATTATTATCATTATGATGTTCTCTTGCTAAGTATGCAAGCACTGAGAGACGTTCTTGAAAACTCGCTGTTAGGAAAGGACGTCACATTTATGTATTAATGATGATGTAATAGTTTTTAGAGCAAAATGAAAAGGTTTGAATCCATTTTATGTTTCAGAACTTTATTCTTTTGGATGGGCTGCCCAATAAACGTCCCCTATTACGAAATGTTCGTAATAGGGGACGTTTATTGGGCAGCCCATGCATAAGTCCAGACGAGTGTG